>VXBO01011977.1:194-36467 GCA_013400135.1 Rhinoptilus africanus
AAAAAAAAATAGCGGGGTGAGAAAAAAATTAAATAGGGGAATGGGGAAAAAACGGGAGTGAGGAAAAGGTAAAATGGGAATGGGGGGGGAAGAAATAGGGGAATGAGGAAAAAAATAAGGTAATGAAGGAAAAAGTTAAATAGGGGAATGAAGGAAAAATATAAGAGGATAAAGAAAAAAAATAGGGGAATGGGGAAAAAAACAGAGGAACGAGGGGAAAAAAAAATAGGCGAATGGGGGAGAAAAGAACAGGGGAATGGGGAGAAAAGCCCTTTCCTGGCCGGTGAAAGTCCCCCCCAGCGCGCGGTGGTGTTGGCACCGAGGAGAATCCCGGCGGAGGCGGCTGCGGGTGTTTTGTGGGATAAATGGGATTTTGGGGAGCGGCGCGGATCGGGCGCGGGGGGAAGGGTGGTTTTTGCCCCGCGGCCGCGCAAAAAACCCACCCTGGGGTTGGGAAAATGGGGCGAAAAGGGGCAGTTTTGGTGGTTTCCCCGGCGCGGCGGGCGGTGCAGCCCGGTCCCTGCCGCTCCCGGGCGGCGCTGCGGGTTTCGGTGGGGGTTTTTTTTTGTGTGTTTTGGTTTTTTTGGTTTGTTTTTTTTTTTTTCCCTGATGAGTATTATTTTTTAAGCCTGCAAACAAAACTTCCGCGCAGGGGCTGTGCCCTCCTTGTATTTTTTTCCCCTTCTGGGTGTGCTCCATCCCCGGGCAGCCGCACCGCTGCCTTTCCATTAAAAAAAAAAAAAGTAGACTTTGAAATGTACAGTGTTTATTATTTTTTTTCCCACAGTCAGCTTTTTATTTATTTGCTTAAATTCCTTTGTGTTTTTGGAGGGATTTTTATTTTTCCCCCCTTTCTGAGCTCCCTTTCCCAGCCACTCGCAGGGTGGGATAACGCGAGGTCCGGACGCTGGTTCGCCGGGAAGCTGCCGCGCTTGCCCTGGGAGGACGGGAGGAATTCCTGACCGTTTGATTTCCCTCTCTGCCTCTATTATTATTTTTTTTTATTATTTTTTTTTTTCCCTTTTCTTTCCCCTGGGCGTGGAGAGGTGACTCGGAGTTTACTTTAGGCGTTTGGGAGGGTGACAGGTTTTGCAATAATAAACCTGCTTTTTTTCCCAGCCGCCTGGGCTGAATGACTTTGAAATTTGCAAACCTGATTGCCAACATCTGCAGAGAAGGAAGCAGCCCGAATCCAGGGGGGAAGGAAAAAAAAAAAAAGAAGATTTATTGGTTTTAGCCTAGGTGGCAGTGCCAATTTCCCAGGTGCTAAGAGGAGCGGTGTAAAGCGAAGGGCTGTGAAGCCCAGCACATGGGCAAACACCTTTTTTCCTTCCCTTTTGTCTGTATTTTTATTTTTTTTTCCTTCCCCCCCTTTTTTTTTTTTTTTGTCCTGGGCATTTTTTTTTTTCCTCCTCCCCCCCCATCCTCCTCCCCCTCCTGCTAAAGCAGAACGCAATCTCTGCAGAAAAATTTGTCTGGACAATCTCAAGCCAAACCGAGCGCGGGTTGTTTCTTTTTTGTTATTGTTGAATTTTTTTTTATTGGGCGATACTTTTTTGTTCCCTTTTTTTTTTTCCCTCCCTTTTATTTCCCCTCCCAAAGTTTCCTTTTCTGGTGCTTCCCTGAAACCCGGGCAGGGAGGTGCGGAGCTGCGGCCGAGCTGAACCCAGTGTTGCTCCCTGCTGCCGTCCGAGAGCTTTCCCGCTGGATTTGGGGCCCTTCACAGAGGGAATGTGTTTTGTAATCCCTCTGATTATTATTTTTTTTAAAGGTGTTTGTACTATTTTTATTTTCTGAAGTATTTTGGAAATTCCTCCCCCCTCCATCCCCACCTACCCCTCGGTGGCTCCCGCCTCGTTCCCCTGGGCTTCCCGGGATAATCGCTGGCAAAAGCTCGCTCCGAGAGAACGGCTTTGGCGCGGCCGTTCCCAACCGCGTTAAAAAAAGCTCCGTACAATTAACAATCGAAACTTCCATTACCCCATGGCAGCGGGATAGGCAGGGATTTTTTTTTTATTATTATTGTTGGGTTTTTTTTGTTTTATGGCTTTAACAATATCGTTTGAAATGACGGTTGCTTCCTGCTACGGAGGGGCCCTTTGTAGGTTTGCCTTTGCAGTGTCCATCTTGGTGTGGTGTTGTTTTGGTTTGTTGGTTTTTTGTTGTTGTTGTGGGGTTGTTTTTCGGTTTGTTTGGGGTTTTTAGGAGGGGTGGGAAGCAAAGCCCTTGTGCAAGGGGTTAAGGAAAAGTGGGCAGGAGGCGAAGCCTTTAAATAGAGCCGGTTCAAACCGATCCTTAAATACCGCCGGGCTGAAGAAAGACTCTTGAATCCGTCCCAGCGTCCTCCTAAAATAAATACGCCCCTGTAAAAATAGCGCGATTGGCCATATTTGAGGATCCAGTTATCGCCAGCACCCTCCTCTTGTTTGCCCGTAGCCGTGACGGCGGAGCCCGGGCTCTGCCTGGGCTGTGGCCAGCGGCCCCTGGACCCTCGGCTCTTCCTGGGGAGGGGGTTTCTATTCCCTGGTGGCCACGGGGACGGGGACAGAAGCCCCTTTGTTGGGAGTGCGGCGGGAGGAGTGAGCGGGCAGCTGAGGCGGGAGAGGAGCCGGCCATGGGGGCTGCGGATCCTCGGCCATCGCTGTGTCCCCGTCCCCCCAGAGGGTTAGGGGGGGTCCGGGGGTCAGCGGGGTGCTCCCGAGGGGGATCCCGCCAAGGGATGGCGGAGGAAGGTGACTGTTTGCATTGGAATTTCATCCCTGGCAGCTGCCGAGCTCGCCGGGAAGACCGTGCTTTTATGCAGTCGATGGAGTCGGGTGGCCCAGCTCGCTCTGCTCAGCAGCCGGCGGCTTGAAATTTTTTGGGGGGGATTGATAGTTTTGCGCCTGCCCTTCCCCACCGTCTCCGGGTCCCAGCGAGTGTCCCGATCCGGGCTCCATCCCCCGATGGGCGCCTGGTTCTGGGCAGCTCCCGGGATTTGGGATTTTGGTTGTGCAGGGCTGCCATGGGACCGCGTCCCTCCCCGCGAGCGAATACCATCCACATGCGAAAAAAAAAAAAAGACTTTCTTGAGCATAAAGTAGTAATAATAATAATAAAAAAAATCTACTTTTTGCCATATACTGAGGTATCCTTTCTTGGGTGGGATGCGTAATGGGGGGGGGGCTGCCTGAACAGATCCACGTTTGTATAAAAGGATGCCCAGTTTTTTCCATTAAAATGTGCTTCAGAAACAGTTTCTGGATCTCAGGAAAAGGGATGCACCTGTTGGAGCGGAGCTGACTTTGTGTGAGAGCAGGGGTTGAGAGGAGGGTGGTCAGGCTGGGGGGGCGGGGGGAGATTTTGGCTTTGCTTGCTTTCCTCCTTCTGCATTAGCATGTGCATTCGAATGCAGGGATTTAAGGCGGATTGGAACCCATCCCTCCTTCCAGACCTGCTGTGCCCAGGGAGAATTTTTTTCCCAGACAGCTGGGCCAGGTAGGAGCATAGGGAAAAAAAAGAAGAAAAAAAAAAAATTATTCTCCCCAACCCCCCCTCTCCCAGGATAGCTTTGCTGTGCCGGCAAAATCCCACTGTAGCCGTCCTTATAATGGCAAAATCGTGCTTCTGCTGAGCCGGCAGGTTTTGCCTTGCCCCCGTCCATGCCAGCAGCAGCGGAATTTGCTCATCTGAACTCTATCCACGCTAAAAATCCCGTCGCTGGTGGGAGAAGCCGGGATAGCACCGATGGACCCAGCCGTGCCCGTCTCCTCCCAGTAGCCGGGCTGGGGAGGACAGGGCTCCCGGGCCAGCCCTGGGCTTGTGGCTGTGGTTCCAGGCGGCTCTTTTTCGGTCACGTTTTGATGCTGGGAGGAAAAATACCGTGGGTGTTTAATGGCCCTTGAAATCGCCGTTCCCCCCTCCCTGCCCGCCCAGGGGGTGGTGCGAGGGGCTGAGCTTGGGGGGCTCCTTGGGGCAGGGGGTCCCGGGGGGAGGAATGTGGACGGGCTGGAGACCTGCCTGGGGAGATGTTTCTCCTCCCTTCGGGCCGTGGTGAAATGAGATGTTTTTGGCGCGTGTTTTCAGGCGGAGCAGCCAGAGTGCTTGTCCCAGCGGGGCTCGGGAAGGTGACGCTGGTTGTTCCCGGACCCCTTGCTCGCTCCCATTTACACCCGGCAGCCCAGGGGTGGAGGAGGCACTCGGACATTAAGTGATGCCCCTGCAGCTCCGGGGCTTCTGCATTTCTGGGATGTCCTGGTGGGATGTAGAGTGGCATCTCTGTCCTTCAGGAGGGGTGGGAAGGACTGTCCACCGTCCTCCAGCCCCCAGTTGAAGTTCCCATCCCGAGTGGTGGTAGCTGGTGGTGGGGCACTGGCCTTGGACCACGGATGAGAGCCCAGGGGCCAATGTTTTGATGTAAACTTGCTTGGAGCAAGGTCCCGTGGGATCCTCCTCTGTGTGTAGGTTTCTAACACTTTCCCCGGTGGAACGGGGGGAGCCAGGCCCTGTCTCTGATGCTCAGCGCTGGCAGAAATGTGCTTTTTTAGCCTGGTTTCTAGCAGCCCTTCTCCCACCCCGAGTGAGCCTTACCCCACGGAGTCTCCTTGGCAGGGTTGGACAACCCCTGGTCTCAGCCCTGGCCGATGGTATGCCAGTGAAAATGGGATCCGGAGGATGTGCCGGTGCTACCCGGGCATGGCACAGGGCACCGGGCAGGTCCCCAGCGTTGGGCACAGGCTCCCGCTCTTTCCCAGCACAGCAGCTGTTGGAGAAATGGAAATCGCCGGGAATTAATCTCGCTGCAGACGTGGTTAGCAGAGCAGGGCTTTCGTAAGGGAAATTTTAGATCTCCTGCCTAGGATAACCCAGGGTAACGCTGAAATTAGTTTATAATTACATAGTAAATAACCCCCCGTCTTGTCGTTTCACCATCTTCTGATGAATATGGAAATGAACATTGTTAAGGGGAATTAACGTCGTTAGGGCAGCCTTCCAGGTGAGCGCCTTGCGGCTGCCGCCGGCGGGAGGGTGTCGGATCACCTCCTTTAGCCGGGGTTCGCGCCCGACGAGTTGAAACAGGGCTCCGTGTGTGTTTTTCCAGCGCGTACTAAAACTGGTCCAGTTAAAGCTCCGGGCGGGCGGCGGCGCGGGAAGCGGGGCCGGCCTGGCGTGTGCTGACACGAAAGCCGCCCGGCCGGGGCGAGGACACGTTGGTCTGGGTTGGGTAACGCCATCCAGCATCGCCTGCTCCAGGTGCCGAAGACAAGGGCGCGCTTTGTCCTGCCCGGCTGCCCAAACGGAGAGCACGGCAGGCCCTGAACCCCCCCAGGAAAACGGTCCGTTCAGGAACTCCGAGGGGGGAGCCGTGCCCCAGCTCCCTGCTGCATCCAGCTGCCGCAGCCCCTTGCTGGCTTTTCCCTCTGGGGATGCTCTTTAAAAAGCAGATTTTGGGGAAGGGAGCGCTCCGGTGCTGCCCTGGCCGTGGGGATTCAGGGGTTCCGCTGCTCCCTGTGTTTCTTCCCAGCCTGGCATTTCTGGGATGGCACAGCTGGGTGTCCACAGCCATCGTCACGCACCCACCCTTTGGGGAAAAACCGCTGTCTCTCCCTGCTAGTTATCTATTTTATCTGTATTTATCCCTGCTATTTTATCGTTTGCTTATCCTTCGCGTCCCTCCAGCGCTTTTAACGCCGAGGGGATGGCAACCGTGCGAACGCTTCACCTCCGCCGGCGCTGGCGGGGGAGGACGGGGCGGCGGGAGCCCTGCCGTACGGCAGCGCCGCGGCGGTGACGGTGACAGTTGGGCTCCCTCCCCACGCCGCCAGGATCAGCTGTTGGGTGCACAATATGCTCCGGTTTTTCCTCTCCAGCTGTTGCCGCTGACGGTTATGGGAAGCGAAAGGTGGCTGAGAGTTCGGTGTCTCTAAATCGGGGAGGTGATGGGCAGAAAGGAGGGGAGGGGGTGTCGGTATCTCTGAGGCTGGGGTTTTGTTTAAATCCGGCGAGACTTGAAATAGTGGCGAAAGGATGGAAGTGACCTTGGGAATAAATTTTATTGCCGGCTTAGCAGTGGCCAAAGAGCCATTTTGAAGGAGCTGGATGCAGGCAGGCAAGCTGAACATGGTGGGCTCGGAGCAAGGGAGGGAGTGGTGCGGCATATTTGGGAGAAAATGTGCCTTTTTAGGGTAATAACGGAGATTTTAAGGCACTCAGCCCCGCGTCTCTGGGTCTGTATCCCCAGCAACTTCTGCAAAGGTTGCTCTTCTGCTGCCATCCATCTTACCCTGCCGCGTTACTGCCGGCGAAGATCCCTTTTCTATGTTTGATGGTTAGGTATATCGCCCGTGCATCCCTTTCTGCCCCCCATCCCTTCTCGTCCGAACTCCCTGTGGCTTGAATATGCTTTTAAAACATTGGGTTTAATTGCTTTTAATTAAAAAAAACAAAAACAAAACTGGGATGGCCAGCGTGCTTGGGAAGGGAGGGCTCTGGGGGGATTCAGCTCCGTGCTGCTGGCAGGCGGTGCCGGTAGCGGGGTGTGAATGAAACAGCCCCCACGTTATCGCTGTGCCGAGTGTGTGATTTTGGTGTTTTGTCTGCTGGGAGGGGAGATGTCCCACAGGCCGTGTCACACACAAGCCAAGCGGATGGTAATCCGTCGAGTGGAGGTCCAGGCAGCGGAGCAGAGCTGGGTGCAGGCGCCTTCCCGGGGTTCCGGTGAGAGCCCAGCACTGCCTTTCCCCGGCACCGCGCTCCCGGTGTGCCCGGCATGCCGGGGTTTCCCTTTACAATCCCCGCACTCCAGCCGGGCTTTCTCCCTAATGAGATTAGCGACACAAAGCGGCGATTCTTCTGCTGCTTTTAATGGCTGTGCGGGGTTTGTGTGGGATCGGAAATTCCTCCTTTAATCAGATGAGCCCTCTCTGTGACTATTCTGTGGACACATCTCCCTTTCCTCGGATTCGGGGCTGACATGTCGTATTGGCACAAGCCTTTTAGGCTCTCCCCTCTGCCTCCCCTCCTTCCCAGCCCCAACCACCGTGAATTTGATCTTCTTCCCTCCTTTGAATCTCACCATCAACCCAAGCCGCTTCCATCTTGTGGAGGACGGCAGAGCCTGGGGGCTTTCCCTGGCCAGGCTGAAGGCAGCCGGGAGGAAGGAGAAATGCCGGAGTCGCTCTTGAATCCTTCTTGCAGGTGCTCCTCGGTCTCCCCACTTGCGATGCGCAAACACATGTGTGTGTGTACGTATAGAGGGCATCCATCTAGCGCTTCACCCGACGGAGGGCTGGCGGTCCCTGCCGTGTGGCACGGGGGCCGGGTTGGCAATTTGTCAAGAGCCCCAAGGGCTGCGCTTCCATTTGAATACGGATTTGCATAATTCATCAGGAATTAAACCGCGCCGCCATAATATTTGCCTCTGCGTTTATCTCCCGTTATCGGCGGTGTGTGGCGTTGGGCGTCTGCCGGCCGCGGAGACCCCTTTGCTTCCCGGTTCGGCGCTTTTTCGGTGCAGAAAAGATGGCGTGGGCTGATGTTCAGGAGGATGCGGGCAGGGCAGGAGCCTCTGGCAGGGATAAGGTCGGTGGGAGAGGCTGGGCACAGGCTGAGCTTTCGAGCCTGGTTTCCTCAGGAAAAGAGGCTTGTGGGATCGTGCTCCGTCCTTCTCGTTCTTCCACCCCCCGCTGTCCGCAGCCCCTCGCTGAATTTCTCCCGGGGTGGTTTTGGTCCCTGCGGATGCCGTGGAGGTCAGCGCTGGGCTCTGGCAGAGGGATGCGTTCCCCCCGTGGCACACGGAGCGGTACAGGCGGGCGCTTCTGGCTTCACCACACACTCGCCTTGTCCTGGCCGAGCAGGAGACACAAAGCCAGAGCCGATGGGACGCGGTTGGGTCATCGGTGATGTCCTCGCTCTAGGATGTCTTTTGGAGCAGGTCCCCTCTGGCTGCCTGCCCCCCCCCCGTGTTGTGTGTTGATGGCAGGCTGCTCGCTGAGCGTGCAGACAGCGGTGTTGCAGCGTTCAGGTCCGATCGGGGTGCTGTACCCGTGCCTCAGTTTCCCCTGGCAGTGCCACCCCCCCTTTGCAAGGTGCCCCGAGAGGCGCTGAGCCAAGGCAGCTGCTCTGCAAACAAGGAGGTTTAAAATAAGCAGGGATGGGGCCCGCGTCTCCCAGGGCTTTGAGTCATCCCGGCTCGTGCTGACTCTGCCTGGCAGGGACCCGGGAGGCAAAACAAACCCGTGTCCAACTGCCACCTCCCCGCCAGATGTTCGTGGCGGGGTGGCGGGTTGGGTTTCGGTGACAGTCCCTCCCGGCAAAGGGGATTGAGCTGCCATGGGGAGATGCCACCTCTCTGGTGGCCCTGGTGAAACCCTGGTGAAACCCGTGGCTTGGGGCAGTGCCCAGCCTGGGGGCTTGCGGTTGGGCCACCTGATTTCTGGAGGACGTGATGAGGTGAGCAGCCCCCGTGGGCTCGAGGTTGGAGAACGGGGGGGTGCTGAGGCTCCTTCCAGCACGCCTGGGCCACGGGCACGGTGGGGACGGTCCTCGCTGTGCTGGAGGAGGAGAGGCAGGGACAAACCCTGGGGTGATCCCGCGGTGACCCACCACCCCAGGCAGAGGGGAGGCAGCCAGGGCAGCGGGTGGCCGTGGCCGGCGGTGGGAAGCGGAGGGGAGGAGAGGGAAGGTGGCATTTCCCTTTGGGTGGGCACCCCAGCATGGCCGCTGCCCGTCGCCCAGCGGTGTGTAATTTCTCAATGGGAGGGCAGGGAGATAGTGCTGCACAGTCCCATTTAACCTGCTGGTGACCTGGTCTGAAGTCATTGTGGCTGAAAATAGACCGTGTTCCCTCCAGGGCACGGCTAATGGCGCTGGGAAAGCTGGGATCTCTCTTTGAAGGTTGATTTAATTGCTGCTGGCAGGCACTCGGTGCAGGTGATGTGGGGACCGGCACCCGTGCCATCCCACAAGAGCTCCCCCCACCCAGCGCCTGTAGCTCTCCCGGCTCTGGCGGTGAAGGGTAACGAGTTTTTTTCTAACGAAGGCGCGGGACAGTGGCTCGGAGCCGGTGCGTGGGTGTCGCTGGGGTAATTGCGTGGGCAGGGCTCGGCCCCCGCGGAGAGTTCGCCTGTTTGCATCGCATCTTCTGCACCGAGTTTGGGTGATGAAAAATGTGAAGAAATTAAAAAAAAATAGGGTGTGTTAAATTCCTGTGCTTAGGAAGGAGGGGGAGCACCTGCAGTGAAAGCCCAGTGCCAGGAGCAGAGTCAGCCCTAGGGCCCTGTTCTGGAGGGTCTTCGCCGTGATGAAGGGGGGACCAGAGCAAAGACGTTTCGATGCTGCCCTAGAAAATCAGGAGAGGAAGGTGAGACTACGATCTAGCAGCCAGGGCCTGCGTTCCTGGGGATTCTGCTAATCAGTTTGAGAGTTAAAAATGAATATTTTTTCATTTTCATACCGCATCTCAGTAACTGTGGAGCTGAAGAGCCCACCGCGTCGCTGCTTGCTATTTGAGGAGAGCTGTGTGGTTCTGCAGTGAGCGCCTGGAGGTTCTGGTGGGCCCCCGTTGGGGTGTGAGGTTTAATTATGCCAGCAGAAAGGGAGCGACATCCGACGTGGTGGGGGATTTCGGGCTGGGGGCGCAGACTGTAGCAGCCAGCAGTGACCCGGGAGCGTTGACCCAGGTTTGAGCGTTTGTGCGTCAGGATTACCGTGGGATCAGGTCAGTGCTTCCCACACCGCGTGTTTCAGGTTGTGCGGATGGGGCTGTGCACTGTGTCAAGGGTCCCAATGGGGTGGTTTCCATCCTGGCCCCTCCAGCGGGAGGAAAAGCCACCTTCCCCTCTGCCAGAGGGATTTGTGTCCCCCACCTGGGTGCTTCCTCACGCTCTCACTGTGCCCGTAGTAAGCAGAGAGCTGGTGGGTGACCTCACGGGAGATCTTCAGGGCGTCCCATCGGCGTCCTTCTCCTGTGTCCCCAAGCCCCGAAGCGCTGGGATACCTGGGGTTGCTTTTGCTTTGTTGCACGGTGGAAGCCGAGTGAGCTGGACGCCGGGGACAGAGCTGGGGCGCCAGCACCGATCCCACTTCTTCCCGTTTTCTCCTCCTCTGCCATCTCCAGGGCTTTGGGGCTGTGCCAGATCCCGGGTGAGGAGGAGGTGAGCGGTAGGGCTCGGCCTGATGATATTAATTTTTTTTCCATGGAGGCAGGGAAGCCCTGCAGACACCCCGGTGACCTGTGGTGTGTCTTGGCTGCGGGGGGGCTGGCAGCGGGGTGATTCACAATGAGGGTAGTGGGGCACTAAAATCCCGGCACGGCATCGGCACGGGGTGCTGGCTGCGGGAGGGCTCCTCGGAAACCCGGCGGGAAGGGAGCACACGATGTTCCTGCGCTGACGCAGCCGCGAGCAATAGTAAATATTGAGCAAGAGCCACTTAAAAATAAAGCAGCCTGGACACGGATTCCCACGTGGAATAAAATAAAATTAAAAGAAACAATAGAGAGCTGCGCTGAGCTGTCGGGGAGGGGAAACTCGCCTTGGCTTTTAAGGTAGTGATTTTGCAGCTGAAGGAAAGCGGCACGGCGGTGTTCAAGCTGGCAGAGGCTGGGAGCGTGGACCCCCCGCCGGAGGATGCTGTCTCCGAGCTCGCCGGGACCCTTAGAAGATTAAACGAGGAGTTAAATTGATCTGGCTGCTCCAGATCCCGGGGATGAGATCGAAGGCCTTCAGGGGACGTGGAGAATTGAGGCTGTAAATTAAGGCTTTGAAGCAACCGCCAGCCCCGTGGCGCGGGGTGTAGATACGGCAGGGTTGGGTTTTGGGGCGGTGGGTTACGATGGTGGCAGTGGCTTGAGGCTGCGGGGATGGGGACCGGCCAGCGCTGCGGTCCCAGGCGTATTTGATCCGGGGGGCTTTGGTTTCAGCCCAGCGTGTTCGGGGCTTCGTATCGCTGCCGTCTCGTGCGTGGCACGGAGTCAAGGCGGCTCCGGTGCCTGGGGTGTCACCAGAGCCGCCCGAGCAGGCAGGGGAGGAGGTGGCGAAGATTTCCGCTGTCAGCACTCCTGGCTCTCAGCTCTTTGCAGCTATAACTGCGTGCGCGAGAAATAGCTGCGGCCGTGCCTGGCCGTGCTGCCTGCCCCCGTGCTATGGGGCAGGGATGGGGAGGTGCTTGCTGGAGGAGGGGGGGGCCCTGAAAGAATCTACCCCCCAGCCCCGGGAAGCTGCTGCTCCTGCCGGGAGAGGGTCAGGGGTGCGATGATGATGGTGAGGATGGGCAGGCGCTGCTGGCAGAGCGGCCGTGCCACCGGCAATGGGAGGGGACCCTGTAGGGGCTGGCAGCCGGCAGGTACTCGCTGTGCTTGGACTTCTCCCGGTTTCCTTGGCGGGGAAAGGGGAATAGTGAGGATGTAAAGTGTTTATCCAGCCGTTCATGGCGTGGACTGGTGTCCCAGTTGGCTGCCTGCGAGCTGGACTGGGGAAGAGGTGACTGTGCTCCCGGCCAAGGGCGGCTGCAGCTCCCGCTACGTGCCAGAGCCCAGCAGAGATCCCGGCTGCAGCAGGGCTGCAAATCGCCCTGCGTTACCCAGCCTTGAAAACATCCAGTGGGAATAAACCCAAACCCTTGCAGCTGTGTTTCCCAGCCCCTCTAGGCTTGAACTGGAAGGACAGCAGAGCCAGGCTTTTCGGGTTGAGCCCCTCGGTGGCCACAGCCCCTGGCGCAGCGCTGCGTGGTGCCAGCCTGCTTCCTGGCTCCGTGTCCATCCATCAGGGCCCGGGGAGGAGGGGACGAGGTGCCGGCGGTTGGAAATGTTTCATAAGTGGCAGAAACCCATAACGGGTAGATGGGGCTGATGGAGGAGAGTTACTTCACCTCTCCCGGGGTGCCGGAGCCTGCCGGTTTTCCGGTGATGAGGCTGTGGCTTCTCGGGCAAAGAAGGCTTGTGCCTGGGGCTCGGCTTTGGAGTGCACTTTGTGACTGGTGTCGCACGTGGCCACCTGCTTCCCTCTCCAGGCTACCAGGGCTGTCACACAGCCATGTCGTGTTGTGTGATTCCCTTCGAGGCGATGGCAGGGACCAGGGAGTGGTCCCTGGGCACCAGCAGAGGCTTTGCGGATGCTGCTTCTCCCTGGTTTGGAAAATGCAGAGCCGGACTGGCAATTCCCTGTTGAGTGGTGTCTCTGTGTCCCTCCTGCTTGCTGTCCTTGTCCCTTCATGGGTGCCCGAGTGAGCTGTCACCTCTGCACTGGATCGGCAGCCGGTGTGGAGGTGGCACAGGGATGCTGTGAAGGTGCTGGCCGGTCGCCTGCAGCCGGCTTGGGATGGAGCAGCTTCCCCAGCACAGACACACACGTGTCACATCAGGCTGGTTTATCCGCCGGAGCCATGACATGGGGGAGATGCATTCAGCTCCAGCGTGTCCCTTCCAGCGTGTCCCACTCGGGCCGACCGCTCCCGCTGAGGCTGAATTTCAGGCCCGGGGACTGAGGGGCCAAGATGGAGAGACCCCGCAGGTTAAAAACTCTGGGTGGCATGTGGCAGCCTGCTCCGCAGCGGGCTCGTCCGCCCTCCCGCCGTCGCCACCTCGGCCAGGCGATGGTTTCTGGCGGCTCTCTCCTCCCGGGGAGCTTTTGGCCAACCCCGAGCGGGCTGAGCACGTGGGGCCCATTTCCCTGCCGCTTCCCCCAGCGCGACCTCCGGCCTCCAGACGTTTGGTGTGCGGTTTGTGCGGTCGCTGGTTATCTCATCTCCCCATCAGTCACATCCCCTCTCGGTGGTGAGTCACCCGGCCATACCTCTTCCCCATCCTCGCCGCCCCGTGCTGTTTTGGAGAGCTGAGCGAAGATGAAGAAGATGTTTTCAACGGGGCTGACACAACTGCACCCGCCAAGTTCCTCTAGTAACAGCCTTTAGTGATTTATGTCTCAATCGTACAACGCAGGTATGTTTTGCCAGCTCATCTTGGAGCTGGGAAGGAGGGGACGGGCGTATGTCCCTGCTCCATTCCCTGCACCCACTGGAGCATCAAAGGGGGAGCTGAGCAGGGACCTGCATTTTGGCTGCCGGCTGTCACCCTCTTGCAGGGTTAAGGTGGCTCAAGGGACAATCTCTGTGCCCCTTAAACCCTTTTACCCTCTGAGCCGGGCTGCTTTTTATCGTGCGTGCCCACGCTGGCAAAGCATCCATGTGGGATTCATGGTGGTGGTGCCTTTCCGGAGGCGGCGGTGATGGGCACACGGGTTTGGCACGGTGTGGCAGGGATGGGAAGGGGGGCACAGCCGTTCTGGTGCCGGCTCGCTTCTGGGTGAGCAGCCGGCTGGCGGAGCGTGGCTCGGCCTGCCCAGACCTGTCGGCGTGTCCCTGGGCGAAGCCGTTCTTGCGCTGGTTCAGCAAACGCTCTGGCCCCGGGCAGATGGAGACGGTTGTGGTTTCCCCCTTTCCCCTCCCTTTCTCCTGGCAGAAGCCCATGGTTGGGGTGAGCTGTGCGTTGCTCACTGCGGTAGAGTTTCTCCCCTTGGCATCGCTTTCTGGCACGGAGATCCAAGGAGGGAGCGACTTGCCTGCGGCCGCCTCCTGCAAATGCAGCTACTTAGCGCACGAAGGAGCACCATCACCTCCAGGTGCTGCCCTGGGGAGCGGGACGGCAGGTTTTGGGCTGCGTGCGAGCCCGTCAGCGTTTCTGCTGGAGGAAGGGATGCTCTGGCAGTGCCTCGGGGCTGGATTTGCATTGGGTTCATCCTCAGGGAGGCTGTGGCTCGGATCCCTCCTCCCTGCCCCGGCTCCGGTTCCTAGCAGGGGAACGGGCCAGGTAAATACAGCCCCGGCAGCTTTTCCCTCCGGACATTTAGGAGGAGAAAACAGTGTTGCTGGTAAACCGGGGGCTGGGTTCAGGTGGCTCTCTGGTGGGTGATGGAGGCAGGTCCTTGCATCTGCCCGTGCCTCAGTTTCCCCGCTTGCAGCGCTTTGGGATGGACTCTGAGCCCCCATGCTGGGATTACACCTCTCCCGGGAGCAGCGCTGCTGGAGGCACCGGGAAGGCTTGCCTGCTGCGAGGTGGCTTTGGGGTTTGAGGAGTGGCGTCAGCTTGGTTCTGCTGCTGTTGTTTCTCAGCTGGGGTGAAGACCTGTCCGTGAAGCCCCTTGTCACCGCTCTGCTCGCTGCTCCAGCACAGCAGCTGGAAAACTTCTGTGACAGTTGGAGCAGGTCCAGAGGAGGGCCAGAAAAATGATCCGAGGGCTGGAGCCCCTCTGCTGTGAGGACAGGCTGAGAGAGCTGGGGGGGTTCAGCCTGGAGAAGAGAAGGCTCCGGGGAGACCTTATTGTGACCTTTCAGTACTTAAGGTGGGCCTACGGGAAAGATGGGGACAAACTTTTTAGCAGTTTTGCTGGGGCGAGGAGTAATAGTTTTAAACTAAAAGAAGGTAGATTTAGGCTAAGTATAATGAAGACGTTTTTACAATGAGGGTGGTGAGACACTGACCCAGGTTGCCCAGAGAGGTGAGAGATGCCCCATCCCTGGAGACATCTGAGGTCAGGTTGGATGGTGCTCGGAGCGACCTGGTGTGGTTGAAGATGTCCCTGATTATGGCAGGGGGGTGGATGAGATGGCCTTTAAAGGTCCCTTCCAGCCCAAACTATTCTGTGGTTCTGTGACAGTTCATCTTATGCTGGGCAGCTGGAGGGGATTTCATCTGCCCTTCGGCCGCTGTCCTCGTCCCCTCATTCTTTTGCCCGACCTTCCCACTCCTCTTCCTCCTCCTGCAGTTTCGGGCTAAGGCTGGATCCCAGCGGTGGGATATGATAATGCTGATTGTGGAGGAAGCCCCAGAGCATTTGGGGCTGGGGCTGACCCTGTGTTATCCTGGGGCAGGGTAAGATGCCAGAGGCAGGGAGCTGCCCCCGTAGGATCAGTAGTGTAAATGGTGCCAAAATGCCTCCGTGGGTACCAGTAGCTGAACTGTGTGCAGGCATCCTTGTGCTAGATGACAGGGCTGGATCGTGTCCCCTTCCTGGAGCTCGGCAGGTGGCTTCGTGTCTTTGCACCATGTGCAAACAGGGACATGCCGTGGGCATCTGCAGACGTGTCTTGCGGCAATTTCCATGCTGGTGCTCTCCTGCTGGAGCAGTGCAGCTGGGATGGAGGTCTGGCTGGGAGAAGAGGCTCATGTGGGGATGTCTGGGGCCGGGGCTGCGGGGCTGGTGTGGCATGGGCTGCTCCAGGGGGTTTGCCGTGCTGCCACCATGTGCTCCGCCAGATGGGACTCGCCTTCCCTCGGAAATGTGTGGCTCCTGCTCCAGACGCTGGCTGGTTGCCAGCCCAGCCGTGCCGGGGCGGTGGAGGTGGCGCAGCAGAGGCAAACATGCCGCGGAGGGGAGCTGCTCACAGCGAACCCGGAGTAGGTGCCCCTGGGCGCTACCCCACGCTCTCCAGCCCTAGAATAAGAAAGCGCGTTTGGAAGTGAGCCAGTATGAAGGTTTTGGGGTAACTAAGGGGAGGTGTGAATGCGTGTGCACATTCAGTGCCTTTACGGCGCCCTGCACAAGATTAAATGGCAAGTTTTACCTGCTGGGAATGAGCTTCATGAACTTCATGGGCACACAGAGGCTCCCCTGGTCCTGCCGCTGGAGGGCTGGCGTGTGGGGGTGATGCTGCCGGGAGCTGTCGGGCGATGGATCTGGGCCAGGAGCTGCGCGGAGCACCGCGTCGGTGAAGCACATGTGCCGGGATGCAAACATGTATGCGAAAGAGATCCCGGCTGTCTAAATAATGTGAAATATTGACTAGCTCTCGCAGATGGTGCTCCACGTGCAGCTTCGGGGGCTGAACTTCTGTCTCCTGTTGGGTTCTGGTGTGATGTTGTTTTGATCCAGTTGGATGCTGGACTCCTGACAAGCTTGTTGCGTGGTTGCTTTCAGCGTCGTTGTCGGATTTTGGGGGGGAAGTTGATTGCTAATGGGGTTTGAGGGGAAGGGTTGCAGAGGGGTTGATTGGCTCCTCCATGCTCTCCTGATGGCTTTGAATTGGTTTTTAACTGATGGCACCAACTGGGAAGCTGGTTCTTGCGGTGCTGGGGTTTGTAGCGTTGCACGGGTGCCGTGTGGTGGCAGTGTTGCAGAAGAGTTGCTGCCCGTAGCCAAGAGCTTGTGTTACTGCCGCTCTTACGGTGCTTGTATTCATTGATGAAATGCTGATGGTGATTATTTGCATGGGGACGTTGTGGGGGGCCCCACTCTTGGAGGAGGCCCTAGTGTCCAGGACGTCATCCAGACCGCTGGCAGCTGGGCCTTGGGGACACTCTGCCTTTGTATCAGCTCGCAGGGAGGCAGCAGGTTTTCTGCTCCCTTTTGCCTTCCTCGGGGATAAGATGCTGGTTTCGGGGACGTGAAACTAGGCTTTGTGTGAGCTGCTGTGGAGGATGCTCTCACGTTTTCCCCAAAGCCCATACCTGGCACCGGGCAGCTTCCGCGGGGCCGGGCTGTGTTGGCAAAGCTGTGTTGGCAAGAGGGTCCTGTTGCTGCTCGGGAAGCGCGTTGGGGAGTGCCCTCACCTACAGGTCGCTGTAGGTGTGATAAAACAGTTTATCGGCCAGCTGGTTTGGTCGTTTTGCCTGCGAATTTAAGGTTCTGCTCAGAAAGAAGCACCTTCCGTTTAGCAGCCCACTGGCTGCAAAGTGAGAGCCCCGCGGAGGGGCGAGGGGCGAGCTGGGGGACCCGCAGGCGGGCACCCCAAATGGGGTCCCCGCGGCGGGCTGTGCGCGGTGCCACACGCGTCCCTGCAGCCGCCGCTCCTGGCGCGCGAGGGACCGACAGCCACAACAGTCTGTGCTTCCGCAGGGCTCGTTCCAAGGCTGCTTGGGCTGAAACATGTTTCCCTCTTCTGTTTCCCGTTTTCTGCAGGCTTTTCCCATCTGCCTAACGGCCTCTACCCATCCTACATTCCCCTGAGCCACCTCGAGCCCCCCAGCGCCGGCAGTCCTCTCCTGGCCCAGCTGGGTCAGCACAGCCTCTTCGAGTCACAGAAAGGTGAGTCTGGGTCCTTGGTCACCCATGGGTGCTCGCCCTCTGTCCTTGGGACTTGCTTGGTTGCTGGGATGTTGAGAGCGAAGAGCAGGAACCTCCTGGGCTTATCATCCAGGGATGTTTCCTGGTTTTAGCAGTACCAAGGTCTTGGATGTGGCTCCTCGAAGCCTCCACATGGCAAGGCACGGCATGCGTCAGAGCCAGGGCTGTCCTGCGTCGCCACCTGGGCCATGTAGAGGATCCTGCCAGGTCTCCTCTACCCTGGTCCTTCTTAGTGTGGTGAGCCGGACTAGGGAAGTGATCATCCCCCTGTACTCGGCACTGGTGAGGCCCCCCCTCGAGTGCTGCGTTCAGTTTTGGGCCCCTCGCTACAGGAAGGACATTGAGGTNTGAGACCTTCTTGAAACCTGTTCCCTCCTAGTTTGCCACCTCTCGCCTGTCTCTACGTAGGACTGAAGGGCTTGGAGGCCCCTGGTAATCTTCTTTACCTTTGCTCTGCAGATGGGTTCTACCTGTCCGGCCACGCCGGCCAGTCCGCTTTGCACCCACAGCCTCCCCTCTCCAGGACCGCCGGCAACCACACTTCGAGCACTTTGTTGCGGGAGAAGGACCTTGGGCAACTGCACAAGAGCTCGAAAGAAAGCCTGAAAGACCCTGGTGGGAAGGAGCGGGCATGCCGGAGCGATCTGTCCCTGCCCTTCGCCAAGAAGGAGGCCAAGCCAAAGGAGGAGCCGCGGCCCCGCAGCGTGGTAGACCTCACGCAGGACTCCAAGCCCGACAGCGACCGGAAAGTGAGCGTGGTGGAGAAGGCGGTGAAGGTTGGCGAGCGTCTCTCGCCGTTCCTGGCCGAGCACATGCCAAATCGGGGGGTGGGCGGTGGGGAGCCCAAGTCCAAGAATCCGCTGCAGAGCTCTTCCCTCAGCAACTGCAACGGCGGCGGGGACCCCATGCTGAAGGTCCTGGGTGCCGAGCAGGATCGCTGTGCCAAGGATCCTGCTCGGCACGACGAGAACATGAGGCCTTCCGCGCACGCCCACGCCGAGCGGCTGAAGCGGGGGGAGCCCCTCCTGCCCTCCGTGGGTGCTTTGCACGTCTCCTGTAGCTGCCCGTCCCCGCATCCCTCACAGCCGGGGAAGATGACGCCGGCCACCACATTCCCTCCGCAGCCCGTCCATTCCAGCATGTACACCATCTTCCCGCCGGCCAAGGAGCTGGGGAGGGAGCACAAAGTCATCGCCCCCACCTTCGTGCCTTCGGTCGAAGCCTACGACGAGAGGAGCGGGCCCATCCAAATCGCCTCGCAGGCCCGCGACAACAAGGCGAAGGACAAGGACCTCGGCAAGGTGGGGGTGCTGCAGTCGCCCACGGAGCGGTGCCTCGCGGATGCCTCTCGCACGCTTTTGTCCCAGGACTTTTCTTGCCACAGCGATGCCAAAAGGATGGAGGCTCTGCGGGAGAAGGGCTCGGTGATCAGGGCGAACTCCATGGCACTGAAGAGACAGGTCACTTCGGAGCCCTTCCTCAACCGGCCGGGGCTGGGCTCTCCGGAGAGCAGGGAGTTCCTGGCCTCCAAGGACTTGCTGAAGCCAAGTCCGGAGGCAGAGCATCGCTCCTGCGAGCGGGACCGCTTCCAGCGATCCAGCTCCAAAGAAGCAGCGAAGGTTTACGGCACTTTGGACTCTTCTCGGCAGCATCTGGACCACGGTCAGCTGAAACCGCCCGAGCAGAAGTGGAAGCCCTTTGAGATGGGCAACTTTGCCACCACGCAGATGGCGGTGCTGGCCGCGCAGCACAACCACGTCACCCGGGCGGAGGAGGAAGCCAAGAAGGTCTACCTTGACCCCAGTGGCTTGCCGCGGTCCTCTGTGGTGGGCTCGCGGGGAGCCGCGGATGTCCTCCACCCTGCCTCCCATGGAGAGGGATCGGCCATGCAGAGCCTCATCAAGTACAGCGGCAGTTTTGCCAAGGAGACGGCATCCCGGCAGAGCTGCGGCAAGAAGAGCCCCTTTGGTGGCTTGGGCAACATGAAGTTGGACTCTTCGCAGCTGGGCGCCTCCAAGGTGCAGCAACTGCTGTCGCAGCAGCCAACAAAGCAGCTGAAGAGGGACCCTGAGAGACCTGAGAGTGCCAAATCCTTTGGCCGCGAGAGCATCGGCTCCCAGGGCGAGGTGGAGGTGAGGCACTTGCCCGTCGGCATCGCCGTGGCCGTGGCCCGGCAGAAGGACAACAGCAGCAGCAGCGGCAGCAAACTGGGGCCCAGCTTGGCGGACCGGGATCGCTCGCTGTCTCTCAGCAGCATCAAAGGTGGGTTCCCCAGACCTGTCTCAGGATCTCTTCCCTGGGAGGAGCAGCCACCCAGAGCAGGCTGTGTGGCATGAGCCGAGTTTGGCATCCTCAGCTCCCTTTGCCTCCCCTTCCCATCAAGGCCAGGCTGTAAACCACAGCAGGGAGCGAGACTCCCCATGCAGGAGGGAGTCACCTTTTCCCCTCTTCCATCCCCTCCGAGGACAACTCCTCTCCCTGTGTTTGATCCCCGTTAGCAAAGGGATTGGCAGAGAAACCCTTTAATCCACCTTTGTGCGGGTGTTTTAATCTCACGGTTTTGATTTAAGCCGTGGTGCTGGCAGGAGGGGGCTGGCTCCGCCGAGCTTTTTGGTGCTCTCCTTGGCTTGTGTAGTGAGATAACGCCTGGGGGCTGCCCAGCACGGGGAGAGCTCGGCTCTGGTGTGCCAAGGAGCGATGCCAAAGCGAGCGACGGGCAAGCAATGCTTGGCTTTCCATTTGTAGCCTTCCCCTTTCCCATTTTTCTGCCTTTGTCCCCCCTCTCCCAAACCTTGGCGGTTTCTCCCCTCTCCCCGTTCCCATCGCCTCCCTACGGCCAGGCGGGAGCCGACCGAGGACCTCGTGGGCAGCACAGGGAGCTGTTTGTTCAGCCGTTCAATCATCCCAGACCCTCCCAGCTTGCGTTAAATGTAATTTACTGAGCCGAACTAAAAGGCTGCAAACAAGGGTTGAATTCTGGCAGGCCTCTGGGCTCGTTGCTAAGTGATGCAGTTGGCTTTCAGACAGAAAACAAGACTGCTTTTCTCCTCCTCTCGCCCCCCAAATGCTGCCCCCGCTTTGTGTGCCAGGAGATATTCGTCTAATAACATTAGCTTGCTTGCGCTGAGTGGACGGTGCTTGAATGTTTAGACCTTTTAAGAAGGAGAAAGCAGGCTTTAGTTGGCTAATCTGTAGTATTTGGCAAGTAAAATGCAAGTATTTAGTGCTGGGCATTGGTTGTCAAGGAAACGGGCCTAAGCCTTTCCTCCGTGCATAACTGATTGAATTTTTCTATGCGGTCCGTGCGTCATCTTCATATATATAGACAAAATGATCATTCACTGTCCGGACAATCATCGGTCTGTACAGAAAAAGGGACGTCCTGTCGGCGGGGTAGGGGGGCTAGGCGGGAATTAGGCGAATAAGAAAGTGTGTGTGTGTTTGGATGAGGGGATGAGAAAAAGACGATAAGCCCGTCTATAAATAACGGAGCGCAGGTCATGTAGATGGGAGAGGGAGGAGCGGAGGTGAAATAACAAAATAATATGTTTCCAATAAAAGGCTGGGGGGAGAAGGGGGTGTCGACTCACCTTGTGCCAAGGAGGGGAGGGAGGCTGCAAGTTGACCAAGGGCTCGTGCCATATTGCTGACAACGAAGAGGCAGTTGGGCATGGATTGGAGAAAATAAATAGGAAAAGGGGCTCCAAGGGGGGAAAACCTGGGCTGGGGGATAGAGGGGGTTTTGTGTGCGAGTGGGGATGCTGGTGGAGAACAGGGAGAGGGATGCTGGGGCTCCGGAGGGATTTGTGAAGCCCAGTGCCTCGTGCCATGGAGGCTGGGTAGTAAAACCGAAAAGGGCATCATTCAGGCAGCGGAGGAGGGGCTGGCGGGGGACAGCCACCGCTCGCCCCGTCCTGGCAGGCTGCAAGGGAAATGCGGTGACCCTGGAAAGTCCTTCGGGAGGGAGAAGCGTGTGCCAGGTTTTAAAGCATCTTTGCTATCTGCCTGAAGCCCGTGGAAGGAGCCTCGGGGAGAGGAGCCGGGAGAGATGTTGTCTTGCTCCTGGATTCCTTCTGACAGTAAAAGCTGAGGGAATTGGAGACTTGACAGCAAAAAAACCCACGGCTGTCCAGGTTTGTGGGAATACACAGCGGAGCCCTCCTTGAAAAGACTGCCTGTCAGCAGAATAGACTTGATGTTCCGAGATGCTTTCCCGTGTGCCAAACCTTATCCAGACGGGAGAGCGAGGACCCTGGAAGGGGCTGCTGGGGAGCCAGGGTGCAGCCGTGCGAGGCCGAGCTGCGCCGCCGAGCCCTGCGGGGCGCAGAGCATCGCCTGGGCAGGGGATGTGCCGGCAGGGAGCACTGAGAGCTGGGGGGAGGAAGCAAACACCTTCCTCCCGGCCCCGTCAGACTGGCTGGCAGCTCGCTGGCAAGCAGGGCTGGGATTTAGGAGCGGATTGTATCACCGAAGCGTAACGCGGAGAGGGGCAACGGGGAATTGTGGAAAAAATACATGCACAAGAAAGCAGCTGGGGAAAAAACTGGGGAAAAGCAAACCTAAGATCAGGCAGCTAGGGTGAAGAGCTTGGATAAAATAAGGGAAGGATGCCTCCGATACTTGGTCCTGGCAGGGCCAGCGAGGAGCTCCTGTTTGCTGCTGTGAAGATGCTTCCTAACCTCTTGCAGACGCGGCTGTTACCGCGCCAAGCTCTGTTTGCAAGAGCTGTTCTGATTCTGGACGAGCTGTTTCTCAAGCCAAACATCCAGCCCCCCTTTTTTGGACTCTTGCCCTCATCTGCCATATGTGCCCCTGCCTCGCCAGACCCTTTCTTGTTGCACGGCTTGGGGGGGGGATGTAGATTCCCGCTAACAGGTTGAATCGCGGAATGGAGCATGCTGGTTTTGTGTGGGCTGTTGCAGAAGGACAGGGATTCGGAGCATGCCCAGTGCTCCCAGACTGGTTTACAGGTGCGAAAGGTGCTTTAGAAGGTGCAGAGATAAAATCCTCCCCTCCGTGAGATGTGCTAAGCAGGGCTGCATGGTTTGATGCAGGGATTTAGCTGGGCCTCGTCTCCTCCTGAGATGGGAGATCTGCCCCTGTCCTTCAGCAGAAGTGATCCCGTCGGTCCTGTTGCTCCCAGGCTGGTGGCTGTCCTGTCCTGGGAGACCGGCCTGACCTGGCGAGTGGGTGCCTTGATGGTTTGGAGACATGAAACTCAACCCATGCAGCCGGGTGCTTCCAGGAGCCACCTTAGTGAGAATATCTTGATACGGACAGCCTTGCCCTCTCCTTTAGAGCTTGAACCTGATACAGCCTTGGGGACGGTGGCATTTGGGTGTGCTGGCTCCCGGCACCTCTCCATGCCCAGAGGAGAGGGTACAGCTTTCCCCAGACTATTTTTCATGTCTGATGGTGCTGTGTTGTCTCCTAGGGCATGGACGCTCAGAAGATGACTGCGGGGATGAGAGGAGCCGCCACCGGGACAGCCATCTCCTGGCAGGGCGCTTGGAGCGGGATCAGGAGAAGCTGCTCAGGTGAGGGTTGGAGAGGGATGGGGTCTCTTGATGCAGTACCACAAGCCATGCTTGGGGACAGCTTGTCTGGAGAGAGGGGACAGGGTTGCATCCATCCTGGAGTAGTTGCTGGCACCAGCCTTGCTGGTGTGGAGAGAAGCGCTGAGTGGGGTACCATGGGGTTGTAGGCAGATCACGGAATCACAGATTCATGGAATTTCAGAGTTGGGAGGGACCTCTAGAGCTCATCCAGTCCAACCCCCTGCTCAAGCAGGGTTGCCCAGAGCACATCCCTCAGGACTGCATCCAGACGGGCCTTGGAAGTCTCCAGAGAAGGGGACTCCACACCCTCCCTGGGCAGCCTGTCCCAGGGCTCTGCCACCCTCACCGGGAAAAAGTTTTTCCTCACCTTTGATTGGAACTTCCCATGTTCCAGCTTGTGCCCGTTACCCCTCGTCCTGTCACTGGGAACCACTGAAAAGAGCCCGTCTCCATCCTCCTTAGACCCACCCTTTAGATCCTTGTGACCATCCATCAGGTCTCCCCTCAGCCTTCTCTTCCCCAGGCTGAAGAGTCCCAGCTCTCTCAGCCTTTCCTCGGAAGGGAGATGCTCCAATCCCTCCGTCATCTTTGTTGCCCTATGCTGGACTCTCTCCAGCAGTTCCCTGTCTCCCTTGAACTGGGGAGCCCAGAACTGGACCCAGTATTCCAGCTGTGGCCTCACCAGTGCAGAGGAGAGATGCTGAATCCACAGCAGAGCAATCCTAATAGACTGCTGCAAGCCCATGCCTGCTCTGAAGGGATGGAGAGATGGAATGTTTTATTCCAGACATGATGTTAACCACCTCCATTGCAGCTCTCCTTGAGTGTCTGACCCTGGTTTGCAAACACACTTGCTCGGCAGGCTGGTTCATAGCCCTGGGTTCCTCCAGCCGCACAGTAGCCTGCAGCACTCAGACCCTCTCTCTCTCTTTTTCTCTTGCCTCCCCCATCACCAGAGAGAGCAAGGAGCTGGCGGATTTTGCCCGGATACACCCCTCCGGCTGCGCCACGAACGGTTTGAACTCCAACCTCATGGTGACGGGAGGCCCAGCCTTGACGGGCTCCGGGCGCTGGTCTGCAGACCCGGCTTCGCACTTGGCAGCCCACCCCTGGCTCCCCAGGACGGGGAGCCCCTCCATGTGGCTGGCCGGCCACCCCTACGGTGAGTGTCCTGGGAGGGAGCGATGTGTCCGTGGGGTGTTCACACCGATGCAGTCCAGGGAGAGGTGTTGCTGAGTGCCCAGCGAGGCTGTTGTCTGATCACAGGGGAAAGGGAAGGAGGTATTTTGGGGCCATCAAATGGTAAATGACTTCTCACGTGGGTAGGAGCTGCCTGCATCCCTTGAGTTGTGACTGTGGTGTTTCTTCTTGCAGGACTTGGTCACCCTTCCCTACACCAAGGCATGACTCCAGGCTTCCCCCCTGCCATGGGGGGAGCTCTCCCTTCCGCCTACCAGTTTGCCAGAGACCCGCAGTCGGGGCAGCTTGTTGTGATCCCCAGCGAGCACTTGCCACACTTCGGTAAGGGTGGGAATGTGTCCGGGTGGGAGCGTGTCCCTGAGAACCATGTTTTGACAGCTGTGGAGGAAACAGGCTTTGGAGGGGGCTGGATAGGACCAGCAGCCACAGCTCTGGGGTGGGTGTGAGCTCACCTCTTGTTAGGTTTGCTCTGGAGATGGAAATTTGTGATCTTCAGCAGTGGCTCCTCATCCCCTGCAGGACCCCGTAGACTCTGGGTCCTTGGTTAGAAGAAACTATACTCGTGGACTCAGCCAGGATTAGTCAAACCAAGGGTGCCTCGAGGGCAAAGCATGTCAGATGGCCCCAGGACCTGTGGCGTGATGGGAGCGGGGCTGCTGAGGGAAAGAAAGCACACTTTTCCCTCTGCATTTCCGAATAGCCTGACGTTTGGCATCCCCTGCAGCCTGGGACCGGGATAAGAGACACTTGCCCTGAGCAATCCTGAATCCTCTAGCCATCCCCATCCTCCTGCCACCCTGACTGCATCTCTGCTCATTCCCCAGCGGAGCTGATGGACCGAGCACCCCCACTGTGGCCTGCCATGTACCCCCCCACCAGGAGCTCCCTCCAGCACGCTCACCAGCTCCAGCTCCTCTCCCATCAGCAGCTGCTGCGGCAGCACGAGCTGTACATCCTGCAGCAGCAGGCAGCCCACGCCATGGAGCTACAGAGGAGTGCCCAGCTCGTGGTAGGTTTTCAGGAGCTTTTTCCTTGGACGTGAAATGACCCTGAAGTTGCGGGGGTAAAAGCAGCTGTGCCAGTATTCCAAGTGTGTCCCAAGGGTATGGATGCATTGAGCGATTTCGCCCTGCTCCCTGGGATATGAGGAATTTCGTGCATCCTGCACAGCTGGGGTGGGTTTTGGAGGGGTTTGGTGTAGAGCTGTTGAGCAGGGCTGTCAGGAGAGTTGCCCAGCAGCAGCACGACCTTGATTCTTTCCCTAGGGATGTCTCTGTTTAGTTGAGTGGTTTCATCCCTGGTCGCCTCCAAACCAACCTCCTGAGCAGCTCAGAGAAGCAGCTGGAACACTGGCAGCAATCACGCTGGGTCCTGGAGCTAGCTCCCATTCACCGAATGATTTTGGAAGTCATGAGCTTTCATCTGGGTGCTTTACGTCCATTTAATTTTTATAGTGGTCATCTGGTTTTCAGCCTTCGCTTTACATGTGTGCTTGCTAGGCTGGAGGCTTAGAAATAGAAATGGTTTGCTTTGGTTGCAAGTGAAAGCAGAGACACCCTTCACGTGAGTCCCAGAGCTGGGAATTTGTAAGGAAAGCTACCACAGATCAGTGTCACCCTCCACGAGATTGGTCTTAAAATGGTGTTGCACTGGGAAACGTGTGTTGTATTCCGGTGCGCATTTGGTAAGACCATTCTTGCTTTGGTCTTGCTTGGTGGTAGGTCTGTGCTTTCCAGGAGCAGGTAGAGATGTCACGCTGAGTTTTGCTCTGTTCTTGTCGCAGGAGAGGTTGAAGGCGAACGAGCAGCGTGCAGATATGGAAGAGAAGGTGACAAAACGGAGCCTGGACAGTGCCAAATCAGGCCTTTCCTCCTCTGCCTCGGGACTGGTGCACCGAAAACCACCCGTGCTGTCTCCCAGTGCCTCCACGTCCTACAGCAAGGCTGTGAGTCCACCTCCCCTCTCTCCCAGGGCCTCACCCGTGTCTGTGCTCAAAGCTGAGGTGATCCAAAAGATGGAGGAGCCACCTTCGCAGCCAGCCTACNGCCCCTGCCATCCCTCCAAAGGAAGAGGCGCCTGAGACTGTGGAGAAGAAAGACCTGGAGCTGGAAAAAGAGGCTGCTGGTCCATATCAGGCCTTGTTCCCAGGTAAGAGAGCCCTGCTTTGGCAGAGTCCCGTTGTGTTTGTGCCTTCCTCCCTGTTTCTCCTCGGCTCTTTCCTGCTTCCATCCCTTCCCCTAGATGAAACCATGTAGCTCCTCTAAAAGGCAGGGGAGAGGCAAGGACCAGGGGTGGTGTGATGGACTTGGGTTGATGCCTGGGTCTTAGGGCACCTGAGGCTGTAGGCTGTCTTCTTCCCTTGGGTCGAGCCTGGGTCGGTTCCTCCAGGGCTGAAGTCTCAGTGGGAGAAGGATGCAGGAGGCAGATCTCTCTCCAGTTGCAGGAGAGTGCTAGAAAGGTGCAGAAGGGACCTGTGGGGTGCTGATGCTTGTGGCAACTTGGCCAGGAGAGAGGTGGTCAATGCAGCCACTGCTTGAGAAGAGGAAGAGCTGAGAGATGAAGGGAACCCATCTCCATGCCTTAGTGAGAGAGAGGTGTTTTGGAGACCCAGCCAACACACATCTTGTCCCTTCTGATGTCTTGCAGAGATTCCCCCAGGATATCCATTCCAGTCCCTGCCTCCCTCCTTTGGAAGACACTATCCCTACCTCCTCCAGCCCACCGCAGCATCTGATGCGGATGGCCTGGCTCCTGACGTCCCGCTGCCTGCTGAAGGCTCTGAGCACATGGAGCTTTCCCCAGAGGTCAAGCCCATCCACCTGTCTCCGTCCAAAATGCTAGAGCCCATCCAAGCAGCAGCAGAAGAGGAGTCCTTGGAAGAGAGGGTGAAATCAGAGGTGCAGATGGAGGAAAGCCAGGAAAGCATCTGTGAGCAGGAAATGGGGACTCTGAACATGGCCACCTCCGCAGCCGTCCCAGTGCAGAACGTGGACAATTGCAATCTCCTTTTGCATCAAGGTGAAGCCCTGGGTGCTATGGAGCAGGACCAGGAAGACCTCCAGAGCTGCCCACCTCCTTACCAGGTTGTGGCCTGCCCTGCAGAAGCAGAGGCTCAGGCAGAGACTGGGAGTGGAGCAGAAACCTGCTCCGTGCACATGGACTATGACGGTTCGCTCGTGCACACAGAGAATGAGCCGCCTGAGATGGACTTGACGTCCCAGCGGGAGGAGGCCTCTGTAGCCATGGATCTGCAGAGCGCTGATGTGCCCCATGGGAGGGAGTTTCCCAGCCTGGCCCCTGAGGAGGGGGAGCAGGGGGCAGAGATCCCTTCCTACACGGAAGAGACAATCTCTTGCCAAATCCCAGCTCTGGACATCAAGCTGGGCGACCCGCTGGCTGGGATGAATGCTTTGGTGGCTGCCACAGAAATGCCTCAGGCTTGTTCCTTGTTGACTACCGCCAGCATCACTCCGTCCCAGATGAAGGTAGAGGTGTTACCTGACCAGGCCTTGGAGCACTCCTTCCTGCAAGGGATCACTTTGCTGAGTGAAATTGCAGAGATGGAGCTGGAGAAAAGGAAACAAGAAATGCAAAGTAAGTTGTGAGTGCGCTGTCTGACCAGCCTCGGGCCAGGTTGGGTCTCCCTGCGTACGGCCCCAGCGCGCTCCGCAAGGGCAGAGGAGCAGAGCGGGATGGCATCTCTCGCGACCTCAGCCAGGAGAGCATTGCCCTGAGTTGCAGGAGTGGCTGGCCCTTTGGATGGGGTTGGAGCAGAGGTTTTGTTGCAGTGGGCTGAGCTACGTGTGGCTTTTGTACCTCTCTCCCCCTCCAAAGGGCCTTGCCATGTCTAGACAGTTTGTGGTATGCGTAGCGGAAACGGAGCCCCACTTGCTGAGAGCTGCCAGGGTAACACCCTTCTGGCAGGCTCTGAGTCTGCAGTCTGTTGGGGTTTGGCACAAGAGGCCCCAGTAGCTCCAGATGATGCTTTCCAAGAGCTTGGCAGGTCCTGAAAAGATCTCACCTTCCAGTAACTTTCTGAGGCGAGACGTGATGGGAACTGCCATTTGCACCATGGCTGGGTACGACAGGAGATCTCAAGAGGGGGACAAGGGCGGCTGGAAGGCTCCTTGAGCTGCCATGGTCCAGAAAGGGCCATCAGCCTCTCCTTGTGCCTGCTGCAGGAGCAGTTGTGGAGAGTGAACCACTGTAGCTTTGGCTTTTTTTCTGTCCTCAGCAGGCCCAGAGAGTTTCCCTGTCCGGCCAACGCTGGAGAGTTTGCTGGCTGCCAGCACCCACATGCTCATGGAAGTACTTTCCACCCCCTTTATGGAAAGTCTGAAAACCATCCGGCTGCCTCGAGAGCTGAATCCCAACAAAAAATACAGCTGGATGCAGAAGAAAGATGAACCCGTAAGTAGCTCTTAGCGTGGCTGAGCCTGAAAAAGCCACAGTGCATCCACTCCAGCGCAGCTTGCTCCTCCGGCCGCAGTTTGCCACCCGGCTTGCGTTGTCCTTCTGCCTTCAGCAAGGCGAGCCGGCGCGTCCCGCGCGTCGCGTTCGTGGCTGCGCAGGAGTCAGCGTGGTGCGATGTAGCTTCCTCCCTTGTTTGTGGATCAACCCCATTGATCTCAGCAGGACCCTCGGCAGCCCTAGAAGTGGTCTTTGTAATACAAAGCTATCAGGGACTCGTGTGTTACTGCTTTTTTGGGGGGGGGCGGGGCGGATAAATAAAGATAGTGGCAGGAGGGTTTTTCCTTGTTCTTTGCTGACTCTTCCCCGTGGGAGAGACTGACAAATTAGTTTGTACCCTGCAAGTAAGTGTTCCAGGGCAGGGAATATTTTGATTTGTCTTTTTAAATAGGGGAAAAGAGACTCTGCAGGTGTATTTTATCCTGCAGGTTCTTTCCCCGGGGGTGCCGTCCCTCAGAGCTAATACCATCCCATGCATAAGCCACAGAACATCTTTGCTTGGCTGGTTTTGCTTGGGTCCCACTCTAGGGCTGTGCTGGTTGTGGGAGAGGGTGCCTCTGCTCCACTGTAAGCATGGAGGGCTTCGCTGCCAGGCTGCAGATCTTGGCCATGGCAAGGGCACCCCAGATGAGGACCACCGCAGTCTAGATGGGGGCCTGGACATGTCCTGACCTTCTTGCCTGCTCTTACCTCCCCACCCTAGATGTACTCCATCAAATCGGCCATCGAGAACATGGATGCAATGGAACTGGACTACAGGATGAGGCTGGCAGAGCTGCAGCGGCGGTACAAGGAGAAGCAGCGGGAGCTGGTGAAGCTGCAGCGCCGCAGGGACTCGGAGTAAGTGCCAGGCTGCTCACTCGGTCTTGTTTTTTTCCAGCTAGGCACTTTCACTGCCTCTCGGTCCGGGAGAGAAAACAGCCCTCCATCCCTCCCTGTCTCCTCTCCTCTCCTCCTGGTACGGCCCGCCAGAGCTTTGCACAGCACACTCCTAGGCTATGTGACATGACACGACAACCTGATCACTGGTGAATGCAGCTGGGAGACCGTATTAGAGACAACCTTGGCTTCAGCAGCTCAGTTTAGCAGTTTGGTGACAGGCGAAGGTTCTGGGTTGGCTCCCGTTCTTGCTTGCTTTCTTTTAATTTTTTTTCCCTTTTTCTTCTTTTTTGGATTTATTTGCTTGCTTTCTTTTTTTTTTTTCCCTGTTTGTTTTTATTTTTGGTTGCAAAATTTGATTTTGCTTTTTTTTTTCCTTTGCCTTTTTGGTTTTTTTTTTGTTGCCTTGGTTAACAGTGAAGCGTGTGGTTTTTTTAAAGGGAAAAGCATGACGAGAAAAGTAGAAGCTTGGCGAGAAGAGGCCCTGGAAGGCCCAGGAAGAGGAAACTTGGATCAAGCGCTCTGTCACCCATTAAGGAGAGAGGGAAGAGTGACAGCAAGAGTGGAAAGTAAGGCTGGAATTTGGGGAAGATGGGAAAATGGCAGGGTCGCTGCACCAGGGTCTTACGTGGGGAGAGCATCTCGGATGCAGTGGGGGCTCGCCGTGGCGTTGTGTTGGCAGGCCGGTCTTTGGCAGCAGTGGTGTTGTGGAAGCGTGTGCGTTTAACGTGAGTGTGTCCTTACAGTGGGAATACGGTGCCAGCCTCCTCCCTCCCTGCTGGTAGAGCACGTGTCTGTGGTGTTGGGTGTGAGTAGGACAGGCTGAGCTGAGCAGCGGTGAGGTGACGTGGAGCGGCCGGCTGGGCAGGGAGCTGTAGGTGAGCTCTTGGTGTCGGGGAGTGCATCCTTGTGTGCTTTCAGGAGAGCGGACGGTGCAAGCGGGTGCTATAGAGCTAATTGCAGGGATGCTGATGTCAAAAACTGGAAGGACAGGGCTGTTCCAGGTTGTCTACTTTGTAGGGTCTTTCTCCTGTATTTCTGCTGTCTTCATCTCCTCTTCCCTTAATCAGTGGGAGTTGGTTTTGCCTGACCTCTCTCGAGTTCTGGATCATTCACTCTTCAGGTGTTTTCCTCTTTTGCAAGTCCAGCTGCTCTTACTTGGATGCCTGGATTTCACCACCATTGGCCATCTAACCACGCATAGATGGACAAGTCCGTCCCCCGTGGGAGGGCACCTCCGAGCTGCCCCCTGCATGCTATGTGTTTTTGAAATGTCCTTTCAAGACTACAAAGTAGATTCAGGTGCCCAGCTCCCACTGACCGTGTGCTTCTGAAAATCTGTCCTCTCGGTGGCTCTGTGGTTTTGCTCCTCTTGTTCGGATGGCTAGACAGGCTGGAGGCATCCAGAGGTGGCTGGAGTTGTGCATGTTGTGCGTGCATGAGCGTGTTGCGTGTGCGTGTCCCCGCGTCGCAGGAATGCCCGAACAGCCTGGCGTGGGAGATGGAGATGCACCCTCAGCCAGCATCCAGGGCTTGAGGTGCTGGTTTAGGTGTCTGTGGAGGTCAGCAGAGAGGATGGAGGGTAGAGGAAATGCTTGGAAGCTGATGCGGCTGCCCCGTGTCAGCGGCTTTGAGGTGGTGGTGGTGGTGGTATGACTGCAGCCACCAAGCTTCGCGCGAAGGAGGCAGCGGGTGAGAACTTTTAATGGAGGCTTCTAGAGGTCCTGAGGTGTTGGCTGATCTCTCCATCTATCAGTTAGTTTCTGGAGACAGCTGGGGAGCAGTGGAAGATGTGCTTATAGTCTCACCTGCTTTATTTTTTGTGTTTTTTTAATTATTTACCCTCTCCTTTCCCCCCAAATCCCAAAGCGAGACGGAAGACGCAGATCAGAGATGCCTCTCCCAGAGGGGCCAGGCTTGTAAAGCAGTTTGCCAGTCCTTTGAGTGAGGCAGTCCCTGCGGTGGCCTTGTCTGCCCATGCCACCTGGTGTGACGGTTCCTTACCACCTCCTTGCTCATGCCCAAACAACCAGAGCAAGTGTCTGGGCAGTGAGGCACCTCCCTGGGCCTCAGGAATCTCTTTCTACACCTACAGAGTCTATGAAAGTAGAGGTGTGAAAAGACGCACAGGGCCAGCTCAGCTGTCTGTCCTTCCTTCTGCTGATCTGAACCAAATCAGGCACTTTTTGGTGGCTGTTACTCAAGACACCAAATACTTCCTTTCAGAGACCACCTCGCGGGTCTCTAATTTCAGGCGCCCTCATCTGTGCTGATGGCCAGGAGTGTGCAAGAAGGGCTCCTTGGCTCTCCTCTTTGGTGGAAAAACTTGCCCAAACTGCTGTCACTTCACAGTGGACTTGGTTCCCGCTGAGGATCCCCTCCTAGGAGGCATTTTGAACTTGGTGGGAATCACAGGGAGGGAAGCCCCCCACCTTGACCCATCCTGTGCTTGGCTTGCAGACTGAGCAAGTCCTTGTTGCTCTCCGAAGACTCTGAGACTGGCGAGGGCATGAAGAAGAGACACAAAGGGGCCCTCCCGGAGGAGGACGAAGACGTGGAGAGCAGCAGTGGCAAGATGAAAGGGAGGAACCAGAGCTGGGAAGAGCACGATGCGGCTCCCAGCTTCTCAAATGAGGTCAGTACCCTCATGGGGAACATGGAGCCATGGACCAAAAGCAGATCTCTTTCCTGCTTTGCTAGTGTCGGCTTGCGGTGGGTAACTCCTCCTGATCTTAGAACGTCTGCTCTCAGTTCACCTGGGTTTAGAAGTGCTTCATGAGAGGACTGTGCAGCAGAGGGGTGTTTGCAAAGGCTAACGTTGGCTCGTGGGGGTTGGACCTCTTTGGTAGGCAGCAGAGGGGCAAGCACCTTCGAGGCAGCCAGAGCATTGCAGCGTTGGACTAGCTCTGAATCCAGAGTGGTGCCTTTGTCAAGATAGTGGAGGGGAATGGACTTCCCAAAGCCAGGAAGGAAGGGGAGGGAGCGCAACCTCACTATTCTAAATGCAGGGTTTTCTTCTGCTCCTGTGGAGGCAATGAGATATTTACTGGAGCTTTAAGCTGCTGATGAAATCCAAAATGCATACAAGCGAAGTACCGATTTATGGCTGCTGTTATCTAGCTGTAGCACATGTAAAATATATTTACTTTTTTCAAGAAGCGAGAAAATACTGAAAAGGATGTAACAGCCCTGGCTGTAATGCAGTGGTGGTGATGTTCTTGCTGAGAGGAATTTGGGTCTTTTTGGCATCCCAGCTTCTGGAGCTGGTTGATTATGTGGAAATCCGTATTTATTTGGCTGGGGTTTTGGGTAAAGAAGGTTTTTAATCCTCATGATTTAGAGAAAAGCTTGTAAACCCGACCCAAGTATATCCTAAAAACCAGACGGTGTTGAGAAAAAAGACCTCCAAAACATGTTGTTCTATGAACTTGCTTCTTTTGGAAGGAAATTCAATTTTTCTGAGTTATGCTTATAATTCTGTAGTCCTTGATAAGGGTAAAGCGGTGCTGTTCGCTGACATCATCCTCTTCCTCCTCCCTAGCACCATGGTGGGTTATGGCAACGGGGGGCTTAAGACCATGCTTTCAGGCCTGATGCATGCATGGGAGGCTGTTACGAGGGCTAGTAAAATCCCTCAGGTCTGCCATGATGTCTGCTCTGTATTCACCTGCCTCTCCTCCTTTCACCTCGGCAGTTAAAGCTCAAAAAGAAGAAGGTGCCATCGGATCAGGAGCAGCTGGCCAGCAAGCTTGACAAGGCCCTGTCGCTCACCAAACAAGACAAGCTCAAATCCCCCTTCAAGTTTGCTGACAGCTCTGGGGGAAAGGCAAAAACTAGTGGAGGTGGCAGCAGGTACCTGCCCCCCCATGAGGCTCTGCCGAGCAAGGAGGAGAAGAAGAGCCTGGCCAAGAACCTGGGCCTCTCGCTGAAAACCCCCAAGGAAGGTAAAAACAAAGTGGCTGCCAAAATGAAGAAGATGGAGGTGGGGTTAAAAGTCAAAAATCAGCTCAAGGTTTCCCATTCACCAGCAATATCTGAAGTGAGCAGCTACTCCTATAGTAAGTAACGCCTCATTTATCTCTTCTTATAGCGTAATCTCTTGTGGGGGTTCCTGGCCTCTTGGAAGGGGTCTTGGCAATGGTTTTGCTCATGAGTGAAGGGTGGCCTCCTCCCTGGCTCATCAACGCTGCTGCATCTTTAGGGGCAGCATGAGTTGTCCGCCCAACTTGCTGTCCAAGAGGCAGCCGGTATCAGTGCATCTCTCCCTGCCCTGTGTTGTATGGATCGTCAGTGGGGAAGAATGCTTTGAAAAAGAGGTTGACCCACATTCTTGCTTTTGGTGGGAGTAGACACTCTCCTTCTACCTGTCAGATGAGTACTCCTAGCCTCTGCTCCAGGAGGTGGTTAATGGTTGGCTTTTGAAGTCCTTGTTGAGTTTGGTGGGATTGGCTTTAGGATTATGCCACGGAGTCAGCTGGAGAAGGCAAAGCCTGCCAGGGGGCACGGTTGTTTGGGAGCATCTTCCTGCTGTTCTGTGTAGTGGCTTTGCTCCTGGCTGACTGTGCTCAGCCTTCCCATCTGTCTCATGGATGTTCATCTCCACCCCGGTATCCTGTGTACCCATTGCCATTTCTGAACCCAAAGTGCACCTGAGGCAAAGGTTCCTGTGACTGAGCAGAGCTGGGGACCCCTGTTAGAGAAGGAAAAATCGGAATTGGGAGATAATGTCAGGAAGACAGTAGAAGCAGAGGTAGAAGAGTCTTTTAATGCTTGAGGCAGACAATGGGGCAGAGAGCACGTGAGGGACTTGGAAGTTCATGGTCTGAGAACTGGTTGTGTAATTGTCTTCGCTCGCTTGCATACACATCTTTTCCTTCGCTTGCAGCTATTTAAGTCCCATGGTAAAACCCTTCCGGGGTGTTTGTATGCATAACAAATGTATCTCTCGGTGCAGCGCTGGTTTAGAAATTTCACTGATGGGGAAGATGATGAGCTAGTCATTCTCCAACTGAACAAACGTTTGGCATGAAATTAGCCATTTACATGGCAAAATAGGAGGCGTTGGATTCACTGGACTTGAACACAGCCTTTGGCTGGTCGTGCTTTACGCACCACCCAACAGTTCTGCTCCTGAATGTGCTTCACCCCCAGGGGCAGACTCATGGTTCCTAAACTGGGAGCTCTGGAGCTAATGGCGAGAGGAGGCATGGGCTGTTGCTGGAGCTAAAAGCCTTGGCTTGTGCCAGAGGGTGCTTTTGCAGTGACCTTGCACTTGGTACTGTGGTTTCATGAACAAAACCTCCCTCCTGGACCTAAAGGAGCTGCTGTTTCACCCCTCTCCAGCAAGTCTCCTGATGTAGGAATGTCCTCTTCACCATGCAGATCTCGGCACAGGAGGATCATTGTTACTGAGGAACCGATGGGAACGGTTCAGCTTTGGTGCGTGGCTTTTCAGCTGTGCGCAGGTTCAAGGAAAGGGCTTTAGCCTGTCATTTGCTCACTCGAGTGTGGTGGATTTGGGGAGGCAGGTCGAGCATATGGCAGTGCCTCCCATGACTGGTGGGCTGCTCTTGTGGAGGAGGAGAAGTGGGATTGGCGCCAAGTCCTTCTGCCTCCAAACCTCATGATTTTCGAGCTGGAGTCCTGAAAACCTTGGGCATGGATCCAAAGGGCGAGCTGAGCATCCTATTCCCACAGATTTTAACAGATGTCAGATGCCCAAAACCATTTACGTATTTGGGCTTTAAGCCTCCTAAACTTGCTGTCCCTCGTTTCTTCGGCTCCACAACCAGTGCAGTGGAGGCGGGAAGCAGTGCCCGACCTGGGTGGACACGGAGAGCATCTGCTGCTCCTCACAGGCTGGAATGGTCCCTGCCGCAGTGTCTGTAACGTTGCGGAGCTGACGGTGCATTCATGAGCTGGGAGGTGACAATTCATACACACTTTTATCCTGTCCAGGGCTACCCTATACTCCTTGTTCCACTCACCAGATGCCAGAGGGATAACTTCTCACCACCGGCGGGGCTCGGCAGCTTTGTAAAGCCGTGTTTCACAGACCAAGGAGTGGCTTTGGTCCCTGCTCCATGTCGGTGTACTTTATATTGCACGCCGCAGAGCGTCTGGGGGTGGCGTGTTCGGAATTAGACGTGTTGCCCGCTTGGCAGCTGGGCTTGCTCCAGCTGCCTGTGTTGAAAACCCTCTGGGAGAGTTGGTTCATGTAGAAAAGGAGGTTTAGGTCAGAGTGTTGAGCGTAACCATGGTTAAGAGTAATTCAGGTCGATGGCCCGCGTGTTGGCATTGTGGCGCCTTTGGTGGACGTCTTCATAGTGGAAATGTCTACCTCAGTTTTCTGTTCCTAAGATAAAAACACTCCTTGGATCTTGTCCTAAGGGAGGACAGGAGTCGTTTGGCCTAGGTGGAGAGTGTCTATTTCTGACCGAAAGAAGGAAACATGTATTTCTGTGTTTATTTGGCTTTCGCTTGCTGAGTCCAAGACTTGTGATGGAGGGACCCGGCAGGGGTGGAAAACGGTGGCACACAGCCTCTCCTGCAGCCCCTTTCCCCTGCTGGTTTACAGCCTCTTCACAAAAAAAACGCATCCAAGCACCCCCAAAAAACCCCCAACACCCCCCCAGTTCTCTCCTGTAACGTTCTTCCCACCCGCTTTGACCGCAGATACGGACTCGGAGGAGGAGGAGGAGGGATCCCTGAGGGATGAGTGGCCAGTGCAGCCCCCACCTGCTCCCAAGCCGCGGCCGCCCACTCTCTACAGCGCCGCGGCCAGGAAGGGCGGCCGGGCGGCTGGTGGCCCCAGGGCGGCCCCCCGCAGCGCGGCNCCTTTTTGTACCTGTATCATTGTGATATTATTACTGGCTGGCTCTTTTAGAGCTTTTATATCAACTGGATTTTAGTCTCCACCTCTCCCTGCTTTCCTGTTCCCTTCCTCCCTTCAGTTTTTCCCTCACTTTCTTCCTTGCTGCCACCACCACCATTATANTATTATTTTATTTCTTATTGTTTTATGTTGGCATGAGCCTTGTAGAGGATTGGAAGGAGTTTGTTTGGTTTTTTAATTACTTTCCTTATTTTTTTACTTTTTTCCTTCTTTTTTTTTTTTTTTTTTTTTTTTT
>VXBO01011977.1:38332-57037 GCA_013400135.1 Rhinoptilus africanus
TTTCCTGCAAATGATTTTTTTCTGTTGGTTTTTTTTGGTTGTTCTTTCTCAGAAGCATTACTTGAAGGGATATTTGGGTAATAGGGTTTCTAATGGCTTTCCCTGATACTAAACCGATTAATAACCTCAGCTTTTCTAGAAGTGCTGGCTTTCTCCTTGCAGCTGCTTGGCCAACCCTTTCACCCCTGCCCCTATCCATGATGCTTTGAATGTCTGTGTCGGTCTCTTGCGTTTGCTCTCACGCTGCACTAAAGAAGCAAAGTGGTTGGCTGGTTGTAGGGCAGACACTTCTCAGCGAGGGTCACATTGTTATGTAGGTAGGCAAAATAACTTTTCTTTATGTCATCTGTCAGCCTCAGACGTTTCGGTGTTGCCTCCGTGAATAATGACACGTAGCTCTCTGCGTTCTCTTGGTTATTTTAATTCTGAAGATGATCTGCTGTCCGCTTTTGACTTTCCTCTGTCCATGAAGACTCTTGGGTGGAAGGTTTGCTTGTGTGTATGTGTTTGAGGACTCCAGAAATGCTTTACTGTTGGCAGAACTTCTTTTGGAGAACCCCTTAACCCAGCAGAGGGGGAAGGATTTGCAGATGGGTCCAAGATGGGAAGCCACGGCGCTGCCTGCGAAGGCTCTACCCCCGTCCTTAAAATTTTCTGTGCCACAATGCAGACTGTCCCAGTAGCAGGGTAGATGTCTGGCCATTGCCCTGCCAGTGTCTATGCCACAGGTAGGACCAGCTGCAGGAAGAGCTGTTTTCATCTGGTTTGAGTTAGGAGGAGGTAGGGATACAGTCCTTTCTTGGCAGAGCAAACACCACATTGCCATCCTGATAATGTGGGTTTTCATCCAGTGACCTTGGAGAGGAAACTGCTAATGTGGGCCAAAGCCACATGGGACCTTTGAAAACCATCAGATGGGTAATACCATGAGCTTCCCGAGGCCAAAAACTCATACTTCCTCCTCCTCAATATTCTGGTTTACTTTGATAATTACTAAGAAACTAGTACCTTCTTCCCTGCTCTCCTTTCCCTGACTTGGAGGATGATTTTATCCCAGTAATAACTCCTTCCCTACACACTCATTCCCATGCGATAGTTGTAATATTTTCAATTTTTATGAGTACTTCTGGAGTCAGCAGCACAGCACATATGGGGGGAAAAAAAATTCTTTCAACGATGAGAATTGGCTTGTTTGACCAAAAAAACAAAAAACCAAGTAAAATCTTAAATCGGACATTCAAAAATAAGTAACCTCCAGAATTTGGACAGATCACACAAATGAGATGTCAATGACCCAGTAGCTGTCTAAAGTCTGCCTGTACTTAGCCTGCTTTGTATGCCGTAGGCCTGCTTGGTGTTACGAGAAAATCATGCTGTTTTTTTTTACAATGTGAAATGACTCTTTTAAGTGTGTGTTTTTACTCCCCCCTTCCCAAGCCTTTCCTCTCCACATCCCCCTCAATCTGTCTTGTTACATCAGTCTTTAAAAACCAAATAGCTTAACGAATTTCTGTTCATCATTAACAAACCTTCATTTACTGCTCTCCTACAGTAAGATACTACGGCAGCGTAGCTGTTAAAAGCAAAGAGAAAGTTTTAATATTTTTAACTGGGTTTGGGTTTTAATTTAATGCAGGTAAAAATTTTAGAAAAAAAATAAATCTTTGGCTCCGGTTTATCTGGCACCAGTAGCATTTAAATATGAATTTATTGTTTGGGCTGTAGAGTTGTATGTACATGCGTGGTTGCGTGTGTGGGTATATACACACATATACATGCTCTTAAAAGTGTCAGCTAGAAAAGATATTTTTAAACTTGGAATATTTTTCCCTTAAGCTTGTTCGGTGTTAACAGAACTGCTGTTGAAGGGAAAAATGATTTTTTAAAAAAATGTCTTTTTCCCCATTGTTGGCTAAAAATCACCTTTTCAGGAGAAAAAATTGAGGCTTCAATTGTGCAATGGCATCTGTGCATGCTTCATTTTAAGCCCACACAGAATTTGGGTACAGTAGGAGTAAAACTCCTGCTTCACATTAAATACAGGCATCACGAGTCTCTCCAAGAAGCCGTGCAGATGGCCATAGAGCACCAGCAGCTTCTTTGCCACCATGACCGTAAATTTGGGGACTTAGTTTAGAAGCATGTGGGTTTGGAGCAGAGCCCCAAATCCGTTCTTTTTGTCTGATTTGTTAGTTTTTGTCCCTCGGAAAATCAGGAGCAGGGGTTGTGCTGTGCGCGTAGAGTGGAGTTAGCAGGATCTGCCCTCGCCATGAGAGGTGGAGGAGGATAGATCTGTGCTGTGAATGTGTTAAAATGTGTTTATTTTCAGGCTGAGAATTGAATCTCATGCAGATAAAAATACGAGTGTTCTGGTAAAAACGCTGACAAGAGACTATCTTCAGTTGTCTTTCCGTAGTGTGACACCCTGTATTTGAAAGGGGTTAGAATCACTGCCAGGTACGTTATTGTAGCGTGCGTTTTCTGCAGCGTGAGTAATAGCCGCTTTCATCCTGGCTTTTAAATCTGTTTTACCTTGGTGCGTTTGAAATACCGGAGCTGCTGGGCACCCTTCTGCCCTCGCACGTGCCGAGTCTTTCAAGTGCCGAAGGAGCGGTGCTGCCCGTGCTCGGCGCAGCCCTGGGCAGTCACCGCGGCTGAGCCAAGCGTGCTGCCAGGGATTCACGCGGGACAGGTCATGGAGGGACTTTCCTGCAGATTTTCCCCCTTTTTTTTGGCCTGTTTTCCTCCCCAGCTGCTCAGCGAGCTGCTCTCCGCTGGGCTGGCTCTCTAGCTCTGTCGCGAGGGGCTGCACAGGTTGACTTTTTTTTTCAATTTTTTTCTCAATTTTTTTCTGGTTCTGCTGAGAATTACTGAATTTCAGAGCCAAACGGGATGCCTGGAGGGGGTCTCAGTACCCCATGGTGTGTCGTTGAACTTGGGCACGGTTTTGCTGCTTTTCAGGCAGGTGGTTTCTGCATCTCAGAATAGCTGAGTTCATCTGGATTTGTTTTCTTTTTGGCAAAATGTTGTAGAAAAACAGCATTTGTGCCCCTTTCTCCGGTAGGGGAAGGAATCTGATCCTAATTTGCTGCACTTTTTTTTTTTTTAAATGTGTTTTTTATGCAAGGAGTGAGCAGGGCTGTGGATTTCTTGGTATTCACTGCAGGGCTGTAGGTTTAGTAGCATTTTTATATCACAAGGAGCCGTCCTGAGCAACTGAAATGAGGAAGGGATTTTTATGCAGGTAAAAATCAGTATTCTGTGACTATCTGATGTATGCTACAGAAAAGAGCGCTCCTTGTTAGGAAAAAACCAAAAAGAAACAAAAACCCAATAGCTGATCGTTACTTCAGTTGATAAAATGCTGATGAGAACACTGTTTCCTGATATTTCTGTTACTTCTGATGTCATAGAAAAATAACCCACAGTGGAAAAACAACACTTGTGTTATTGTTTTTTGGGGGTTTTTTTGAACAGCCGAGTGTTGAAGACGTTTTTGATCTAGCCCAGAGGGCATACGTGAAAAGAAAAGGATTTTCGTGTTCATTCCAGCTCATTTTGAAGGGATCTGGTTTCTCATTTGGCTGGCTTTCAGAGGCAGGGATAACGGCTGGCGGGGAGCTGCCGAGTGGGCTCAGGCGGGGCGAGCAGGGCTCCTGCTAGCGGTGGAAATTTTCCATCTGCCTTCGTGATCCTACTTAAGCCCTCAATTTCAAGAGAAATGAAATACCTTTTCCAGACCCCACTTTTTGCAGTTAGATACATAGATTTCTCTGTGCTCCTATATGTGTGTGTATATGTGTGTGTGTGTGTATATGTGTGTGTATATGTGCATTTGCGTAGTGACTCTTGCTCACCAGCACTAACTGGATGAGATGCCGTTAAAATTAATTGCCTTGGAGCTGATGACAGGCTCTTGGGAAGGGCTGTAGGAAGGGAGAGGTGCCGCTCTCAGAGCATCTACCCCCAAAATACCTGCTGTATATACATACCGTAAAGGAAAACCCCAGCCTGCTGCTCTCTGCGAGTGTCAGCCGAGGCAGGTATCAAGGCTGATTTCTATGCCAGAATTAGATGTTGGGCTGTGGGCAGCTCATCCTGCCTGTGCTGAGCTGGGCTTCTCTAGCCTGAGCTGTAGAGAGGGGAAATAAAAGGCACGGAGAGTTTTGAGGCAGAGCGTTTAAACACTCCTTGTCTCCAACGCTACCTACACTTTCCCTCCTTACGCATTCCAAATCCATTGCTTTCAAATTATTATTTCCCTCCCCCTCTTTGCATTTTTGCCTCCTGCCCCTTCTCCTCTCTGTGTCCTCCTTGCCTCCCGCCATGGTGCAGGCTGATCTCTGGTATTCCCCTTCCATGCTGATCTCTGATTCTGATTACGCTAATGGATTTTGTTATGGAGGAAGAGGTGGTGGGCGGGAGGGGAATCCCACAGCTCCAAGGTTGGGATTTTCAAAGGAATTAAGCTTTTAATTCCTCATGAAAGCTGCAGGGAAGGGGTGCGTGGCATCCTTTTCAAATCTCTGCCAACACCCTGCTCTTCCCTCTTTTGCCTTGAAGGGGTCCTCTTTGCCGTACCCTTTATTGCCGTGTCCTTCAGGGGTGGTGGTAGGCAGGGTGATAGCGGCTGTATGGCTGCAAGGACACGTAAGTCCATGGCCAACGTCTTCTGGCTCAGCTCAGGGGTGGCTCGGTGCTACTTAGGTGAGCACAGAGGAGCAGGAGAGTTACTGGTTCGGGGTGGAAATGTGGCTGATGCACAACTCCATGAGATTTGTAATGGGTTCCCTCTTTTCTGCGTGCTAGATTCTAGCTCGGAGGAAGAAGAGGAGGAGGATGAAGAGGAAGAGGAGGAAGCAGAGGACTATGGGACCGACGGCACTGACAGGCTTTCATCACCTGCCCTTGACGAGAGTGGCCTGGGCCTTCTAGCAAGGTTTGCCGCCAGCGCAATGCCCAGCCCCATCGTTCCCCCCCCGCTTTCCATCATCCAGCTGGAGGCCAAGCAGAAGGCAAAAAAGAAGGAGGAGCGGCAGAGCCTGATGGGTGAGTTGCCTGCTTAGGGTTGCTGCCACGGGGGCAAGGTGGAAGGTTCAGGAGGTCCCAGCTGTGCTGCAGCAGTGCAGGTTGTTATCCAGACACTGTCTTGCTCTTTCCTTGGTTTTGGCTGCTTGGTCCTGATGCTGAAGGTAGGGGGAATCGCCCGGCAAGAAAACAAAAACCAGTCATGGATATGGCAGGTTTAGCAGCTGCAGCCATGGCCTTCCTACGGGCAGTTACCTGTGGCTTTCTCAGTTTCCTCTTCTCCTACCTGGCAAATCCTTTACAGTCATTCTGCAAAGGCAAGCCATGGGACACTGTGTCCCCTTGGACATGGTGCTGAAGGCAATGAAGTGCTGTTACATTTTAGGGAAGGAAGCGTGTGCTAAACGCAGCTGATCTTAGATACCCAAGAGAAGCAGAGACACCCAAGCGGAAGAAAAACCCCTTCAATCAGCCCATCGCATCAACTTCTTTATAGAAACTGCCCAGAGAGACTTGAAACAAGCATTCCTTCCTCTGCTCATGTGTTTTTAGTGCCAGGCCCTGTGTTTCTGTCCCTGTCTCTGTCTCAGTTTCACTGTATTACGCATAATTGGAGTTTCATTTCTTCCCCTCCCCATGTCCTGCTGCACAAGTGCCCATTGGTGACATCGTTCCTGGTCAGACAGATCTATGGGCTCCATTTATAAATTTTCTATTAATATTTATTAAGTGATAATGGAATTTATAGCTTGCTTCAGAATGGAAAATGATGTCTTCCTTGGGAGCCCAGCTTGTTTTAGCGCTGTTTCCATGCTATATTAGGCTTTTGCCAGCTTGTTCCAACAGCCTCTCTTAAGAATTTATCGTCTTGTAACCTGCCCTCCTTGAAACTGGAAGCATCTAGAAATTGCCTCACGCGGCAGCGAGGGAGGAGGAGGAGTGTTGTTAATTTCCAATAGGTTTTTCATTTCGAGCCTTGCCAGCTTTGATTTTTGACAGGCTTGCTCTTTTTCTGCTTGTGCTGGGGCTGCGTCGGGGAAGAGGGTTGGGTAGAAGATGAGAGCAGGTTCCTCCAGACTGAATTTACCCGGGGAAGTGAGTGTATATGAGAAAGAAGGACTGAGAGAAGATGCTCTCCCTGCTTGTGCCTCGTATGTTCTCATTTACCCACGTGAATTTTGTTCAGTCCTGTATGTCCTTCCTCAAGGGCTTTCTGCAAGCAGTGGTTATCACAGCGGGGACTGTTCACTCTTGGGCTTGAGAAGGGTTTCTGCCAAGTGAGGCCTGATTTCAGACCTTGTTGGTCTGAGGGCAGAGTCACGCAGACGCGTGTGCAGAGAGGGCAGATCACAGCAGGTTGGAGGAGGATGTGGGAGAGACCTTTGGCTGATGCTTTTTTTTGGAGAGGGAGAGCCAGGTGCTGCTGATGTTTCTACACATCTTCAAGGGTGCTCTGCCATCCTATGAGGTCCAGCGCCCTGGGAAATAAATGTATTTAGAAAATCTGGGCTCAGTCTCTTGAGAGTGTAAACTCACTGCATGACCTTGGGCAAGTTTCTTCCTGGCTGTTTGTATCCCATGGTGGCACATGCCTGTGCAGCCACAGTGCTTTGCCTACCTCCTCCACATGTTGCTGGGTGTGTAGTTCCTGCCTCAGTTTCCCTTCTACCCTGGGAAATGTATGATCATGCTCTCCTTTATCAGGTTCAGGGGAGGGAAACACACTGAAGGTGGTGAACGTCTTGGCGTTATTATAGTATTTCAGGCGTCTGGGCACTGCTGTGCCCGTGATGCTGAGCGGAGGCCGGTGTGAGGGGATTTCCATCTGCCACAGACAAAAGATCATTTGCCTCTCTTGACTTAAAGGCGATTACTGAGCCAATAAAAAGGTCTGCGGTGTCTGTTGCCCAATGGGAAAAAATAAGCTTGAAATACGGGTTTCTTCAATTCGTTAGAGACATTGTTCTCCTGAAACGAATGGAAGACCGGAGAGGACTCCCACCAGGAGGGGAGGAAGGCTCAGCCTGTGGGGTTTGTGCTTTACTCCAGCTAAGCGACTTCGTTTTGTGGAGGGGCAAATGTTAGAGTGTCTTCTCTCTTCACAGCTTCCCTGCAGGGTTTTGGCTGTGGGAGAAGGGAGAAAGCGGAGGCCGGGAATACACTGAACCACACTGCCTGGATGGGTGGGCTCTGGTTTGGGGTGAGGGAGACTTATTTTCAGAGAAGTCAGTGTTTTATGGGGTGGAAATGCAGATTTGAGGGATGGTGGGGATTGGGAAGGGAAACAAGCAAGGGCTTTGTTGAACAGGCGTGGCATCTCCCATGGAGCCCAAAAGCTTCCAGCAGGATGCATCCCGTCCTGGCTCAGCCAGGGCTTTGACTGACGGTTAAATCTTTTTCACCTAGGGACAGAGTTTGAATACACCGACTCGGAGAGCGAAATCAAGATCAGGAAGAAGTCACCCTCAGGGCTGCTGCGGGGAAAGAAGGGGCCACTGGAGGCAAGCAGCATCCCACCAAGCCAGACCCCCAGCAGCCTCGACTCCGGATCTGGAAGTGCTGACAAGGCCAAGCTTGGCTCTGAGAAAGGCCGCAAGCTGAAGAAATTCAAGTCTCCCAAGGACTTGAGCTTTGAGTTTGGGCTGGAGGCCAGCGATGATGACCTATGGAACCGGCGCCGGAGCGAGCGGATCTTCCTTCATGATGCCACCACGTCCTCGGCCGTGCTGACCCCTGTGGCGCCTGCCAGCTCCACTCCTGTCTCCAAGCCTGGACGCTGTGGCAAGGGGGCACCTATGAGCCCCAAAAAGGAGAGCAGCAAGGGGAAGGAGAGGAAAGAGCTAAGCAAGGTGAGGAATGCACTGGCAGAATTGGTGTGGGACCCCTCGGAGCTGAGGGCGAGGGAGGGTGATTAACGTTGCTGGGGCAGAGGAGACTGAGTCCTGTCTCAGTGGTTGCCCCAGTGCTCTTTGGATGGTCCTTGTCACCCCTGCCAGCCCCACGCACACCTGGAGGAGCTGTCAGGCTTGGATCTGACTTGCAGGGAGAAAAAGCCCGTTACGTTTGGACAGGGCAGGTTACTTGTGTCACCCTCCATGTCCCAAATCCATCCTGCTTGGATTGGCCAGAGTGGATATGCTGCATTAAGATATCTGTGAAATCTCTATCCCACTCTCTGCCTGACCTTGTCGCTTGCTGAGCTGTGGCCCCCCATGCTGGCCTTTAAGGCTGTTCACCCGGTGTCTTCTGAGAGCTGTCTCTGGCTGGTGGTGGCAGCGGTCTCTGGGGTGCTGGCTGTTCATTTTGGCTGAAAGCTCGGCTCCCTCCAGCTCCGGTTCAGTTCGTGGCAGTGTTACGGAGGAGCACTGATCGTGGGGAGAGTGAGACAAGTCAGTTGTGACGTGAGGCCAGCTGGGATCTTCTTGGAGCTCTTTGGGGGAAGATTTGATGGGCAGGAATTGGTCTCGGGAGTAATGAAAACTCTTCCCAAAACGTGTGAAGCCTGAAAACAGAGCTGGGAAATGCAGGATGTGGTCGGGTCAGTGAACTAACTGCTGGCCAAAAGTCATCCTACCTGTGCACAGCCTGCTTTGCCTCAGCTTTTGCCTCTCCCTGGGCATAGATCTTTATCAGTCCCCTCTTTACTGATTAGGAGTATTTTCTTTTTATTTTTAGCAGCGGAAGAAGGGTAAAGAAACACCATGCTGCTCCTCCTCCTCATCCATGTCTCCTCCTGGCATCCCTAGCTCCCCGTCTGACGTTCGTGTCAGCCTGGCGAATGCCCTGGGCTCCACCAAGAAGAGCAAAGCCAAAGTGAAAGCCAAGGAGGTGAAAAAAGAGGTGAGGGGGCTGGTTCTACTCTGGGTGAGCGGGTGGGTGGCTGGCAGGGCCTGCTCTTTTCCTGCACTGTTGCAGAGTGAGGGAGGGAAAACAGACATGGAGGTTTTTGCTGGGCGTGTTACAGGCAGAATGCTGGTTGGAGAAGCCTAAAATCCAAGGAAGACAATCAAGTACCTGCTGCTACCATCTGGTGTTCGTTTGCCTTCGTCCCCCAAATTAATGAGCAGGCAAAATTTTCTCTAAGGCTGCCACAGGGTGGAGAGAGAGCCCTTACTGATAGCAAGGACCAGGGAGATGGTGACGGAGTTGCCTTGCTCTGCACTGGGTGAGCCAGGTCACAACTGGTTTTTGCTCCGTTGCTGTAGCCTGTCTTCTCTCGTATCACACATTACTGTGTCTAAGCACATGATTTCTGAGTGTAATGCTTATGGTCGGTGTGTAACAGCAAGGAATAGCTCATTGGGCTTTGAGAAGAAACAGGAACAGTACCTGCTGCCTGTTTAGCGAAGACAGGGTCTCCGGATCGCTGTGCAGAGGGATGGTGAATGCAGAGCAGAACTACAGCTGTCTGCTCCGCAGCATCTCTCCTTACCTCCAGGAGTGAGATGTGGCCAGGATGTATGAAATAGCTTTTGGTCAGCTGTGAGTGATGCTTGGGAGTAAACTCAGAAAAACAAAGGTCTTTGTTCAACCAAAAAGCAAGTTTGGGTACACCCACCTAGCTCTCTGTGTGATTAACGTTGCTGAGGATGGACACAAGTTTGTCCCGATATCCTCAGGTTATTTGTTGCTGGAGGAAGGTGAGATGGGATCAGACTGTTGCCTGTTGTCATCCAGCTGACGTGCTGCTTGCTCTCCTGCAGAACCGAGGGAAAGGAGGAGCTGTCAGCAAGCTCATGGAGAGCATGGCAGCAGAGGAGGATTTTGAACCCAACCAAGACAGCAGCTTCTCAGAGGATGAGAACATCCCACTGAGCATGCTGGTGGAGCGACCGCCCACACCAGGTGAGGGCAGGAGGGGCCGGGGGCCTCATTGTACAGGTAGAGGAGCTGGGCAAGTTTTCCAGAGCTGCTCAGAGGAGGATTGTGCTGCTTTCACACATTCCTCATCCAAAGCCACGCGACCTTGGGGTGGAGATACCACTTTTCCGGTCAATTTGGATTGCCAAAACCGATCTTGTCAGAGTGGCCCACTGCGACAGCTAGATGCAGTCCAGTCTCTGAGCTGCCCTATTTTCATTTACCGGTATATTATTATTACTAAGTTTGGGGGGGGCTTTTTACTATATTACCAAGAGGGCAGATTTTCCTCTGCCAGGAGCTAGACAGAGGGAGCGCACCCTTTCTGCAAAGGCCTTACTGGCCTTTTCCTAGGGGAGGGTGATGCTGGGGGTGTGAGATTTCTTTCTCCCCTTGCAGTCACTCTGTCATGTCTGGTGCTCTCTAATCCCCATCTTCCTCCAACACCTCACAGCTCCCCGCTCCTGCATAATTGACAAGGATGAGCTGAAAGATGGTCTGCGTGTCCTCATCCCCATGGATGACAAGCTGCTCTATGCCGGGCATGTCAAGACAGTGCATTCACCAGACATGTGAGTCGAGGGGCTGCCGTATCCACCTGGGCTCTGCCGGTGAATGGGGAGGTAGCTGATGAAGGGATCGATGTGGGGGTTGTGTAGAGCTGGCTGGAGGGAGACGGACAGTCTGGCAGGGAGGGAAGGAGAGTTGGTGGTAGGGCTCAGAGGGAGGTGTTAGCTCATCAGGGTGATGTCTTCCCCGTGCCGTGTCTGACTGGGCCTTTGTGTTTCAGATACCGTGTGGTGGTGGAAGGCGAGAGGGGAAACCGTCCCCACATTTACTGCCTGGAGCAGCTCTTGCAGGAAGCGGTATGTGAGGCCAAAGGGTGCCTGTCCTTGGTGCCTGAGCCCTCTTTTGGGCTGGAGGAGGCTAGTGGGAAGCTTCCCCCTTGCCCAGCTGGGACTGCAGGGGTGCTCTGGTCCTGCATCCATGACCAGTCTGGGCTAAGCTCCCCTTGATGTGGATCACTGCCCTGTAGCTGAGCTTCCCCACTGGCAGTGGGCACTAGGCCTGTATGCCAGCAGGGATAGTCCTTCACGTTGCCCTGTTTGCAGACAAGAAGCCATTTCCCAGCAGGGAAACCATCCCTTGCCTTCTCCAGAGCAGCTTTGCTACACGCCAGGTGTGGTGGGATGGTCTGTGCTGGTGCCAAGAACATCAGTAATTGCCTTCCTCTTGCCCTGAGCAGATCATTGATGTGAAACCACCTTCAGTGCGATTCCTGCCCGAGGGCACGAGGATTGCAGCCTACTGGAGCCAGCAGTACCGCTGCCTCTACCCAGGGACAGTTGTCCGAGGTAAGGCCACCGTGGCTGCTCTGCACTGTGAACCAGGGATGTCTCAGTCCTGTGTGTCCTGAGGGATGTCAGGCTTCTCTGGGGAAACCCTGAGGTCTCCTGTGAGTGTCCTGGAGATCAGAGGCTGGCCCATTCATCTCCTCCGGGTCATGCCCAACTCAGTCATGATGCTGGTTTAGTAACACTGTTGGTCCAGGAGACGTGGTTTCGTAGGAAGTGGTCTGAGCAAGTACCAGGGAAATTCAACACTTCAAAAAGTCAGAATTCCAGCCCCAAAGATTTCTGAGGTTGTAGAGGTTTCTGAATCACCTGCACACTCATAGCTCTGACACATCAACACCTGCATCTGGTCCCATTAAAAAACTAGTGAAGAGCCCTGCACAATTCACGGCTGTTCTTGCTTTGGGGCTATTGATCGCATTACGTGTGTGAAAGGGAAGAAATTCTTAGGAGTTATAGACCAGTGATGCTAATGCAAGAAGGGAGGGTGGGAACACAGCGTACGTCTCCCAGAGAGAAAGTGAGAAGCAACAGTTTGTGATTGCTGAGAGTAGTTACGAAATGCAGGTAAAAAAAAAAAAAAGAAAAAGATACTGCAGTGAAAACAGAGAAGTGGATTTCTGCAAGAATAGAGAGAAACAGGGGAAAGAGGTGGGAAGTCAAACTGGAATAGTTGTTATGTTCTGAAGCAGCGCTGTTGACTGGGAGATTTTACCCTGTGTGGGCTGGTTCAGTATTATCAGGGTCTTCCCATTGCAGAGCGAGCCTTCCGTGCTCTCCCTGCACAGCCTAGGAGCGGTGGGGACAGGATGCTTCGGATCCTTGTCTTCCCCCATGTTCTCACTTCCCTGACAAATGGTTTGTACTCCTATTTTTGTCCCTAATCCCATCTTCTGCTCCCCCATCCCACAGGAGCCCTGGATCTGGAGGAAGATGGTGATCTCATCACAGTAGAGTTTGATGATGGGGACACGGGACGTATCCCACTGTCTCACATTCGGCTTCTCCCACCTGACTACAAGATCCAGTGTGAGTCTGGCTGTTCATTTTTTTGCATGATGCTTCCCACTATGGAATGTAGGGAGTTTCGGGACACCTGCCTCTGAGATTTTGGACCAAGTTCACAGACTTTCAGTCACAAAGATTGCACCATCAATTAGGGAAATGCAGATCTGGAGTGGGATATAACCCATAGGGAAAAAGTCCCAGTCCCGATTGCAGAATTGGTAGGGATATGTTGCCTGTATCACATCTCTGTTTTATGTATTATTTGACTGCATTTGACAATCTCTTTGACCTCTTCCAGGTGCTGAGCCTTCCCCGGCCCTTTTGGTGCCCAGCACCAAGCGCCGTAGCCGTAAATCCAGCAAAGACGCTGGAGAAGTAAAAGAGGGAGCTGCGCTGGGGTCAGAGGAGCCCGCGTCGAAGGGCAAAGGGCGAGGGAGAAAGCCAAGCGTCAAGGCAAAAGCTGGTAGGTTGTCACCACTGCCAGACTCAGGGTTGAGAGAGTCCTTGCACAGTTCCTCACCATTCTCCGCAAGTTAGAGCCATTGCTTGGGGCAAGATTTGTAGGGGAATGGATGCACTTCATCCATTCATCACATCGCTCTGGTGTGGCTACCGTTTGCAGGAGCCTGGCTCAGAAGCCAGCCTGCGCTGCGAGAGCCTCTTTCTGTCACTCAGCTCTGCAGAACAAGGGTCCTTTTTTCAGCTGAGCATCTCAGCAGCCCTCAGTAGGGCCAAAGATGTTTGGTTACCGTGTGTTGAAGCAACGTGGCTGGGCATTGCCTGTCACCTTCTCACGGGCACTGGCATCAGACCAGCCTGCTCCATAAGGCTGTTCAGTGAGCAGGGAGGACCTGTGCCTCTTTGGGCTTACCTAAGCAGTCAGGGACAAGCCACAAGACCAGTCAGCGTTGGTGTCTGGTTGTGTCTGAGCTAAAAAGTACCCATCTGGATGGATATCATCACGCCTTTGTGTTTCCTTCCTTCTGCAGAAGAGGCCTCCTTGCCAGAAGAGAAGGATCAGGTTGAGTCTTCACCTGTTACCTCTTCAATCCCAGAGAAGCCAGCCTGCTTGGGCAAGGCAAGCATGAAGGGGTCGCGAAAATCGCAACCGCTGCCGACTGGAGGCTCTCCTGCCCCCACAGAGGAAAAGCGTTCAAAAGCCAGCAAAATGAAGATCTCCGCTAAGCTGCATAGCCCCCCACAACCCGCTTACCAGCCTGCTGTGTTTGGCAGCATCCTCAGCACAGAGCCCTACGGCGACCTCCCGGGGACGCTGGCGGCCTTTGGCTCCAGCGATGCTTCGGCGTCAAAAGCCAAGGCCAAGAAAGGGCGGCCCACGGAAGAGACGCAGGAGTTTGGCACCGTGGTCAAGGCTCAGAGGAAGCATGACAGCGAAATCCTGATCAAGCTGGACCACGAGGGCGTGATGTCTCCAAAGACAAAGAAGATGAAGGAGGCGATGAGGATGCTGGAGGACTCGAACCTGGCCAGTCGCAGAGACGGCAAGAGTCTGTTGGGGCTGGGCTATTCCCCTCCAGTGGGTGCGGAGGGCAAGCAGAAATCGTCCCGAGCCAAAGCAGCTGAGGGAGACCCTTCCCCTGCCAGCTTCGGAGGAAAGTTCGATGGCTCCGTGGAAAGCCTCACTGCTTCAAAGGACCAGGAAGAAAAGGCGGCAGCTCCAGCAGCTGTGGAGGAGTCCGAGAGCAACAGCAGCGACAGCAGCTCGGAGTCAGAGGGAGAGGAGGAGGCTGAGAAGAACCAAGGGGAAGCCCAGGACAGCAGCTCGGCCAGCTCAAGAGCGTCCACCCCTCTCTCTTCCTCCAACTCCTCCTCCTCTTCCTCATCTAGCAGCAGCTCCTCTTCATCCTCTTCTTCCTCCTCTTCCTCGGCCTCATCGACCTCTTCTTCATCGAGCTCCAGCTCTTCTTCCTCCTCCACTACAGATGAAGACTCATCCTGTAGCTCTGATGACGAAGTAGCTGAGGCCCAGCCAAGTTCCTCGGTGCAGCAAACCCTCCCACCCAAGCAAACCAAGCAGGCAGGGAAATCCCGCGCCTCCTCCCACCCCCAGAGCCAGAAGCAGCCGGCGCAGCAGCCGGCGCAGCAGCCGGCACCACAGCAGAGCGGCAACAAGAGCAGGCCCAAAAAACGCGAGGGCATCCACTTGCCCACCACCAAGGAGCTGGCCAAGCGCCAGCGACTGCCGTCGGTGGAGAACAGGCCCAAGATTGCTGCTTTCCTCCCCGCACGGCAGCTGTGGAAGTGGTTTGGGAAACCCACCCAGGTAAACAGAGCCTCTCCCACGGCTCCACACCGCTCTGCTCCCGCGTTTCCCTTGTGGTGCTTCCTACCTCTGAGCTTTCCCTTCTCCTGGGGGGGTGAAGCTCTGCTGGCATGGTGTGTTTCTGGACAAGGTCTTCAGTTTGCAAGGAGATTGTGGTTGGCCTTCCCTGTGTCTCGGGGAGCCATCCTGCATGGCATGTCCCTCTGCCCTGTTTCCCGTGGGAATGGTGGCTGTGGACGTTGTGCCAATGGCAAAGGGTGGGATGCGGGACAGGGCAAGCTGTGGTGATGGTGGGTAAACCTGGGCACTCCCTGGCTGCTCACCTGCGTGGTTCACTCTTGGCAGAGACGAGGAATGAAAGGGAAGGCCAGGAAGCTCTTCTACAAGGCCATCGTTCGGGGCAAGGAGATAATCCGCATAGGAGACTGTGCCGTCTTCCTCTCAGCCGGCCGCCCCAACCTGCCCTACATTGGCCGGATCCAGAGCATGTGGGAGTCGTGGGGGAACAACATGGTGGTGCGAGTCAAATGGTTTTATCACCCAGAAGAAACCAACCCTGGGAAGAAACTCAACGAAGGCAAGGTAAGCTGTTCTCCTTTGCTGAGAGGGCTGCAAAGCTGCTCGTTCCCTTTTTTTTCCCCAAGGATGAGGAGAACACCCATGGCCCAGTTTGTTACTGGTACTGTAACGGGTGTGACCCCATCATTTCATGCTGGGGGGGCTGCCTGTGCTGTGGACAAGCCTGGTGTTTACCCCTTGAGCAAGGAAAGGGTGGATTTTATAGTACTAGAAAATAGAGACTTTTGTGTCGGTCCAAAAAGAATACCAAGAGCTGGATCAAGTCTTTTTACAGTGTTAAACCGACTGGCCTCCCGCGCAGGAACGCTGGGTTTTTCTCCTGTGTGCAGTGTGGTTTACAGTAGGCTCTTAGTGTTTATTGCCAGTAGCTGTGGATGGGGGTTGAGGTTGTGAAGGCACGTGTGGTGAGGAGGAGATGGTAGCGTGGAGACCCACTCATTCACCTGCTTTTCGTTTCTCTTTTCTCTTCCTCTTCGGCACAGCGCTGGGATCAGAAGTCGGGCAGGAGTCTCTCCACAGCTTTGCAGGCGTCCAGCCAGAGGAAGGACTTTATGGAGGTTGGTGAGGTTGAGGGAGGGCTGGGGAGGGGAGGCTGGGGACCCCATAACGAATGCCGCTGGGGCGATGCCCCCTCAGCTTCTCTGGCTCTTGCTTTTTGCCTCAGCTGCTAAGCCCACAGTGCCCAGGACTTTGGATGGGTGTTTCCGGGAGGATGGGAGTAGCTGCAGGTGCTGGGTGTTGGGAGGAACGAAGTGCTGGAAGCACTCATCTTTGCGTTTGCATCCTTAAAGTGCGGATGGCAAATTACGGTCTCTGTATTCCCCTCTCCGTGTGCTCAGCAGCCGCAGCGTTCACATCGGTGGGAGCTGAGCGGGAGCGAGGGCTCAGGTCTAGTGCACGGGACGGATTGTGTCCACGCTGCCCGTGGGCCCGTGCGGATTCCCAGTGTCCCCCAGTTCTGCTGGAGTGTGAGCATGAGCCCGGGGCAGTTGTGATGGACGTTTTTTCTGCATGTTGAAGATGATGCTGGAAATGCTATGAGATCTAATTGCTCCTTTTCTTTCTTTCCGTCTCCCTCCTTCCATTCCTGTAACGCAGCGAGCCCTCTACCAGTCCTCTCACGTGGATGAAAACGATGTCCAGACCATCTCACACAAGTGTCTTGTTGTTGGTCTGGATCAGTATGAGCAGATGCTAAAGACGAAGAAATACCAAGACAGCGAGGACCTCTACTACCTTGCAGGGACCTATGAGCCCACTACGGGCATGATCTTCAACACCGACGGGGTCCCTGTCATCTGCTGACTGCCCAGGGGACACGTGCCACCCCCTGGGAAGGGACGGGACAAACCTGAGGACGTGCCTGTTCAGACGACATGATTGTTTCTTTCAATGCTCATGACTTCTGTGTCACACTACAGACAGGAGAGCGCGAGAGACACAAGGAGGAAGGAGAGGGCTGAAGAAAGGGATTGGGGGAGCAGTTACAGGACTTGAGGAAGATGCCGTTGGGTGATGGTGGTGTTTGAACCCCAAGGCTCTTCTGGAAGTGGCTTTAAGTAAGGTGACACTTGGCCAACGTCTCCCTTCCTCCTTTTGGTCCAGGAAAGCACATGGGTCTCATGATCATTTCACCAGCGGGACCCCCCCAGCAGGAGGGATCCCTTTTGTGTCATTTGCCCCCGTCAGTAACTCGGAAGCTGCCTGTACGTGGAAGGACACCCGCTTGCCTTCTGCGTACGCTCCTCTCCGTCCTTATATTCCCTTTCCTGCTTAGTTTCGCATGACCCTTTAGGAAGGACAGGGTGAAAGAGAAAGGAGATGAGTCTCTCTCAGCGCCTCGTCTCGATCCTCTCAGCGCCTTTTTACGGTTCCCTTTCCCTGGAGGCCCCTGGCCAGCAGCGTGGAGCGTGTGGAGCGTGGCAGAGCTGGCCCCAGCACGGAGATGGCAGAAGAGGTCCTCCAGGCCGGCAGGAGCTGTGTGGAAGATGAGCCACGATCCAGTCTGGGATGCTGCCTTCCCACTGCCTCGAACAAACGGTCTGGACCCACCTTCCCCATCCCTTCGCGTCCCTCCCGCCCTGAAAAGGTGCTGGGGGGAGCAAGCGCATGGTGATGGGGTGACACTTGGTGAACAGAGAACTCGGCTCGGAGCGTGCAGTGAAGGAGGGCAGGAGATGATTGGGAAAAGCTGCTGCTCGGTGCTTGGAGCAGAGGAGACCACGGGCCATTGGATTTTGGCAGCCCTCGCCCAGCTTTACCGCCCATGCCTTGCCTGAGCAGAGCCGTGGAGCTGCTGGGAAGCCCTTGCCCCTCATTTGAAGGGAACAGGGATCGAGTGTGAAGCCGGGCCATGCCTGCCTGCGGCGATTCCACAGCCAGAGCCCAACTGCCACCTTGGGCTTGGGGAGGGGACCGTTCAGCTCGCTCCATCCAGCCGGCCAACCTCCGCACAGCTCCCGGAGAGCCACCGCCATCGCCTCCTCCCTCCCTCTGCGGAGCTGACCCCACCGTCTTGCTCCCGCTGGCTACACGCCGGACCCGTGGCGTCACCCGGCTGCAGGGGAGAACCACGCAATGATGCAACATCCTTGCACTTAAAACACACACACACAGAAAAAAAACAAACTCCAAGAGACGCACTGATCTTTGCAACTACCCATCGCTAGGACGCGGAGCGGGGCCCGGCTCGGCCGGGAGCGACAGCCCATGCTCCGGTGGGGAGACGCTTAAGACAAGGACAGATTGGAAACTATCCGCCCTGGTCCCGGCTGCGGAGCAGAGACTGGAGGCCGGGGCTCAGGGGAGAGGGACAGCCCTGCCAAGTCACCCCTNAAGCAAATTGTGTGAGCATATTTTAAAGAGCGAGAGAGCGCGCGAGAGAGATTTTATGCTAATGTTAAATAGAAAGCACTTAAAACCCACTGCCTTCTATGGAACACAAGGATATTTCAGACAATCGAGAGGAAAGGAGAGCCAGGTTTTTGTCTTTTTTTTTTTTGTTGTTGTTGTTTCGTTTTGTTCATGTTTTGTTTAAAACAATTTTTTTTTTGGCATTCTGTTTGTTGGAGAACTCCGTGTGATCTTTTTTTTCATAAAAAAAAAAACNCACACGCCGGACCCGTGGCATCACCCGGCCGCAGGGGACACCAGAGGAGAACCACGCAACGATGCAACATCCTTGCACTTAAAACACACACACACAGAAAAAAAACAAACTCCAAGAGACGCACTGATCTTTGCAACTACCCATCGCTAGGACGCGGAGCGGGGCCCGGCTCGGCCGGGAGCGACAGCCCATGCTCCGGTGGGGAGACGCTTAAGTCAAGGACAGATTGGAAACTATCCGCCCTGGTCCCGGCTGCGGAGCAGAGACTGGAGGCCGGGGCTCAGGGGAGAGGGACAGCCCTGCCAAGTCACCCCTCGTCCTTGAAACGAACCACATGGTGCTGAGCTCGTACCATCTCCACCCCGGGCCGCCGGCACCTCCCATGGTCGCGGTCCCAGCCTGTACAGTTTTAATGTACCAAAAGACTCTTTAGCCCTCCTGTATTATAAGTCTTTAAATGGATTCAACTTTTTAATTATAAA
>VXBO01011977.1:70910-123668 GCA_013400135.1 Rhinoptilus africanus
TTTTAAAAGCCATTTAAAAAAAAAAAAAAAAAGAAACAAACAAACCACAAAAAAACAACACCCAAACCCAAGAAAAAATTAAAAAAAAAAAACCCAACAAAACAAACCCCAACCCCCTTGATGGCTCCAGCAAAGGTTTGCGTTGCTACAGCTCTTTAGAGGTAATTGAATATCCCAGAGTGCATCTGCTAATGCAAACTCCGATATAAATAAGCGGCGGCGGCGAGCTCGGGGAGGGCAGAGGCGGCAGCTGGGACAACAAAGCCAGGAGCACCCAGCGAAGCCCAACCCTGGCCCAGCTCGGGGGCTCCCAGGGCCTTTTTATTAGGCAGAAGGGGGATTGTCGGGACCAGGGGGATGAGCCGCCGCCGGGCGAGCGCGGGAAGGGAAGGCAGGGTTGGCAGGGAGATGGTTATTGAGTTTTCCCCGCCGCAGTGCCCTTTCCAGAGCCCAGCTTGTGCGCCGCAGCAGGGGGCAAAGCCCCCCAAATCCCAGGGGACATCTCGGTCCCCCTTGGCCCAGCAGGTCCCCCACGGCCGGAGCGGCCCCAGCCCTACAGAGAAAGCTCATGGTTTCACACCGTACCTCCTCCGGCGGTGCCCGTACCTCCTCCTCTCAGCATCCTCCAGCAGCAGCCAGGGAAATCAGGGATGACAGGAGCAGTTAATTGGAGCCTGCGGAGGCCATCTTTCCGTGCCTTCGTTGTTTTGTTTCCAAATAAGACTTTTAATAACTATTTTCAGATGGTAAAAAGGCATAGCTACATCCTGACCTCTTGAAATGCAAATTGCCTGATGCCCTGGCAGAGATGAAAGGCTGCTGTTTCTCACCCGAAACGTTAAAAAGGAGCGAGATAACGTCTCCGTCTCTGCCTCACTGCTTTCGTTTTCAAAATTGTTTTCGGTTGAGGAGAGAAGAGATGCTCGCTGCGATTTCGCCCTGCTTGTTGCCCATACGGAGCAAGCCAGGGGCGCTGAAGGGCCGGGGGTTGCTCTCGGGGGCTCCTGGTACCCCGATGGTCCATAGGGAGGGGTCACGGCGCAGGGTTTGTACTTCCCTACAAACCAGACCTGCTCCAGACTTCAGACAGCAGCAGAGGTTGTGGGGTGAAGCCCAGGGCTTTGTCCCCTTTCTGCCAGGACTCGATTTTTGAGTCCCAATTTCAAAAGCTGCCGTAGGATTTGCTCAGGAAAACACGGCAGAGTAGTGGGACAGTCAGGCATACCGTCAAAAGCCTCTAGCTTGTTTTATGGACTTACCTGGACTTCACCATCTCCAAATCCTTTATCATAGCCTGTCACTTATTAAAACTCACTGCTAAAAAAAACAAAACACCAAAACAACCGAAAAACTCCACAAAACCAGCCACCACCCACCAAACCCAAACCAAACAAGGTGCTGGAACAACAGGCATCAGATCTCCTCAGCTCCAGGAGAGTGGGCACAAAGCCCTCGTTAGCTCACACCACACCGTTAATTAGCTGAAGAAGTGCCTGCCAAGGGCCTGGCAGAACCGCATCCAAGACCTTTGCCAAGCCCTGTCCGAGGCCAGGCTGGATGCAGTACGCCAAAGGTGCGCGCTCGGGGACAGGCGAGCGTTCAGGCGGGAGGTGCTGGACGAGAGGGGCAGGATCAGAGCGGGCATGGTGCTCACCTCTGCCTGCTGCTCCCCCAGCATCTGCTTCCTACCCACTTGTTCTAAAAACCAGGGACGCTGCATCAAGGCCGAGGTGGGCGCGAGCCCAGCAGAGCCGCCGCGCTCCTGGCAGCGCCCGTGGCACAGCCCCAGCCCGTGACGCTGGGCTGTTTACAGCAGAATCGTGCTCTTCCTCCGAGTTATTTCATCTTGGATTCGAGTCCTGCGTGGCAAAAGGTCTCTGCCTGATCGCCTGGCAGACCACCGCAGCACGGCTAAACCCAAAACCCTACTCGGTACCAAGAGAAAGCACGCCAGGAAGGAACACGGCCACGAGTCCGTGCCTACCCCTGTAATAAGATAAATAACGGGAGATGAGATTTTAGTCCCTTCCCTGGGAATTCAGGTTTGATGGTCCAGACCCAGTAAGTGCAGAGAGACAGCAGACTGCCAGTCTGAACACGTCCCAGTATTTACAATTTTCCCCACGCTTACTGGAGAATATTCTGCTCCTCTCTCCTGGGGCAGTGGGACCTCCTGAAACATCAGTGGGGTGCGGATGAGCACATCCATCGGGGGCACGGGGGACAGAGGAGCTGCTGGAAGATGCTGCCGCTTACTGAATCCACCCAGCAGCTTCTCTCAGATCCTCGGTTTGCTCCAGGCAGAAGACAGTCACCAGCAGCCGAAGGAAGAGTTTAGAAACACTTATCTGAGCTAACACAACCTGTTTTGCCTGAAGCAAATGGAGGCGCACACACACACACGGCACGACAGGACAGCATTGCCCTCCAGAGCCAGATGAGGAGAGGAGTCTGCAGCTTCCCAGCTGAGCCCTCGCTAGGAAACAGTCACGTGGAACAAGGAGAGTCTCGTCATCGCATCCTCCACCATTGCTGGCAAGAGCAAAAAAGGCTTTCTCTCCTCTTCTGTCCACCCTGATCAGGGTTCATCGCGGCTTTGCAAAAGGAAGGGTACACACAGAAGGAGACGCCTCCTCACCCATCCACACGGGCTCGCTCCACATCTTCCTCCTGGGCTTGGAAGCCAGAAGCAACACGCTTGGAATGAGAGCACAGTGAGCGGGGTGCTCCAGATGCAATGCGTAAAAGAAAGAATAAAGGATATTATCTAAACTCACCTGAGGAGCAGGAGAAAAAACGCACGAGCCCAAGTCCCTCGGGAAGAGCTTTGAGGAGGAACAAGCGGGAAAATTACATTTGCAAGCAAAATGTGGCAGGAAAAACTCTGCTTATCCTTTCCCAGTCCCTGCAAAACGCAAGCTGACGGTGTCTTTCGAGAGCGGCCACAAAGCGCAGCGAGGACCGAGGGCTCCTTACTGCCAGCGGTTCGGTTTGGGCCACAGAGTCCACAACACACGTAGGATCACCCCGATCTCACCCGGCCCCATCTCCAAGCAGCAAACGAAAGGAAGAAGACACAGAATACTTATCACAACACAGGATTTAATTTCTTAGGCAGTTATAAAATTACAAAGAGCGATGGGCTAGCAGCGAGAGCCAGACACTTTGGTGAGGTGGAATGTTAAGACAGAGTTTTTCCACTTACGGACACAGCTATCGAACAGAGTGAGCGAGCACTGCAGGATGCAGGCTTGGGTTTTTTTTTTTTTCCCAGGCAAGGAAGCAAATGCAAAAGCAAAGAGATCCAGGTAGACAAAGGGTTGAGTCAACGCCCCATGGAAAACCCAGAGGTACAGGTTCGGGAACAACTCCCCGCTCCCGAGAAAGGAGCGGGACACATGCAAAGGCAGCGCAGGGGGAGTCAGCGTATGGACGGCTGCAGCCACACGGCCAAAGCCACGGCACCGAGCCACCCGTAACCAGCGCAACCGCAGCCATCCGCAAGCCAGAATAAAACCTTCTTGTCCATTATTTTCAAGGTAGTGGAAGATGAGATTTGCCAATTTGAAGTGTGTTCAAACGAAGGCATGTTATGGTTAGAAAAAAAAAAAAAAAGGAATTTGCTGAATTCCTTTGGCCGCGCAACTGGAATCTGAAAGGATTTACAGTCAGAGCCATGCTTTCATCATTGCAAGCCTTTCACGGGGCAGCACAGATTCCCGAAAAAACCCAAAGGCCTGCTCTGCACGTGTGGAGAAGACACTCTGCCTTGCTCTCAGATGTTAACAGGTTAAACCAAGGCGACTGTTAGCCAGGACAGCTGCAGCACAATCTCTGCAGGGATTAATCCCCACCAATGCTTTGGACAAAGACTCCTGTTGCTCGGCAAACAGCAGCGGAGCATCTGCACACACCAGGGGTAGGCTGAACAGCTCAGCGACCTACAAGGAAGGAAATTCTACCATCTTACTGCATGTTGCTTTGGAGCTAACGCCATTATTGGAGCCAAGAAAGCACAGCATGGGACGTAACAGAGTGCTCTGCTGATCGGCTTCTCGGGGCTCTACGCTGACCTACTCACCGAGCCGGCGGCTCTTCGGTGCATTCCTCCCTTTTTTACTATTACGCGTAGGTCAGACACATGTTTCCTCTGCGGAGGCACCTGTCCCTGTATTAAGAGCCTTCTCAGATATTTATTTGAATTCAGGCAGACTTGAAAAGTCACCCCTTCTACCCCCACCCTCTGTAGAAACAGGCCCAAGAAACTCACTTGCATAGGACCTGAAGGAGAAAGATCCAGGCATGCATCTGATCCCAGAGGGAGAACTCTGTGCACAATGTCTTGCTGAACAGGGCCTCAGAAGAAACAGCTTTTACTAACCTCATTTTACTTCCTCCTCCTCTGCCAGGCCCAGCCTTTTAACGGCTAGATTTGTATCTATCACTCGTATTTCAGAAGCAGTGACATAAGAAGAGTCCAGAACAGATAAAAGCTTTCTGCCTCGGAACTTGAAATACAAAGTAGGGTAAACAGACAGATGTCAAGACAGCAGCGGAGCATGTACACTCACTACCTATTTGCACATCAAAACAGCTCCTTGCCCACGGTACTCACTGGGAACAGATCCCGCTGCAATCCAAGACCTGAGTTTAGGTTTCCAAGTTTATAAGCGTTCCCCCCTCCCCAGCTTTGGTTGTTACAGTCGTTTATCTCTGCCCCCAAGGCTCTACAGAGTTAAAAAAAGCCATCAGCTGCAGTCCGTACCTAGAGAGAGACACACCGTCACAGAACAAACTCTGTCCTTCCGAGGGAGGTCAGTCTAAACCGAAAGGGGCTGTACAAGTGTTCCTGTATCATATGACTAGAAGCCCATGGCCACAGCACAGGGCTGGAGCCTCCTTGGCTTGCCCTGGGCAATCCAGGGCTGTTAGGCCATCAGAACAGAAACATTTAGACACCACCTGATCTGCAGAGCGCAACACTGCAGTCATATGTTCCCTGCCCAGGTGAGGATGCAGCTGCAAACAGCATTTCTGGTATGTCTAGGAAAAAAAAATAAATACATCTTTGCATCATTAGGACGAAACCCCAACAGGAAAGGCTTCTAACTTTGGTAGCACACCACAACAGGGTGGTTACTGAGGACCTAAGGCCAGCAGAGGGAAGTGTTAGTCGTGTTTTATCTGAGAAAAAGTTTATAGCCTCATGCAATGAACTTAACACAAACTACTGTCGCCACTCTTAAATATACCATCAGAGGGGACTAGAAGCCACCCGCTCCACGCTGCTCACTAACTCCAGAATATTAATACTTTTGCTCTCTAAAAAGATTTTCCCAGTTATATCAACTACAAGATAGATCCTTTAACTGGCTTCCAGCTTCTACTTAAGAGCAAACCAAGCAGGGCATAGCAACTCAACAGTCAACGTGTGGCTCGGGAGCACGCTACAGCAAATGGAAGACAAATACGGTGGAAATGGGATCTCCAACTCACCTGTGGAAGATAAGGTGTAAAAGTTAAGAAAAGGGTAAAAGTAGTACAATAAGCGTTCTGAGTTTTTAGCAGTAAGTCAGTAGTTACATTAAGGGGTATATCTTCCTCCATAAGATGGCCTTTGTTACACTCAAGAGTTGTAGTAAAACTTGTGTGCTTAGCGGTTCCGTGTGGTTTATGCGTGTTTACTACTAACTCTGCTTGTGGAATCTATGCCAAGCCTCGAAGTACGTTATCAGGAATGTTACCAGCTCTAGCCTGGAACAAGCAGACATCTGACAGCTCCTGGGTGGTTCACTTTGCCAGCAAAGCTCACTGAGATTATATATACTTCCAGACTTGCATTTTACTCTGCAGATCTGAGCTCCACAGCAAAGCTTGATAGCACTTGCAGTAAAAACATCATTCCAAAACACAGAATTTAGTCATCAGCCAGATCTTAAAGTCAAGAGACCAAGCAGTATCTCAGCGGTTTGCTTTGGATGTGCTGGGTTCTGGAGAGGACACCACAAGCCACTCCAGCCAACCACTCGGGACAGTCAAGAGTTTCCAGTGAATAAACAAGCCTGATCCCTTCTCTTCCACGTGTGCTCTTGTAGGAGCATCTTCCACACACACAGACTAACAGTAGCCTCGCTGATACTGGCAGCTCTCTTGGCAGGGGCTACCATCATCTTCTGCACTTTCAGAGGAAGGTGAAGCCCACCTGCCCACACAGGACACTGGGGGCAAAGACCACTGCCTGCTACTGCTTGAGGGAAGACTTGTTCACAGTACCAACTCCTGAAAGCACCTCACTGCCTCCTTGTTGTAGGGAGTTTGCACACAGCCAGAGTACTCAGCTTCCGTCCTCCTCTCAAGATCTGCAATTTTCTTGTCCGCTTTTATTTCCATTTCTTTGCAAGCAGTCAGTAGGGGGAAAAGGAAGCAACCCACATTGCTACATAAAAGGCAAAGCAGGCTCATTTTGGCCAAGGAAAGTAACACTCACCAAGTACTTTGCTAATCACTTGCTCACTAACTGTTATCCAAGACTTAAGAGAAGGCACATCACAACCCTAAAAATAGTCTGCAGCACTGCTCAGCCTTGGAAAGCCCTATCCAGGGTCAGGGCAGTTAAGGATTTATTCCTAAACTGCCAGAGAGACAACCAGTCCTTGGAGCGCATCACAAGAGGTACTCTGATGAAAGAGGAAATAAAAAAATAAAAATTAATAAAAAGCACTGGTATCTATCACAAGAGATCACAGAAAAAATGTCATCTTTCAAAATCATTTATATTTACACCCGTATCTTGAAAAAAAATCATGAACCTTCACTATCAGAGCAGTACAGCCAGCCCCAGACTGCAGAGAAGCGAGAATGGAGAGCTACGCCTTCCAGCTGAAAACCTTCAGGCTGTTTAAAGAGTGGGGCTGCCATATCTACAGTGACTTCCATCCAGCCTGACAGAATCCTTGCTTTGGATAATTTGAAGAAGTATTAAAAAAAAGGTTATTGCTACTCTGCCAAGGAAATAAGACAATCTACAGGAGAGAAAGAAAGTGCATTCCAAGCCTTGCCTAAAAACAACCCCACAAGCTTATTGGCCTCTATGGGCTATAGATACCCAAGTACTAAAGGCGTACAAACAAGAGTCTCCAGCAATTCCTTCTTCATTCTAGCTCTCTTCCTGCAGCAATTTCTTTTCTTCCCTGTAAAGGCACTTTCTATATTCTATATCCTTACGCAGGGAAACACTTGCAGTTTTCCATCTCAACAAACAGAACAGTCCCACAAATACACAACATTCAGAAGGAATTTTAATTAACAAAATGGTCCAGGAAAGGGGAGGGAGAACCCAAAAAAACAGGCCATTGCATTTGAAAGGTTGCATGTCAGTCACTAGGTATGCCTGCAAGCCCATGCACAGGAAACCATTTGGACCTTTGTCAGTGCAGAACTAGTCTCAGCTTCCAGAACCACTTTTCTACTCCTTTCTTATATAAGCTAAATATTATATACATATATAAAAAAAATACAAACTTGAGTTTGTTATAAAGTGGCTTCTCTCTCTCCCCCTCCTATGCTTGCTTGGCACATGAACGCATGCAAAGCTAGTAGGCTCTGAGGGCTGCACAAACAGCAGGTTTTGGCAACAAAAAAAAATAAACACAGCTAAAATAGATAAGCAAGATTAAAAGCCACTGAATTGAAAACCATATATTTTTCCAATTGTATAGAATTAGAACTACAGCTACGACTTAAAACTGTAAGAGTCTGTCATCCTCTCTCCCAACTCATGTCAAAGTTCATAGCAGCATAACACGAGATTCCTCAAGAAACGTCAAGCCAGTGTTCTCTGCTTCAGGAGTGAGTTCACAGGTCAAAGTTTAGTCTGTCCGAAGGATCATGGGGGGATGCTCACTGTCTTCGTCCAATCTAAGCGAGTTGGTTTCATCTTCCAGGCAAGCTCCACCCACGGCACCCAGGTCATCTGTATAGGCTGCGGAGAAAGGAACAAGCAGCTGGGGGATCAGCAGCACAAACGAAGGTTGGAACCAAAGCGAATGATTAGAGCTGAAGTATCAGACATTACTTGCAACAGCTTCATTGCCACCCTATGTTTGCCTTCATCGTGACCATGATTTTCCATGCCAACAGCAGTTTATGGTCAAAATTCAACTACTCCATGCACACAACACATACTGGTGCTTGGAGCAGGCTCTTCTCCGTTATCTCCACCCGTTCATTACAGCTGCACCTGCAGCACCGATGCTGTATGTGCAGGCTGCCCTTCCTCTGCAGCTGAAGCACTGTGCTGAGTGCCGTACAAAGGGTAAAGGCACCACTTGGAGAGCTGCCGCATTAACGAAGTTCTCACCCTCTTAATTTAAGACAGCAGCAAAATCAGGCTAAAAGGTCACTGCTCCCATAAAGGAACAACAGAGGCATTTATCAACCTTGCTAAAAAGACAACGGGAGGGTTTTTAATTTGGATGCTCTGCACAAAGTCTGGGTGCAGAACTCTTGTATGAAATACTTGTTTTAGGGCATCTCAAGGACCATTGGGCACGTACTGCAACTATCACTAGCGTAAGCAACCACAATTTGAGACAAAGTTCTACCCAGAAAGCAGCAAAGATGAGCGACCCATCTATAGGAAGCTACTACACATCACAAGTGCTCTTTTCCCCGCTGCTCACCAATGCTCCTCATCATACCCGCAGTTACGAAAAGCTCAGCGCTGAAGTAGATAGGCTCGCGCAGCCATCTAGAATGAAGCAATGCGCAGAGGTGCTCTCTGCCCCATTTCCAGCCTTCTCCTTACCATGCCTTGTGGGTGAGGAAGGCACGTATGTACCTTTAGTCACAGCGGCACTGTATGTCTGCGCTACCAACGGCCGGTCATGGGATGCAGACTCTAGAATTTCGTTGGCTGTCTCCATACTGCCATCGAGCCTACCAAGCAGAGAAAGGTTAGCTGGAGAGATGATCTACCTGGGCACAAAACAGCTTTACCTGGGCACAACACAGCTTTAGCGACAGCTACACAAGAACGTATCATTAGGCGTGAGAGAATAACACATTTACACACACAACAGGAGGAACTTGGTCCCTCCATTCCAGAGGGCTGTCAAGAAAGCATCTGACAACACTTCATATTTATCATACACATATACTAGAAAAATCTTTAGCAAAGATATTAAAGCATTTTGGAGAGTAACTCAGTAAAAGCTTCCCTCTATGAGGCTTCACTTCATCTAAAAGTGAAGCCAGAGGTCATACTCTAAAACATTCAGATAAATCTATGGGTTTTTTGACCAGTGTTATAGATTGACCAAAGCTGGAAACCTCAATTATCATCATGAGTTACTGGCTTCAATTCTATGACTAATCACGTAAATAACCCAACTACATTACTCTACCTTCTCCTGCCAAGCCTTATTAAAAAATAACAATGCCTTGTCATATTTTCCTTAAGATTTCTACAGTACCGCTACAAACATCAGTTGGCTGGCCTATACGCAAGGAATTTTAGTAAGGACACCAGTAGAGAGAGAATCCTGATCAGCTCATAGGCCAGATTCCCCTCTGTGAAGTCAGCATAACATCTCTCTCTCATGTCTGTAACTGCTTCATTTATTGATGAAGAGGCTGGTGTCAGACGTTTCAAGTTCTTGTTTAAGTAACTCAACTCAGACTGCCAAGTAAGAGGAAAGAGGATCACACAGCTAACAGCGATTGATCCTTCACCGCAATCGGACAGTGTTAAGTTTCTGCTGGTAAAGCGGTGCTTAGCGTAGCAGATACTAGGAAGGAAGGCGCAGGGGGATTCTGAAGTTACTCCTTCACATCAGAGGCCTGGAAAAAGATTAGTTTAAAGAAATGAGCTGTTCTAAGTCAGACTTTCGCAGAACAGAACTACGTTTAAGAATAGACTGGATTTTGTGAAGAAAAAATACAGCAGGCCTCAGCTAACATGGACTTACTTGTGCTGCTTCATTAGTGTGCACTCTCCTCCTTCTTGGGGGTCCAGGTTGTACATGTAGAGATACCCATCAGCAGCTCCCACCAATAAACGAGGGATCTTCTGGATCCTAGAAAGGTTTAGGGGAGAGCAACAGATTAATAAGAACTTAAGAAAGCACCCTCTCCTCCCCTCCCATGATTGTAAGCCATTATTTTCCACACTTTTGCTTCCAGATAGGGAACATGGTTAACAGAGAGAGCACCTAGGAAAGAATTGTGCATAGAAATGTACGGCACAACCATATTTTGGGGCTCATGGGATGCCACTGGAATCAAGCAACTCAGACACGATCCTGTGAAACCAATTAAGAAGTCACCACCCTGTTATCAAGCTTTGTGCCGCTCCAGAGACAAATACTCTCAAGGGAAGTGTTTACTTATTTCAGAAATATTACAAAGCTTAGTTATTGCTTAAAGAGTGTTTTGAGATCAGGAGTGAGACATGAAGTCAATTTAACATAAAAACTAAAGACCCTCCACAAAATAAGTTTACTACTGCTCAGCTTATTGCTTTGGTAGCTGTGTCAAATGGGACCAGCCTTTGGTGAAGACAGAATAAAAATTTAGTCCTCCAAATTAACTTTAATGAATGCTATGCTGTCTTAGAGACAAAAATAATATGAACTTGCTTTCAAAGACTTCTTTAATGGTTAGTCTGGATTGCCTGATTTTGCACTAACATAACATTCAGCATCACTTCCCCTAGCACTAATGGAAGCAAGTGTCAGAAGCCCACGGGTCTGTTCTCAGCATTCTTCTTTCCAAATTAAAAGACGCCTTTAAAGAACACTTAAAAATAGTCTATTCTCCTCCAAATATTATGCCTTTCCCTCCTCCCCTCACAGGACTGGGAGGTGTTAGCTCTAACGCATTGCTCTTAAAACGGGAAGAGGCTTTGAAATGATTACAGGTGATCCATCGCTCCGGGTACTCCCCACTCTGCTGGAGATGGGGTTACGTTCTACAGCGTCAGCCTCACCAAAGCCCAACACAGCAACCCAGCGGGGTGGCAAACACAGGCTCAATTTCTCTACTCACGTGGCAAGTGCACAAATGTTTTTGTGCCCACAGAACGGCAGGCGGACTGTAGCAAAGGCTCTACCCTGGTTGAACATTTCCGTTACTTGAGAGGGCAGATAGCTTGTTGAGGCCATCAGCACTTTTCCAAAGTAACCTGTCCAGGTTGTAGGCTCTTCCTGAGGTCTACAAGTCAGAAGATAAAAAAAAGTGACTGACTTCACCTTCACATTAGAGAAAGGTGTGTAAACACTTTGAAACATCTTTTCATTTTTAAAGCTATTAAGCAGCTATTTGTTTCTCTTCAGAAATAACTAAAACATCACTGAGAACTCTGATACTCTGATTTATGCTACAGGGCACAATGTGTCATACAATACCCTCAGCCTGTTATTTAAGCATGTTTGATGGTAAACTGATACTTCTGCTTATAAAACTGCATTTCATAAGGTTCATTATACAAGAGCAAGATCTACTGGAAAGTGCTACGCTTCAAGATTTGATCCACTTGTTTATCACTAAGCAAACCATTGTTTCCAACAACTTCCACAGAAATGTAAGACAGACTCTCCTCTCAAATCATAAATAGGAACATTTTATAACCTGGCACCTTTTAAAGCCCCACAGGCAGCTGGAAGGTATTGCCAAGACAGCTCTTCCCATATGGATGTCAGGAGAGGTGAAACAGATACGTAACTGAAAATGTTAATTGCTCCGCATTCCTCTGCCAAAGATGGCCAATTTCTCTTCAGCAGAAATACCTTTTCTATTCACCGGGAGAACAGTATGCAGCTCAGCTGCAGTTGCCGATTCATAAATAACTTCTTATGCCCTTTACTTTACAGAAGAATTCAAAAGAAGTCTGTCCACGCTTTGGAGAACTCATCCTGTGGAGTATAATCGATTTTAAAGCCTTTTCCTTGATAAATCTAAGGCACCTCTGAAACCTACTTTTCTTTCACAGTCTCAAGTTTGAAGATATGCACCGTCTCTGTGTTACTGGACGCAGACAGAAACATGCCATCCATGCTGAAGGCCAACGAACAGATGCTCACACACCTAGGGAAAAAAAAAAAAGAAGGAAAGACAATGAAGCATTATTTTTGACATACTAATACTACCAATGGGTATAGGAAGAAAGCTTAACTCACGGGAACTGGCTTAAATGAGAATACTACTTCTCTCTTTTGGTAGGTGGGAGTCTTTCTGAACATTCACCACTAAGCAGCTCCACAATTTTCACACAAGCTGTACTGTGAGAGCTGGGAGGAACTGCGGCTGCACGGCAGACTCACCTGCCCCTCTGTCAGTGATTGCAGGTGACTCAAAACTAAGCCAAAGTATTTGGTTTATTTAATAATGAAGATTTCTCAGTCACCCTTACTTTGCAAATAAAAAAAGAACACTTCCACAGTAAGCATTCTGAATGCTCTGACATCTTCTTAAAGCACTTCAAGAGCAAGATTCCCATTAAGGAAGTTCAACTCTGATGTATACCAGATATGGGGACCAATTAGTAACAATCTGAACTCAGTCTTACCTCTGTATACAGTACAGAATTACTACTACAACAAGTCACAGTAGCATTTCACAATGGCTACTATGATCACAGAGCTAGCAGGGTTTAGAAGAGAGCAAGAACGTTAGATGTACCGCCTCCAGTTGCCGTAAGAATACAATATATCTTACAAAAGGTGACCCACTTTAAAAATTTATTGGTGAGGGAACTTGTTTAAAAGGCAAGAGGGAGTACAATTCTGACAGGATTGATCTGTAGAATAGTTAAGTCCAAAGGAGTGAAAGTGGAAGACGTTCAAGCTGACACTGGTGTAAGCATACAGGCAGGGATGAATGAAGAAGAAAATAGGCAAAAATCGGGATGCCAGCTCAACTGCAGAACATACTGGAGATCTACCGTAAGGAATGAGCTTCAGGTAATTAGCTCTGTTCAATTTTACCTCTTCACTCCCCTTCGGAATTCAAAGAGTTTCTGTCCCTCTGGAATGGAAAACACTCTTATTACTGTCCCCTGTAGAGAAAAAAAAAATTTTCATTTCAGGTTTGCTCACTGTATATTAGCTCTAGTGAGCAGAGTACAGCTACACGCAGTAAAGCATTTTGCTGCTAACTTAATAATGCTGATGCACACCACATACTAGCATCGTTTACGGAGCTTGTTGGTAGGATGTGTTTGAAGAGCAGAGAAACAACAAGAGGTGCGGCCTACTAATGCTGAGAACAAGCTATGGATCAAGAACAGCCCTCCTTATATTTCATCATGAAAATGACCACACAAGACAAGTACCACAAGTACAGTCACCTGGATGTCTTTGTGCCTTTATCGGATGCAATCAGTTACACCCTTATATTCTAATCTTATTACTCAAAGAGCAGAGGCTTCAGACTTTCTAATTTATACAATTTAGAGGGACAATTTGTCATCATGTGCCAAAGACTGGCAAGACAGTTCTCTCTTCTGACTTTTAACTGTTGTGTTTTCATTAGGAAGACAACGTCAAAACAAGACAACTCATTTCTGATACATATCCTGCACTAAAGGGAGAAACACTTAGAGGATTGCCCTGATTACAGCCAGATTAAAATGTATTTATTTAAATAACCTTATTATCCAACATTTCCCAGCATGGAAGTTGCGTCAAATATCATTAACAGGTCTTAACTTAGATTTGCCATTCTAACTGTAAGCCTTCTTTTTTGGCACTTGCGCATGGAATTGTGCACGCTTAAACTTACTTAAAATGCTTAGAAACAAATTACATTTTTATCACTGCCGGCAAGTCAATAAAAAGCCATCTTACCTTTTCCGATGCAGTGGCAAGTTTAGTACCACTTGCGTCAAATGCCAAAGCAGCCAAGGGACTATCATGAGCTGGGATCATATTAGCAGCTCTCTGCAGGAGTGAATCAATAAGATAGAACCTTAGTACAGTACAGGCTAAAAGCTACACGTTTGCAGCTTAAGGCTGCATATTTAAGGGCATTCAAGGCAAATACAGGTCTTATTTTATGGACAACGGCTTCAATATTGGTTTCAGTAACTGCTAAGTACATAAAATTATCACTGAAGCATATGCATAGAGATGAAGCAGTAGAAAGATCCTTAAGAGACAATCCAAATAGAAATTGCTTTATTTGCTTAATCGTACATTAAATCTAATCTTAGCGTCTGTATGTTATTTGCTGATGTTCTGTGAAGCCTGGCTACAAGGACACTGCAAATTGACACAGAGGAGCCTAACCGAGCGTCGAGGAATTCCTCTCTGAGCAAGTCATTTCCAAAAAATGCATCTTTAGAAATGGAAACAGCATTCACAAAGATCCTTACCAGATTGATGGTGTCAAAGACTTGTACTTCTCCAATAGTTGCGCTTCCTGGATAGGCCAGGTAGCAGTTATCATTGTTTATTGATAAAGCACACAGCCCTAGAAGGGATGCAGAAACAGAATCAGGAAGAGGCACATTCCAAGACTTAGGCAGAAAAACTTTCTGATTCCATGTTTAAATACTACAAAGATAACTCAAGTTATCCTCACAAGGTAGCAACAGAAACAGAATAAGGATGAGTAATCTAAGAGTCAACCTGCAACATATTTAACTACTCAACGTAAGTTGAAGTTTAATATAAGCTAGAGCTACAGTAACTGATTAAGCAGTAGAATTTCCCATGTCTGCCATGACTCCTAAAGCATTAACCTGACAAAGGCTTTAATTATATCAAGTGCTGGCAAAATCCAGTTTGTATCCCTACTTCTAACATTAAACACAACCGCTCTAGGAGACTAAAGTGCTGTGAAGACACAGTTTAAGGCAGAGTCTGCTATTTACTCTCAAAAACCTCATCTGTATTGAACAGGGAGACTTGAGGACAACACTCAGGTATTTAATTGTTACTTGTATTTGAAAGTGGAATTAACAATGCTACAGTTCCCTGTAGGAAATGTCACGCATTGACACAGAATGCACTTTTCAGAGTTACGCCGGCTTCTAACAACACACTCACCTGCAGGATTGGGAGGTGTCTCCCTGATTGTGTGTAATACCTTCATGTCTCGTATGTTGTGTATATAAAGAGACTCTTCCAGACATACTATCAGTCTCTAGACATGGGAAAGAGGACGAAAGGCTGATATCAAACTGCAGTTTATATTAATTTACCAATCCTAAAAAAAAAAATTGTATCCAAAATGGAGCAGGTATCTTCCAATAGAGAAAAGGTAGTACCCACCTGATGGGAAGAAATAAGAGTCTGATAGAAGATACACAAGATACACCGCTTGACAAGGCTTCAACCGCGCAACACTACACTCAGTCACTTGAACTGACTTCTCTCAACCATGCTAGTGCAAATTGATTTAAATGAGAATGATTACATTACTAGTTTAAGTCAGCAAGCCAGAAACCTTCATTTAAAGCTATTTAATTCTTACTCTGTACCTACCCTTATGTATTTCCTCGCCTCAAGAGGCCAATTCACATGTGGAAATTATTTTCTGCTTTGGCTAAACAGAAAAACATATAAAACTTTTTAAACCATTTATAGAGCCTATTCCTTATTCATAATCATTTGTGAGAGGCTTTTTAAAAAAAAAACTTTAAGTTCTTCAACATCTCATTTAAACTTTCATAGACTACATCTGGATGACTAACAAGATGTCACTCACTTAATGCTACCTCACTATGCCAAAAAACAAAGTTAGCCACTGTTTCCCTTATGATTTTAAGCAGGAATGCCATCTTCCCACACCTGATTTTGGGGGAGGGAACAGACACTAAGATTTTCTCCTTCAGATGCCATTCCCTTTACTTTGAATGAACTGGTCGAAGACAGAAAGGTCTGTCTTTGCAGAGAGTCTACTAATGACTTAGTAATACAGAAATCTATGGTTCCAGGTCCTTAACTCAAAGCTTTCACCAGTTCAGTGATTTAGGATCACAGGATGATTCACACAGGAAGGGGCCTCAGGAGGTCTCTAGTCCAACCTCCTGCTCAAAGCATGCCCGGCTTACTCAGGGTATTTTCTTAAGTAAATATATAAACATAGAACCAAAAATACTCAACTAAATGAGAATACCGAGATGCCATACAGAAGCTACAGTTGGAAAAGTACACGTTAATTTCAAATAGCATTCTGTCACGAAAGGAAAAGACATCCACCAGCAGAGAAAGTGCCAAAATAAGATCCACAACCCCTTCCCATGTTTTCACCTAGTCAGAATGACTACTCACCTGTCTATTGAGTTTGACAGCCAAGATGGTGTTGGAGTAACTGTAGTTGCAAATCTCTGTCCCCTTCTTAAAGTGACAAACTTTCAGCTTGCGTGGAGCTTTAAGGCTAACTATGGCCACCAGACTACTGGAGAACAGCCTCTCCACAATGCACACATCTTCTGTGTCAGCTGAGGAATCACAGTAACGAGGGAAAAAATACAGAGGGAGATGTCAGGGAAGAAGAATGACACACATCAACAGGAAATAACTGTCTAAGAGAACAGCCTAACATCACAATCATTCTGCCACTACAGCTCAGAGTCAAGGTGGGATGCAGGACAGGTTTTTAAAGCAGAAAATCTACACAGTATCTGATTTACAAAGATTTCCTGCTCCTCCGTCCAGTGTCATGCAAGTTTACATTTCAGAACAGAATGTCTACATCCCCCTGCCCAAATATCAGGAAGAAAAACACTCCTGAAAATACAAAAAAATAGCAAACTGCCAAATTCCAGAATTTTACCATCTTCTCTTATCTCTGCAGAAATCTAGAAAAGTAAAAGGGTTTTGTGTTGGGTTTTTTTTGTGTGTGTGTTTTGTTTTTAAAGCTATACTGTGCATGGAAGGGGGTTTGATGACCAAAACCCATAGAGTTTCAGCACACCTCTCCATGAAGAACAAAAGGTTCTTGTACTCAAAGCAGCTGGTAAACTAATTTGCTGTAAAGCTGCTTCAACCACCAATTAGTATTTTTTACACATACCATCTTTTACCTGACAGTCCCTAACAACAACTAGCACAGGAATCATCGAAGCCCAGCGTGCATGCACAGCCATAAAACAGTGTTGCTTTTGTCACGCGTTCTACTATGGAAGCACTGGAGGCAAAGGAGGAACACAAGTCACCACTCAAAATGCAGGGAAGACAGCAGGAGGGAGGAGAGGCCAGGATCTCTGGCAAAGAAGCACTTCCAGAGCGTTTGATTATAGGACAGTATTGGACCAAGCTGGTAGGAGTCCAAGTCCCACCACCAGTTACCCTGGCACGCGTTCCTCCCCCTCCCAGCCCCCGAAGCTCCATTCCAAAAGCCCTGGAGACATCACAGACATAATTTTCACAGCAGGAGAAAGTTTTAACACTCTCTGCAACTCTCCCACTGCTATGGGCTACATCTGCCCTTCCATTACAGAACTGAATCAGAACTGAAGACAAGCAACTTGAGCCTTTGGCCCTGACCCATCTAAACAACCAAACTTTTCAGAAGTCAGTATCTGGATTAGCTCAATGCTTAACATATTCCAGTAAAAAAAAAAAAAAGCTTATTTCTGAAGGCTTCTGTTTTGGCCAAGAAACTCATTAAATAACTGGCACTGTTCTCATCACCAGTGACAGAAATCGCCTGAAGAAAGTTCTGTCCAACATTCTCAGCATATGACAATGTCATCACTGTGTGACGTGCCTGCTTTGAAAGTGCTTTTTCTAGGCAGTTACTTCAAGAAAAAGAACAGAAAATATTAAATGTTCTACATTCTTTGGAGAGAAATAGCCTCCTTATGGAAAAAAAGCAGGTTTACACTAAGCATTTTCAGTATTCTATGCAGCATAATCGACTTTTATCTAAATCTCGTTTTTAATACGGTACTTTTCCAGAGAAGACAAAACAGCTCACAGAGGCTTTGAAAATTCAATTTCCTCACTTCTGCAACATGGATAATGCATTTTAGCAATTTGTTTTCAAGGAATTGTTCTCCCTTTTCCTGATACCACACACAACACATGAAAAAGAAATACAAAAAGCCACTTCAATAAATTTATGCATAGGCTTTCAAATGCAGAGGTCCATGTTCCTTGAACCACACTACTAACGTAAAAGATCCTCAAATATTTTACAATGCACGTTATTAGCTTTCCAGGCTTAGATGGAGTCCTTCGTAATAATGGCATCCTTTTGCAAGGGTCAGAAGACTAGCACACAGAGACCCACAACCCACAGTGTGGCTGCTCCCTGCTCCTGGGCAAGCACAGCTTCTTTCCTCATTTAGGGGCAACTGTGTAAGACACAGCTTCTGGGATTTGCTACTTGCCAAGCAGGAGAAATAGTATTCCAGAGTAGGAAGAGCAGCAGAGAGATTCAGACGGAAAAAGTGCTGTCCTACACTGCGCTGATGCAGGTGAGGCAGCAGGGAAGAGCAATGCCAGGAACTGAGCAGTCACAGACAGAATTTTTTTTTTTTTTTTAAAAAAAGAGCTTTCAACAAGGAAAATGCTTAAAAAGGTAGAGACAATCCTTCAGTCTAACCATAAAAAGGCTTACTATAATACACATAGTTACCTTTAAGGAAAAGCTGTGTGATTGGCTTTTAATTAAATTCACTTAAAAAATACAGGATGCCCCTCTGTTCCCGTCTTCCCCTAACAGGAAGAAGTGATAAAAATCTCTTCACGGCTGCCAAGTCATGTATACTTCTTAATGAGCAACTGCTCAAATAAAGTACCAGGCCATACTGTACATCCTACATCCAGCTGACCCAAACTAATCACGCTTAAAAGTACTAGTTAAGTCCTATAGCAATGCTGTTAATCACACCTATTTGTATTTTCTCCTTTAAACTACACAAGTGAGCCCTACCAGAAACGGAGATTCAAAAGACAGCAATAACAAAAAGGACTGCAAAGTGATTGAAGTATCAGCAGTGTGGGGAGAACGAGCAAATACATAACAAGATTACAGTTTCATAAACACGAGCATGTAGCATCACAGACACGAGCTGGTTAGAACCAGCTAGATTATGATCAGCTGTGCTTTTATTTCATTTTTAATCCAAGAACATGAAGCATGTTATAAGCATCCATTAAGCCTTAAAGCACCCTCCAATCTAATACTTATTTTTACAGGGGGGATCAAATGAGCAGGGAGTTAGGCAATTTGTACGGAGTCACAGCAGAAGTCAGCGATAGGAGTAGCCAAAGAAACTTCCCTTTCTTTTCAGTCATTCCCTCAAACACAAGACAGCTGGAGTATATTCTGTAGTTTACTTTAGACACCTACACAAGAACCGGCAGATCAATCCTACAGACGAGAGGGAAGGGTCCTTAAAAGCACCCACTCAAAACAACACAAAGTCTTTAGACCCACTTAAACTAAACTGGGAGGCAGGAGGCCTGAAGATACTGTTCCTTGTGGAAAGGAGGTACCTGATACATAGGAAGCCCTCCACCCCCATATCAAGTTTTAAACAGGCATGGTTTGCAAGCCCAAGACTGAAAATTATTTAAATGCATACAAAAAAAATGAAGATCTCAAATATTTAGATGTGCTGCAGACATGGCATGCTCTATGAGCGAAGGTCAAGACAGCTCACAGAGGGCAAACCATCAAGTTTCCTACTACATGTTGCCTCACACTCCGTGCTCTGTATTCACGGACTTAACCTCTTTGATATTTTAAGTTTTCTTCCAAGAGTGTTAAGCCAATACAGGCATCCCAGAACAGTTTGAAGACAAGACTGGAATCAGCAGGTTTAAATTCCAATCCCAGATGCTTTATCAGTTTATTGCAAGATTTTGAACAAGGCCAATCCAATCCATATTTTTTCTTTCAAAGACTACCTAGAAGAACCTGTCCTGCAAAGTTCAGCTCAGTCTCTCTCAGCACGTTTATTCAGCGTCTTGTGTAACAGGAGTCATCTTCACTGTGTCTCCTGGAGTGGTATCAGGCCAGATACTGAAAGTGCCTAACATACTACAGAGGTCAGGTACCTAAACTCAACGGCGTAAAATGGAATTCAAGCCACCAATTAACCAGTACAACCAGACCATGACTCAAACAGGCAGTTGCAGCTGCAACACAATTTAACCTGACCACAGCTGCCTAATTTGAACCCCACAATTACTTCTCTTCACTGACTGTATACAGAAAAAGGCTGTCACCACAGGTAATAGGTGATCTGAATCACACACCATTTTCAAGCTTAAGATGCCACAGGGTCAGGTCACTTAAGACACGGAGTCTGAAGACAACTCTGCTGCGTAGTGTGGTATGCTGGGATCCTACTCTAAATGCTGACAACACAGCTACTGGTGCCATCTGTTCTCATGGAGTTTAAAGAAAGCAAGGATACTCATGCATAGCATTCATAGTTTCCTTAAGAACACCTCAAAAAAGGGATGTCTGTGAACTGCTGTCAAAACGGGGAATACCACTTGCTCCCCAATCCTCCCTCCATTTCATCTCCTATCATACTCCACTGCGGTCAGTATTAAGAATTGATGGGAATCTGGATTATTCACCCATTTGGATGAGTAAACCTGCAGCTATCATGTCAAAAAAAGTATTTATCTAACAGCAAATATTATAATTAGAGATAATCAAGGCTTTGGTTTTTTATTTGGTAAAGGTATATTAGTGGTCACCTGCCCCAATAGCCAGTATAAAGACCCAAAAGACACACTCTCACACCAGTAATATTTTTTTTTATACCCAGCTACTATATAACTTGGCTATTGGACATAAAATTAGAAAAGCAAAGAGTTCTCATAGCTATTACCAAATTTCACAGTATACCAGATAAATTTAAGTACAGAACACTGCCATATAGTTTTACCCTCCCAGTAATAGATTGCTTTGTATTTGTGTGATATTTCATCATACACTTAAGGTTCCTCCTATGTCAATTTCAAACAACCTGTTAAAAAACAAAATGTGTGTTATTCTTCCCCAAATTAAGCCAAATGAGGGGGTAAAAAAAAGAAAAATAAAAAAAGATACTCACTGCATTCATAGATTTGCTCTAATTTGTCCACAGAAGAAAGAGAGAAGAATTTGTAGCCTGATTTACTGCCAACTGCAAGGGATCTGAAAAAGAAACAAGCCAGTCAGGAACATAAATTAAATCAGCTGCGAATTACCCTAGGACAGATTCTTATCCTATTCTAAAACTCCAGTTGGGTTAGCTCAGCAAGAAAAGCAATAAAAAGCTTGACCGAAAAAGCCAGTTAGCTCCCTCCATCCTGAAAGGGCCAAAAAACTTCAGGATTACCCCAAGAGTGGAATCCTGCATCCACATTTTACAAAGTGAGAGTTCACAGCTCAGTGTAAGCCTAAGTGCCATATTCGTACTGGCGATTCCTCCACACAAACCAAAACCTTTAGCGTGGAGGAAAGATGATGACTTGAATAATGTAATGCAAACCAATTACATCATTGCCTCATAATGAGAGGTAACCTCCAAGACCTTTTGAACTGGGATCGTCTGGGGATTTTTTTTTGCTCTTTATACTGTAACCTTCCCCAACTGCCCCAAAAGAGCTATCATATTAAAAAAAAAAAAAAGAAACAAAAAGGATTTAAAAACTGCAAACTCTGACATTCTCTGGTTCTATTTGACAATATTCAAGCACCTCCAAAGAACATTGTCAGGTCTCAGTCATACAGATACTCATGCCGAATCTTTGATCAGAGGCACCCTCTTAAAAATGCTAGTCACTGATGTTAAACAGATTTTAACAATAGCAGAACATTAAAAAAACTGACTACAACCCCTTCTTTTTCCTCCATTACTCCATTTTCACACTTAGCTCACAGACCATTTAATTGCTTTTCCAGTCAGAGTCAAAGACAGGTCTTAAATTTTAAGCTAGAAAAACCTTTAGGCTTGTCTTGCATGTCTTTGCACATCAAGGCAGCAGACAATGGTACATTCTTATTTTCCCCTCCCCACACAGAGGATGATTTTATGCCACAGAAAGAGAAAATTAGCAATAAATACACTTGAGAAGTGTATTAATATGCTTATGGTAAACGTATTTCTTACTGCCAGGACACATGGAGAAAAACTAATAAAATCCCAATAAAACGTATTTCGATATGCCAAAGTGCGGCGAGTCATTCAACACAAGGCTCAAACCCAGCCTTGCCAGTCACCCTGCCAAAATGCCCTTCTGAACTCAGGAAGATGATTCACTATAATTCAGACCCACTAACCATTAGCTCTGCATTTAGACTATAATACAGATTCCCAGATTTCTTGCTCTTTCCTTATTTTCCTCCCACGGCTCCAAAGTGAGCCCTTTTTAAACTTCCAAGTTACCCAGAAGAATAAAAATTGTGCCTCAATAAGATCACAAGCTATAAAAATCAACTTCTGTATGATGGTATGACCTTCTCTTCTAGAAAAAAAAATACAGCTAGCACAATCTGGTTAAGAAATTATATTTGAGAAGGTTTAAACCTTCAAATTAAAATATGCACCATCCAGACAAAAGAAGTAAGCCTCCCCAGATTCAATAACCAAGATATTAAAGTATATTAAGCTTAGAGACAGAGAAGCAACTATAAAACAAAATTTTGTTGCTGCTTCTAAATCATCTTAGAAACACTGAATTTAATTTTATTTCAGACAAAAATCACTACGTTCAGCAGACTATATCTGACTAATTGCCAAAGACACTTCAGGCTTTTTTCCTCAACTACTTTTGCATAACTCAATGAAAAACCGAATTCTGTGGAAAAAAATACCAAAATGTAATTTGGAAAAAAAAAAAGTACTAAGTCAGCTTTTCTTAGATCATCTACTGCTTCCCTCAAGAGAGAGTTTAACAAAGAATGACATTAAAACTGTCACTTCACAAAGGTAAACAAGCACTCATCTGAGTTAAAAATAAATGGGAGTCACAAGACTCCTTGCAATATAAACTATCTACAAGAGACACAGGATGGTTTCCTCATGGAGAATTCCACATAGCAGCTATTTCTCAGTGTATTACTTGGCAAAATTCATTCCTGCATTGTACTTGCAGCTTTAAATACAGAATATTGCTGTATCACTGTTTCACTGAAACCAGTAAGCAAGACCATTCTTCTTGTCCTATCGACTACCTGTACCTCATTTAAATAAGCTTTAGACAACGGCAAAAGCAAGTGGTATACACGATAAAAATCATTAGACTGAGTACAAGCTAAGATGAAGAAGCACAGAACAGACCTTTCCCTCCATGGCAACTGCTTTTTGCTATTTCTTTCAGGATCAAGGTGATGAAGTCACAAATCATTTGTTTACAGAGAACAGTATAATTAAATCCATTTCAGAACACAAACATACCCATTTTTCTTCTAAAGCAGCGTTCTTGGTTATGGAGGGTTTGGATTTGTTTTGTTGTAGTTTTTTTTTTTTTGTTTTAGAATGTACTCTCAAATTACTTATGAAACTATTGGAAAAGGACTTTTTATATGCAATAAGAGAACTCACCAGGCTGAGTTACACCAGCATAATCATAATGATTTAAATCCCCCACCTTCCCCGCACCGCTATTACACTTAAGCCCTTAAGACACCCGATAGCTATCTAAATGATGAAATCCCACAAAACAAGTATCTAACCAAAATTACCTCACCTCCGAAAAAATGTGCAACCATATGGGGAAGAAATATGATCAATAAGCCATTCAGCTATTGCTCAAACAAGACAGTAGCCAACAAGAAGCTCCTGTAGTTTATCAGAAGCTCCTTTTACAGTGTGGGTGTTATGCTTTATTATCACCAGTTTTCAGAAGCTAGTGAGAGACTGGAATTGAAAATAAAATCAATACACAAGAAATTTGCCTTTTTTCTTCTACCATTATGCTACACACAGGTATTTTTTTAGCTCTATTAAGCGTAGCCTCTATTACACACCTTAGATCGTAGACTTTGAGCTATTTCATCATCAAGGTTGTCTACACAGTACAAAATTACCAGTAGAGCCACGATTTATGAAACTGTGTTTACTCACTTTTTTCCACCAAAGATAATGCTGTAGTCTGATTCAAGGCTACATGAAACTTGAGAGTATTTTCAAGAGTGGCTGCCATAAATAATTAAAAACTAACCTCATCAAGCAAGTGGTGTTATGGGATATTTCACACACTCATTTCAAGATGCTGACATTCACTCTAAGTGCACTCCCCTGGAGTGGGAAATCAGCCGGTTCAATCTCTTCGGCTCTCTAGAAACGAGTTTTTTCAGATGAGTTCAAATCGTACAGGTTTTCTTTCGCTTCTTTAATATACATACAGAAGGAAGAAAACCAGTTTTTCCCTTTCTGTACCACAGAGGACCTTAACTATTAATCAGAAATATTCTATATTAATCAGAAAGATCCCACTAAGGCCAGCTCTCAGATTAAAATCAATTGCATCTGCAGTATTAACACAATTCCAGAAGTCATTACTATTTTAAATAACTAGTTAATTAAACCTACTTTTATTATGATACAGTCTCGTTGTATTAATGTTCCACCTCATTTCAAAGCCAATGCAAATTTCCAAAGACAGAACATTTTGTGAACAAAGGCTTATGATGAAGAGGGGGGAAAATATTAGTATTACAAGAAAAAAAAAATCAATGAAACAATATAAGAAAAGAATTACTAAGGAAGTTTGCTTTATTTCCCCCTCCCAAATGTCTGCTGAAACCAAAGTCGTAACATCTTACAGACACGTCTTAAAAGAAAGGTCAAGAATGTCATTATTTTGGACAAGAGCTAAACATAGAAACTCATACGTTCAACAGATTTATTAGCAACACTCTGACAACCCACAGGAGATTTTCCCCTTGTTCTTATATTAAAAGAAAACTAACCCAAACTTAAATCTGCCGCAGCAACGGCAGACCACGCTTGCTCATCAATTAACATGTAGCAATACGCTGGGACAACAGAAAGTTCATAATCCAAGTAAACATCACTGCTCTCAGGCCAAATTCACACACAGAGGAGCAGCTCCTCCGGCAAGCCCACCTCCTCTGCTATCACCACCGCAACAGCAGCGAGGAACACGACATGCGACTGCTTCTCTCCGCCACCTTCCCTGAGCACGAGAGCTACACGATCACTCTCCCCTTCCTTTTTTTTTAGTTTAGCTTTAAAGCCTCCTTGGAATAAAGAGTTCTCCTGTCCTCAAGGAGCACCGGTGAATGACAGCTGAACCTAGGAGAAAAAGGCAAAGGAGCGAATGCTCAGCACCTAACCCTCTTCTCCTCTCACTACCAGCTGTTTACTACAGAGATACAAATATCACATGGTAAGGGAATTAGAATACAACTTCTGCAACACTAAGCATGCTACACAGCTGTAGAACTATAAGCATGGGTTCAGAACATAGAAGCAAGTTGATTTGGGAAAAAAAAAGGTAGACTCAAATCAGGGAGAACAGATACCTGTCTCATGTAACTCCACACAGAAATGAAAGCTGAGACTAAAGAAGCCCTTGCAAATAAGACTTACACCAGTGTTTTCATAAGAAATCGAGATGCAAGGCTTTGCTTTGTCCTATCATCAGGAGTCTGTTTTCAAAACTACAGCGACTATTCTGTTTCCAAGTGCTTCACTTGATTACTTTTTTAAGAAAGGCAACTAAGTTCTCTGCAGTCTGTCAATTTGTATTATTCCACAAGTAGGTATTTTGGGTGGTTTTGGGATACACGTAACTTTGAGATGGGGAATTATGCTTTGGGTAAAGAGTTACATACTTCTATGATATTAACACATTTCCCTTACGGGTTTTAAAGCTTGTATGAGTTTGGGAGATGTGTTTAGTTTTTCATAAGTGTATCCATGCTCAGTTTCAGTAGTTCTCCCAGAAGTAAGAGAAGCAGCACACAGGTTTAAGTTGTACTTCTTACCAAACATATATCATTAAAGATCTCTAACTACTAAACCACACCTAGCACCGAGATCACCCACAAGCTTCTCCTGCACGGTTTTGCTTGGATACCCGAATTCTGACCAGTTACTTCCCTTTTATCTTCAAGCTGGAGCTTCTGCCTCCCAATCAGAGAATGCCAGTCATGCCGAGTTGTGCAATGATTGATTCACTGGGTAAAAGGGCTAGGTCCAAACCAAGCAGACTAACATCTTCTCAAAATGACCTTCTCCACGTTTTTACTTAATGAAAACATTATATCAAAGAGAAGCCACAAACCAACTGCTTCTGCTGCATTATAGGAAGAGTGTTTTCAGGCAGAGTTCCAGTCCCAGGCAATAATTCAAAACTCTCATGTAAATAAAGCTTAGGGCAATCCGGAATAAAAAGGCAAGACAACACTTGCAATAATGTAAATATTATTCCAAGAGACACTGTCACTACATACAGCATCCATGAATGAACATTAAAAAAAAAGTAAATGTGGGAAAAAAACCCCCAAAACAACTAAAAGCAAAATACTCTCTATCTACTTCAGTCACCAGGGATTTCAACAACTAGGAAAAGCAACAGCAACTTTTATGCTGACAACATTCTTCTATCAGCAATCCAATTTCCCAAGACTAAAAGCCACCACAAAGCTCATCTCCGATCTACAGAAGACAATAATTTATTACTAATCCCTCATGAAGCCTAGGAAAAGTTAGCTTTATGCCTGTTTTCACCAGCAACAAGTACCATCTTTTCCTAACACGAGGCAATCGGCTCTGCTGTCTAGGCGAGCAAGACACATTTGAGCATGAGTTGAACTGGCACCTTGTTAAGTTGAAGGTAAAAGCTTTAAATGTAGTAACAACAATGTGCCCATGTCATTTATTTTCCAGTTTTGCCTGTCAGCAATTTTTCTAATTACTGAAGCACACCTTAAAACACGATGTGAGCTCTACTGGCTGGGAAGACATAAACAAAGCTTGCCTTTCATATACTGGCTGAAAGAACATGCATTTGTTTACCTTGCCTGTCTGGAAAATGACTCCATTTTCTTGTAATATAAATTGAAAATAAGCAAGCTTTCTGAGGCCCAGCACAGGAAAGTGTAATTCATTCCTAATAAGTCCTTTTCAGCTCTTCTCACCTGGTAAGTATTCACAATCTAGCTATCTAGATTAGTACACTAATAAACCCAGAGAGCTGACTTCTTGTTTCTCTGTTCAAACAAGAAAGAGACTAAGAAAGATCACAGATGGGAAAAAGGAAAAAAAAAAAATCAATTAAACTTTGATATAAAGAAGCTACACAACAACTAAGTTCTACTCAGTTTAAGAACTAGAATGCAACTTGGTTATTTACCACATCAGACAAGTGTTTTACTAAGAAGCTGCTGGCAAAGATGTCTGAAAGACTTACTGTTTCACGCTTACTACTTTTCTTGGAAAGATTTCTTTTGAGACACTATTAGAAAGAAGAGATACTTATTCCACACCATCCAACCATCTCATTTGTCTCAAAGTAAGCGGCCTTTTGTATTATTCTCGCAATTTTGAGACAAAAAGAACTGCAACAGAAGCCTTTTTCTATTTATGTTGTTTCTAAAATGGGTCTCAAATGGAAACGTATGCGAAGATGACAAGAAAGACTTTGTATCCCAAGACTTTTTGACTTACAGAAATACATGGGCCGAGTCTGGATCACGTAACAAGATAAACTGAATCATCACCAAAATTCTCTTGTCAGCTACTCTAATGTAAATATACACATTAATCTACCTACAGGATGGGCATTAGAATGCTGAAGACCAAAAAGAATCAGCTATAGCACAGAAATTGAACAACACTTCTGGATATTTACAAAAATGAATTAAGAAACCCAGTGAAGAAGCACAGAGAGTTGAGTACTAGCAAGAAAGAAATCATTAGCCACTTGTCCTTTTTCCCCTCCCCATAAACTTAAAAGGAATTACACTTTACTCTTCCTTGAAGAAAGATTTCAAAGTGTACAAGCCGAAGACCACCTAGATAAGTTTATGTTACATTTGCTTTCTTTTTACTCCTGTCTTGGGTTTGTTCTCAAGTCAAGCCTGCATGTTCTTTGTTCAGAAGAAATATTTTTTGTCACAACTTGGTAGCCTCTTAAATACATACAGCTCTCTACAAAGCTTAAGGTGCAACTGAAAATAGGCAGTTCTTTAAGGAAGGAGAAATAGTAAAGTTTTTAGATCACCAACTTGGACAGCAAAGTTTAACCTAAAACTAATATAATGACCTTCATAAACTGCAAAAGAAAGATGTGACTGATTTATTTACTGTTAAAGTCTCTTGTCTCAAATCTATCCAGCTCCACTTATTCATCTCCTCACCCCCAACAAAACCTTCAAAAGCAAAGAGTATTTCCTTCTGCGATGTGACCTTTCTCCTCAGTCTTGGCAGTCACCATAAGTAATCTTCTTCCCTTCACAATTCCCACTTGCTGCAGTACATGCAGAAGACAGTCAAAGATCTCTCCTCAGGACAACATATCACTGCTTGTGAAACGAACAAGCAAGTTGTTAAAAGAAAAAAACACCACCGCACATGTGGATTATGCTCTGTGATGCCAACCTGACATCATTTCCTCTTACTCACTTCCTAAAATAAAACGGCTCCTTTCTGAAGTACAAGTTCTTTTGGTTATTGCCCCCCCCAGTTTCATCTCTTCGGCATGCAAGACAGCCAAATCCTTCTTCAAAGGTGCTCCTCAGTGCTCCCGTTCCCACTATAAGGGATTTCTTAAATTGAAAGATACTGCTTTTTAATACCCCATATAAAACCTAATATACATTATTAATCTAAATATGCTGCAACAATTAAACAGTTGGCAAGATGTGCAGCATGAACTATCTGACCCTTTCTAGAATTGAAACACAAATAAGTGCAATTTCAATGACTACACAAGAAAAGCCTCTTTTTTCAAAAATCAAGGCCGAAAGAAGCACAGGCCTATAAAAGTACCTTTAAGCTTAAGGCACGCTGCTTCGACGCAGACAGCGGGTAAAATAAAAAGGCTACATGAAAAGATAGCTACAATGAGATTTTAGATGAAGCCTTTGTATCTCCTGGAGCGCGTGGGTCTCCATGTTATCTCAGTCTCTCCTGACGGCTGGACATCAACAAGAAGAACCAGCCCTCCCTCCCCTTCCCAAAGCAACAGTGAGCAGCGATCCCAAGAACAAGAAGGAAACGCTCCCCAGGGCAACGACCCGGGGGAGGGAGAAGGCAACACACCGCAACCAGGGCGCCAGCGGCCCTCCGAGGGCGGCCTCGCACCCCGCAGCTCCGCACACAAGCCGGAGGGGAGCGGGGGGAGTGCGGGAGTGTACCCCCCTCCCGGGGACCCCGTCCCCACTCCCTGGCAGCGAGGGCAGAGGCCGGCACCCAGGGGAAGGGCTGGCAGCGGGGCGGAGAGGGGGGACCCCGCCAGGCCTCCCCCGGCGGCCAGGCCTCCTCAGCGCCCCCCGGCCCTCTCAGGCACCCCCTCCCCGGGCTCATCCCACCCTCAGGCCGGGCTCATCCCACCCTCACGCCGGGCTCCCCCCCATCCCAGGCCGGGCTCATCCCTCCACCCTTACGTGTTGNCCGCCGCGCACGCGCCCGCCCCGCGGGGCGGGAGGGACCGCGCATGCGCCCGGGCGCGGGCGCCGAACTCGGTTGGGAGAAAAGGGCGGGGCAGCGGCGCTCGGAAGCTAAGCAGGGCCCGCGGCGGTCGGCGGCTGGATGGGAGACCCTCCCTGGGGGCGTTCCCCTACTCCCCGATGTCCCCAACCTTGACATTGCTGTCGCGGTCCCTGCAGAGCCTCCAGGGTCAAATCCTGCGCGGTCCCCGCCCGCCGGCGCCTCTGCAGTTCTGCTTTGTACCACGGGAGGTCCCCAGGGCCCAGCAGATGGGCCAGCGGGCTGCGGGGGAGCTCGCCACTGCGTGGTGGCTAGAGGTCCCTCGGCTATTGGTGGTCCCCGGCTCGCAGGACAGCCAGGGCGTGGGCGGGGGGCAGTTTCAGAGCGCGGGGAGTCACGGGCTGCCAGATCCAGGGAGCAGCCGGTGGGGAGAGAAAATAAACGGGGAGCAAAGAAAGGGAAACTCACTAGGGGTGCCCGGAAACTGGATGGAAATCGAGCGCTTGGTCCTGAAAAGAGTTTATCTTGGGAAAACGAGGCGAGCGCGGGGCGCTGGGGTTCGCCTCTCTGGGGGCGGCTCATCTCTGGGGGCTGCGAATGATGCACACACGGCAGCGGAGCGAAGGAGAAACCTGCACCAGTCCCGCAGTCCGCCGATGTTTACTGGGCTCACTGGGCTCACCCATGTTTAACGTCTTTCCCGCTGCTGGTGAGGAGACCCCTCCAAATGCCTTAAACCCCAGCGGCCTTGCCCTGGCACCCCGCTGCCCCCAGCCCGTCCGGCCCCCCACGCTGCCCCCCACGCTCCCCTCTGCCCTCGCTACAGCTTCTGCCGACCCATCCGTGCATCCCGTAACTCCTCTTACCTGTCCAAAGCTCCTTCTCTCACAGGGAGGTTTCCCCTGCTGAGAGATGGCAGATTTTAATCTCCAATTGTCTCTTTTCTTACCCGCCGGCTCCAGCATCTTAACGCGCGGCAAAACCTCCCTCCCTGGGGTGCTGCCAGGGGAGCCCAACGCCACCGCCGTAGCACCCAAAAGTGGGGATATTCACACCAGTCACAGCCGGGATCCCGCTGGGACCCATCCTCGGGAGTGGGGGACAACGCACAGAGGTGTCTCCAGCTAAGGGACTCCCGCAGGGTTTGGCACACTGTATTTTGGGGAGGGAGCAGCACCGGGCTTCATGATCCATTCCTCCTCTAAGGGAAAACTCTGCAAGACACCCCCCATTTTGGTGACATTAAAAAATGTCACTGCGTTCAGGGCACCCCTGAATCCTGGAAACTCTCCTTAAACATCATTACAATTACTCAGATCTTGGCAAGAAGGTGGGAAGAGCACCAGGGATGGAGGAGGAAAGAAAAGCAAGTGTGCGAGGGGAGGTGCCACATGGGGAGGGGACGTGTCCCGGCAGGGTATGGGTGGTGTGAACATGGGCATCTCTGCACCCCCCCATTGAGCAGCCCCTGGCTGCCTGCGATTTTCCGGCCGCCGGGTTTGGAGGCAGCGCTGGGGCTGGAGCCATTCCCCAGCACCACGCGCGAGGCTTTGGTTGCCATAACAACTGGATTCAGGCTTCAAAAATAGTAACTTATTTTTCATTCAATTTGCCTTTTACCCTCTGAGACAGATCTATTTCGGGACTGATGGTTCACTTCAGGTGTCCCTTGCCAGAACCCCCGTCTGCGGCCTGGGGGCTTCGGGGACAGGGATCATTTTTTAAAATGCGTTTTATCACTGTTTTCTCTCCCTTTGCTGCTCAGGCCCAGAGGAAGGTAAAGCAGGGCACGGGCATCATGAAATAGCCTTTGCCAAAGCCTCGTCTTCTAGAAGGCTGGGGAAGGAACTTGAAAAAACTCTTCCCGGCTAAGTGGCAGAGCGTGGGAGAGGCTTTTGGAGATGATCTCACTCTGCATCTCAGCTTGGACCTGTCGCTCTCCGCCAGGACTTGGCTGTCCCAGTTAAGCTGGGAAGGTCCTACCAGAGATGGGGCTCATTGTGTTCTCCCGCATCTCCCGGATCCCACTGCCACCAGCCTGCTCCCCGATGGCATCTTCCACCCATGAAGGGAGGCTGACTCTGCTGCCAGGTCCCGGCATCAGGCAACCAGGGTGCTTCTTGTGCGTGTTGAGGACACGCCACCGTGCAGCCTGCACCTGGAGCACCTGGGGAGATGAGCTGCTTTTGGAAGGGGTTGCAAAAGGTGCCAGGATTAATTAACGCCTTGATTTAAGGCACGCCTTAATTTTTTTGTCTATTTTGGCTTTTGGAAGATGTGTGTGTGTGTGTGATTTCCCATGGAAATGGCCATATGAGCATAACCCTTTGTGTCGAGGTGTCCTCGGCTGTTCCACCTTCCTCCCATCAACATTTTGAGAGCATCAGAGAGGAGAGGGTGCACCAGGAAGACAAGGGTTCTCCTCTTCCATTTGCTGCTGGCTTTACATCACCTTTCTTGTCCCTTAGCTGCTGGCCTGAAGGTGCCTGCAGTCTGTGGCACAGGGTGGGCAAAGACGATGGCCATCTGCCTGCAGACAAGCCCCCATCGCCATTTACAGCCCATCTTTGAGCTGCCCAACCTCAGATTTACGTTGGGATCTCACCTGCGAGAGCCTCCTTGGGTGATGGAGGGGTGCAGGCTTAGGATGGAGATGGGATGAGGATCCTGGGGACTCCAGTCCTTGCCTTGCTGTCATACTGCTTCCTCCTCCTTCTCCCGAGCGGGGAGGGACGGTGGGATGCTGGTGGGAGTCGTGTCCCCACCCACGGACACCCCACAGTGATGGGGCTGGGGCAGAGCCGCCCACCCCTGCCGAGGCCTCTGGAAAATAATGGGAAAAAAAACCCCCAAACCACCACGAACAAACAACAACAAAAAAAGCATTAAAATCAAATAAATAAAAGCAAAGCCAAACAAAGCAACTCCCTGGGGAGGCCGGGGCGGGCTGGCCCTGCCCTGGGGCTGGCAGCCTGCGGGCAGGGACATCTCGGTGTCCCCCCCGGANCGATGGGGCTGGGGCAGAGCAGCCCACCCCTGCCGGGGCCCCTGGAAAATAATGGGAAAAAAAAACCCCAAACCACCACGAACCAACAACAACAAAAAAAGCATTAAAATCAAATAAATAAAAGCAAAGCCAAACAAAGCAACTCCCTGGGGAGGCCGGGGCGGGCTGGCCCTGCCCTGGGGCTGGCAGCCTGCGGGCAGGGACATCTCGGTGTCCCCCCCGGAGGGACCCTGCCGTGGGCAGGGTGGCNGTGTCCCGGCTCCTGGATTTCCAGAAGACGCGTTACGCCAGGTAAAGCCGTCGGTGCGGCGGTCCCCGACCCCCGGGTGCTTGCGGAGCCCCAGCCCCCCCCTCCGCCGGGGATGGAGCCCGAAGGGACCTTCAAAACCTGCTGAGTGCCCCAAAGCACAGGGCAGGTGCGGGCTGGGCTTTGCGGAGAAGGTTACCTGTGCCTTCCTGCATCCCCGAGGGATTCTGAGCATCCTTGGCAGCCCTCACTGCCTTCCGCTGGGTCTAACTTCACCCTTGTCTTCGTGCTGCTGGGGGGGGGCAGGAGCCCAGCTCCCCACAGGAACAGATCCCACTGCCGGACACGAACCCTCCGCAGAGGGACCGACATTGCCTTGGGTTCTGCGGCGCCCACCCCTCGGGTGGGCTCCCTGGGGGCTCCGCCAGGGCTCCTATGGGATGCACCACTGGTGGATCCTTTCCCCCCTCTGAAATGCCCAGGGAGGTTTTCCAGCAGCAGCAGCAGGAGCAGGGACTTGTTTTAACATCTCAGGTGTGTTAGGAAACCTCGTGGCATTGCCCATGGAGGGGGAAACCTGAGGACCGCTGGGGACGGGTCAGAGGGCACTCGGCCGCTCACGCTGCTGCGGGATCAGATGTGGCCTCAGCAGGGAGCTGGTGGGTGACGCGGGGACAGTGAGTGCCCTCAGCCCTCCGGCACGCTGGGTGGCCAAGGATGAGTCAGATCCCACAGCGCTGGGCGATGGCGTGGCCAGAGGGGGCTCAAGGGGGTGCCCAGTTTGGCACCAAGGACAGACTTTGCTCCCAGCTCCCTGTGACTGCGGTGGGGATGTTTTTGTGGCTGCGGAGGGTCCCACAGGCTGGCACAGCTCCTGGGGGCATTCAGCTCTGCTGCTGCCACTGTCAGACTCCCAGTGGTCCTGTTAGAGTCAGATACCAGAGAAAAACTTCTCTGGAAAGGAGTGGTGATGGTGTTTCTTGCCTGCTTCGGGCAGGAGCATCCCTGAGGGATGTTTGCCTGGGCTGAGTAGGAGCAGATCCCCCTTCCCACCCCTTCAAGCCACGAGCTCCTCTCCTTCCAGGTGTCCTATGGGGAAAATCCATGCTTGCACCTCCAAAAGCTGCCTGAAATACGTGGGCACCTGCTCAAAGACTATTTTGATGCTGTCGCTGCCTCCTGATAACCTTTACCTGGGGGAGATGCAGGAGGTACCCAGCAGGACTGCACGGTGCATCTGGTCCAAAACTCCTTGTGAAAATTCAGGATTCAAACCTGTTTTTCCCAGCTGGCACAGAGAGAACAGAGCCAGGGGGAGATGGAGCCGAGCAAAGCTCTGTCCCCCCAGAGGAGGAGGAAAACCGTACCTTTACCCCCCAGCAGTGGTGTGCAGGCTCCTTGGGAGCTGGGCAGCAGCGCAGGGGCTGCCCCTCGCCTCTTCCCCCCACCCCCAGCAGAACCCGTGTGCCAGCCTGTTGCTTGATTTATCCCAAATTGGCGTGCTCAAAATTTGTTTCTGGTCCACTCGTTAAATGGGGATGAAGTGTGACAGAGTGCCTTGTGGGGACAGAGCCCACGTTTGGGGCGGGGGCCGCAGGGCAGGGTCAGGTCTGCAGGGCACCCTCCACCTCCTGCTGGGTGCCAGGGATGGACGGGGAGCAGGAGGAGATGGGTTCTCCTTTGGCTTTCACCTCAAGGCGATCACTAGCACGAGATGCTAACCCAGAGCTGCCTCCATCACCGCAGAGATCCTCTTAGCCCAGTGCTTAAAAATAACAGTTGGCTAATCCCCGTCCCCCCCTGCACTCCATGCACACGGCTCTCCTCTCCACAGAAACGCTCTGCTGTGGCATATCCCAAAAGAGACCCTGAAAGCTACTCCTTTTTTTTGTGATGGAGATGCTCTTTCGGCTTCCCTGGGCTGCAAGTAACCAGGACTGGGCTCTGCAACAGGGACTGGTGTAAGCAGGAGCCCTGGGGCTCGTGGTGACACATGCCCTTCAAGGCATCAGAAGTATCTTGTGATGCATCCTCTTCTCAGAGGATGAAAAAGGGTTTCTTGTAGCCTTCCTTGAAAAAAAAAAAGAAAAAAAATCAGAAAGTTTTCCTTGTGGTGGAAAAGCCTGGAACAGCTTCATTTTTAATGTCGTTTTATCTAATTTTGAGTGAGGACCAAGAAAGGAGGAACTTGGCCATCAATACAGCCGCCACAAGGAATAAATAAAAACCAGCGTGGTGATGAAAGACCTGTTGTGCAAAAGCTGCAGCAAAGGCACCGGGCTTTGAACAAAGAGATAAAAGGCAGCAATCAATGCAGGAGCATTTTGTGAACTGCCAGGAGAAAACTTGGGGCTGAAGGGGCACCGGGGTGTCCCTAAATCCCTCCTGGCTGGGCTTTGGAGACAGAGCAACGTGGCTGGGGTGAAGGGGAAGAGAGCAAGCTGGGGGGGGGCTGTCGCCACAGTGGGAATAGGGGTGTACAGCAATGCTGTTTGAGCAGGTTGTGGTTATAAATGAGGCTGTCGGTGGTTTCTGCTCTGCTGCGAGGTCCGGGAGGCTCTTCCATCATCTGCCACCATGGGGAAAGGGAGTTAAGGCATGCTGTCGCTGCAAGGCTTTCCCTGGCAGCCTGCGCCATGGTGAGCCATATCCACCTCCTGCCCGACAGGCCAAATTCAGCCACGACGCCAGCAGCAGCGTACGGTTATGGGGGGCAAGCAGATGTGATTCCTCCTGCTTTATCCAACCACCAGATGGTTATTCCCCCATTCTCCCTCCACCCTTTCCTCTCCTCCTCCCGTGAATCGGTGTTGGTTTCCCACCAGAGGAACAGACGGGTGCAAGTCGCATCGTCATTGAGTGTCATCAAACAGGTTACACCCAGCCAGTATCTGATCCCTTCCTTCCACCTCACTGATGGCTTTGGCCCCGCTTTGGCCCACTTTTTCACTCAAACATGGTCTAGTGGCCCCTGCCCATGTAGCTGCCATGGGGCTGTGGCTCAGCCCCAGTCTTCCTGCAGGGACACAAGATGCTTCCCGGACTTTGGCCATCCAGAGCAATAACTGTAAGGAAACACGATTAAGCAGGGAGCTGCTGTATCTGACTGCCTTCAGCAGCTCCGGAACAGCCAGTGGAGAGGGCTTTGCTGGGAGCTGCAGGCTGCATAGGGCACTGAATCATCCTAATTAACTGATAGCAGTTCGCGATTTGATTTGCTCATGTAAAAAGCTCTAAATCTTACTGCGTTTGCTTGTCTTGCCCTGTGCAGAGTCACAAAGAGGAGCAGCCAGGAAAATCGACACTAATTTCTCAGCCCAGAAGCGGCAGGAGGTTAGGGAGAGCAGAGGCCTCTGTAGGTGCATGGTCCGGGCTGGTCCTCTCCTACCTGGTGTCCACAATGTAGATGCTGCCACCCCCTCTGTGCCACAAGGGGATGGAGATCCGAACTCTACACTTGCTCAAAAGCAAATCCTCCAAGTTCGGGGAATGGCATCTGGGAAGACCTTCCTTGTTGCCCCCTGCACCTCTAATTACTGAGCAAGGAGACATTCACCAACTCCTCCTCCAGCATCTCCAGGCAAGAGAGGAAGAGGAGAACGAGCAGGAATAGGAGTGAGAGGAAACATTGGGGTGCTCAGACCCCCCACACAACAAAAGCAATGCCAGGCTGACATCCTGAGCCGAGCTACTGCACTGGGGAGATCTGGTCCCTCTGCTTTGCGATGAAAGCACCAGCAGCCCTCACCTGCTCCCACACACACCGAGATGCTTTCCAAGAGCTCTGCTTCCCCCACAGCCCGCGTAGGATGAAGCAGGGAGAAGGGAAATGCTTTCAGCATTGACATAGCAGCTCGGAGCTGCTCGAGAGGCAGGGACTCCTCACCGTGCAAGCTCCTTCCCCATCCCACCACTCCCAGCAAGACCTGCTGGGCTGCCCCCAGCTGAGCAGATTCCCTTGCTGCAAATGGCAGTGCATCCAAGAGATGTGGAGGCCCCCAAAATATCTAGGGAAGACCAGGATCGGCTCATGTCACTGACCAATTCCATATTTGTTGCTCTGTGGGGCCATGTTGATTCAGACAGCCTCTTAAGATAGCACTGGTAGGATTCATCTCATGTAGGTTTAGAAACCCAGGGTGCACTTGTCATTGGAGCCAGGTATTTGGAAGGCAACAAGTACTCAGAGTTGATGAGTTGCCATCATTTGTGATGGCGTTTTCCCCTCAAACTGCTCCTTTCCCTCCTTTGGGAAAATCAGGGCATCCAGCAGGACAGGCTCAGGTTGGGCATCACCACATTGGAGATGTGCAGCAGTGGGCAAGCCAAGCCCTGTGCTTTTGGGGGAGGAATAGTCTTTTTGCTGCCTGGGAAGCCTGATGGTCTTTTCCCTCCTTCAGCTGGTATTGGATATCAGCCTGATGTGATTCCTTGGCACAGCTCACTGTGGCCAGCTTCATGAGGAAGCGGCCAACACGATGCATGAGAAATTCAAGCCACTGCCCATCACGGCAGGTCAGTGAATGCGAGAAATGGGGCTCTGCCAGGATTGCTCCCAGGCTCGCCTTCCCCTCCGCCTCCCTTCCCACACCCCCGGCTCCACAGCCGGACAAAGTCACGCGAACCAGCTACGGCTCCTGCCGAAAGGAAGGGAAAAGAGCACAACTGTTATTTCAGTTCATTGCTCTTGCAGGGTGCTTGGCTGCAACTGCAAAGGGAGGTTGGGTACGCAGAGAGATGCTGCAAGGGGATGGATGGCCAGAGCAGGGGCTGAGCAAAGCAGTGGAGATACGACCAAACACAGGCACAGGAGTCCCTTCGGCATCCTCCAGGTGAAATTAAACCTCGACATTTTCATGCAGTGAAAATCCAGAGTCTGATGGGCTCGATGTCATACACTACAACTTCTCATGATAACGTGGTACCACAAGCATCATATTCCTGGTGTTTGCTTCGGATGTTGCTTATCTGGGCTGAGCAGTGCTGGCCTTCAGGAGAGTTTGGATCCAGGTCTGTGATCCTGTTTGAGTTCACAGTCCAGGCTGACTACTGCTGAGGAACGGATTTTGTGCCACGAGAGATCAGCAGGTCAGGGGCAAGGAGTTTCCTGCTCTGCTGTGCTCAGCAGCACTGGCTGGTATCGCAGCAGCAGGCGCAGCCCCGCTCTCTCTTGGTAATGATGCTAATTGAAATCCTGGTACCTACTTGCCTGGCTGATGAAATGCACGATTCTCCTCCTGTGCATTCATTGTCCAGAGGCATTTGCTGAATTTACAGGTATCATTTGTACTTCAGTAGCATCCAGGAATCCCCAGTGAGAGCCAGGCTCTGTCCCTGGTGGGATGCTGTAGGAAGACTTTATGGACCCGAGAAACCATGACCTGGTCCTGTAATGTCACAGCAGAACTTGGGTCTCCAAAGAGCTGGTGGCAGCTGGAGTTGGATGCTGGGAAGGCTCCAGCCCCTAAACTGCCCAAATCCTCTGCCAGCAGGCAGAGGGGTGTGCTCACTCCTGCCCACCTTGGGCTGTCGCGGAGTTTAACCCGGCAGAGCCAGCTCAGGACTTCTCCCGCTAACTTCTGCACTCGGGGCAATGCAGGCAAGGCAGCAAGCAACATGCACAGTGACTTTCCAAACAAGCCAATAGTGAATAATAGAGAATTTTCAGTCCTGGAAACAGTCCTCCTAACATTCACCAAACACCTGGGACATCAGAGTCATTTTGTGACTAATCAGCTGTTGTCGGAGGTCTCACGAGTACCAAATGAAACAAGAAGTCCCAGCTCAGAAAGTAATTTGGGAAACACTCACCGATCCCATCTGTTGTGAATAAACAAACAGCTCTGCTGTAGTTGCAGGGTCATGAATTGCCTTGGAAGAGTTTGAGATACCATCTACATAAAGAGCAGAAATCCTACTGGAGAGAAAAACAAATAGCCCTGCAGAGAGGATGGGAACGTGGACAGTTATAATCCTGCTGGGAATGACCTGCTGAGTTTCCTCCCACCATCTAAGCCCTGCTAGATATATACGGGCTCTCATGGGTGCAGAAATGGTCCATGCCTGCACCCAGCCTGGCTTGGACCCTCCCATGCTTTGTCTCTGCTGGGGTGAGGAGCAAGGAACAGGAATCGGGTATATAACCCCCTGGTGTGTTCGGGGAAGTAGCAGCAGCATATTCCACCCCGCCAGCCTCAGCCCCTTGTGTACCCACTGCTGTGGCAGCAGGATGTGCTGGGGGTCTTCCCCGTCCCTTCTCAGGGGACGTCTGTGCCTGCGGTTCAGGGCAGGTAGAGCATCAACACGGCTGAGCACACAGTCCCCATCCAGGAGCATCTCCAAGCCAGGAAGCGGACTTGTTTGGCATTTTCAGGGCATGCAGGCTACATAGTGCCAGGGGATGGTCTACAGCCAGGCCAGGGTGCTTCCACACGTCAGATTGCTGGGAACAAGCAAAACTGGGATGAGGGTAATCAGAGGTGATAAGTGAGCATTCCATCTGCAGCCCGTTTTGACTTCCTTTGTGGAAGCAAGGCTTGCACCAGCGCCTTCTGGGCAGGTTACTCCAGAAATCTGGTGATCCGCTAACTCACCCATAAGAAAGCTTGAGAGATGCTGGTTTAGTTGAAAAGCCTTTCAGTTTGCTGCCTCGGTCTCTCCCCCCCCAAGCTGCCAGCTCTTTGCACGATGCCAGGAAGCAGCACAAAAGAAAACGCCGTGCCATCTTGCTGCTTCTCACGCGGGATGGACTGGAGTCAAGGGAGTAGCCCACGGAGCAGGCTTCCCCTGGCTGTCCCTTCTCCCCGGCCCAGGGAGCCGACCCGCGAGCTCACAGTACGCACAGTTCAGTTTTCCAAACTAGGAGTGCCATATGTCCGCGTAGGAGCATGCAAGCATCGAGGAACAGGCACGGAAGGAGGGGTTTCGGCTCCTAACGGGGTGCGGTGCAGCCATACACATGCCGGCGTGGGTGGCTCTGCAGATGGCAACGCTGGGCAGCATCAGCCTGAGCCTTCACATCTCTGCTTCCCAGTGGCAAACACTCCTGTGTCAATGGGTAGGAAGGAAATGCAGGATTTCTCCTGTGCTCCTGGGCTGGATAAAGGAGCCTTATAGCACTGCAGAGTGTGGGGGCTCTGCACCAGGAGCTGCAACCACAGGGAGAGAGAGGAGGGCTGCTGAGCCTTTCCCACATCATGGAGTTGCAGAATTTATGTCCTGGACTTGTGTGTGTGGGGGGAGCTGAGCACATCCCTGTGGTCCTGCTCTGTCTCCTGCATCCTGGGATCACGTCCCATAAGCGCTCGGGGCCCTGCAGCACACCGTCACACGCAGGTCCCCGACACTGAGCTAATTATGAGCTGCAGAGGAGCTCAAGGGGATGAAGCCTCTTAGCAGGGGCTGCGGCTGGAGCATTACCAGATTACGGGGCAGAAGCAGAGCACACGCCAAGCCCCGGCTTACAGGGATGCGGCTGCAGCCACTCACGCCTGAGCTCAAGCCCGAGGACCAAGCCCTGGCATCTGCACTGGCCGTGCAGCCACGGGGCTCATTAGGGCGAACCCAGGCCACCCACCGAAGAGGCGTCTGGGGCCATTCTGCCATGCAGGGACACATCTGCTCCATCACTGTCACTTCAGGCATCGCAACACTTGCTCTGCCAAGGGACAACCCAAAGGGCCCCAGCGGGACTTACCACCACCGCTGGTGAGCGTCCAGCGAATGCTTCCTCTACCGTAGAATCCCAGGTTGGAAGGAACCTCAAGAATCGTCCGGTCCAAACTTTCTTGGCAAAGGCACCATCTAGATGAGATGGCCCAGCACCCTGTCCAGCTGATTCTTAAAATTGTCCTATGATGGGGAATCCACCACTTCCCTGGGGAGGTTATCCCAATGTCTGATTGTTCTCATGGTGAAAAATTTTCCTTGTGTCCAATCGGAATCTCCCCAGGAGTAATTTGTATCTATTACCCCTTCTCTTCTCCACATGATTCCTTAGAAAAAGGGACTCTCCATCTCCTTTGTAGCCACCCTTAAACACTGGAACATGGTGATAAGGTCTCCCCCACACCTTTTTTTCCTCAAGGCTGAACCTTATCCTTCCTCTGTGACAAGATGTCACTATCAGGATACAATCCTTCAACAGCTCCTCTGCTACTTATAAAGCCAGTTGTGGCACCCAGTCACAAGGAGAAATCTCCTGATTTTGCAGTCAAATCTCCAGGAAGCTGCCCAGCAGGGAACACAACCTGGAAATGTCCCAGCAGCAGGGAATGCAACCTGGAAATGCCCCAGCTCCCTTTGGAGGATGGTAGATGCACAGCAAACCAACACCCCATCTCCAAAGACAGCAGGCCAGATGCTGAGCAAGCCCAGCCCTTTTATAAGCCATTCTCAGGTGAAACCTGTAGAGATCAACTGGTCTGGGGAGATTCACATCACCTGGGAGCAACCCTGAATGTGCCAGCTGCTCCTTCGTCCCCACAGCACAACGCGTGGCTCCAGCATTTAGTGTTTCGTGGGTTGTGAAGGGGATGTGGTGACTCTTCAAGTGTCACGGCCACGGCCACGGCCTCAGCAATGCAAAGATACACAGCCACGTGTCACGTACATTGGCTGATTTATTGCAGGCTTGGGGGTGTCAGGTGTTGGACCGGCTTCTTGCAAGAGCAGGGACGAGCTGCTCAATGGGAGTAGGGGCAACCCCCAGCTCACACCTCCCCATCCGTGTTTCAGTGGTGATTTTACGCTCTCCCCGTGTTATCCTTCCACCTAAAGGATGTCCAAAAAACTTATCCTCACTTGGAGAGGGAGACGAAGTGATGTGGCAAAGGCTGGCCAGAGAGTCAGTGTCAAAGGCAGGACTAAACCCCATCTTTTCCAAATTGCACCCTGGCCTGGGTCTCCGTTGGGGCTGTTCCCCCCGGTGTGTGTAGGGGACAGCTTTCCTGCAAAGTGCCCCCCAGCTCTGCCCGTGTGAGTGCGTGGTGCCCATGGAGTGACCCGTGTACGTTGACTTGGTGCCCTCAGAAGAGGTCAGGTGCCCCAGTGCTCGCACATGAACCACCCCGAGGAATAATTTAATTTGATCCCCTTCTTGCCGCCTTCTCCCTCACCCCAGCAAAGCAAGAGCCAGGCAGATCTGCCTGGTTTTTGAGGTCAGACTTTTGTTCTTGGGTAAATGTCTTTAAAAACTCGGAAAAAAAAATAAAAAACCAAAACACCCCAAAGCCGTAAAAACACCGGAGTGGGAGAAAGAGGAGAAAGGAACAAGCCTGGGAAGCCAGCTCTGCACTTTGCCCTGGCTGCCTGGGACAAGGGGCTCTTTGTTTCCCTGGCCGGAGCCTGCTGCACTGGCCCTTTTCAGTCTCCCTCCCTGGGAAAGGGGCCAGGGGGAAGCAGGCACAAGCAGGGCAGGCAAAAAGCCTGGGGCTGCAGTGAATAACCCCTGCTCGGACCCCCATCTTCATACAGCCCCTGCGACCAGCGTCTGCCAGGAACGGTACTGGGAGAAAAAGTTGCTCGGGAGCCCCTTGGGTCTCTGCTTCCCATGCAGCATCCCTAGAAAATGAATGCGTTCGTGTTGCTGCCGTGCAGATTTTGAACTTTTCTGTGTCTCTTGGACTTTGCAGTCCCAAAGCTCCTGCTGAAATGCCTTGCAGCACCCAGCCGGTGGGTCATCACCTGCCCGCGGCGTCCCGGGCCGGCTGTGCTGAGCGAGACACATCACTGCGGCTTCGCTGGGTCCCTGGGCAGGCGGCAGCATACGCTGGAGGCTGTTGGGGACAAGTCACTGTCGTCTCCTCCCACCCCAGGGACACTGCCAGCGTGTCCCAAAGCATACAGGGGCAGTGACACGGAGCTGGCGATGATTGTGCATTCAGCCAGCCGGGCTGAAGACAAGGAGACTTGTTACAGTGATCAGATCTCAGTCTGTGGAGGTGTTTCTCTTTCCCCCCTTATTTTCTTGCACTGAAAAACCCTGAGGCTCTGCCTGGCTGCCAGCAATTCCCCTTCTCCTGACCCCAGTCGCGGAGAGCCACGGCTGGGAATCGCGCAGCAGCCACCCTTGGGGCTCTCAGCTGCCCTGGGCTTTCATCAGCTCTAATGAGAGTGGTGGGTGCCCTCTCCAAGCGTGTCTGTCCGTCTGTCCGGGCTGCAGCTCAGGTTTGAGCCTGGTTTTGCACACCAGTATGGCAGCTTTGTGCAGACTGGGCATGATGCAGGGCTCCCTGTACCCATGGTGACACGAGCTGGATGGATGCGTGGCATCCCAGCATGGTCTGGGAGGGAGATACAGTCCCAGGAGAGAAGAGAAGGTGGGGAAACGGCCTCTCTGGGGAGCGAGGTGCTGCAGGGCAGCCAGGGACTTGTCCTGAAGTGCAAACGCCGGCTGCTTTCATGCTTGTTTGCACAGCTCTGCCCCAAAAATGTGCCCAACTAGCCCCAAAGTGCAACGCTGGCTGCTCCGAGAGGGTCCGGCTGTGCCCAGGCTGGCCCAGCACCTTGCAGCCAGATCCTGCATTTGTGATACTCCATTTCCCATCCTTTGCAGGGTGATGCTTATTAGAAAGCAGGGCAGGAAAACAAGAGCAATCTCTCCCCAGGTCAAAAAAAGAGAAGATCCTCCTCGAGACTATTTCTCCCTGCGGGATCAGCAGGCGTTTGCAGTGTGCCACCGCTTTGGGCTTCAGGGACACACACGCTGTTTGACCTCATCTCTCAGGGATGGCAGGGGTGGCCCTTCCTGGCCTCTCCATCCCTGTACCAGAGCTAGGGGGGATGTTTGCACCCCAGGGATCCCTTCTCAAAGGGTCCAGGTGCCCCTTAGCTCCCGTGGGGGAGCTGTGGGAGCCAGCCCCATTGCTGGTCCCTGTTACTGCTCTGAACAGCAACTTCCAGAACCGAGAAGAGACGGTGCAGGGCTTTGTTAAAACAAATAAATTAAAGGAAAAGGCCTTGTGCATGTTTCCTCAGCAACCGCGACGTCACGAGGGATGTCTGGCCTTCCCAACTCCCTCCTGCTGCCTTATTATTAAAAGGGAAAAGAAAGGGAAGCAGAAAGCGAAGGGGAGCTGGGGACAGTCTCCTGGCAACACTGGGGACAGTAATGTCCTCCTGCCAGGGGAACATGGCTCCGGCACGTGGAGCCTGGCCAACCCTCGTGGCCGGAGCGGTGGGATGGGGACGGCATCCCTGGTGTCCCCTGGATGGTGGCAATGGCACACTGGGCACGGCCACGTCCCCCGGGATGGCAGGCTGCTTCCCTGCCGTGCAGCCTTGCTAAGCCCTGATTTACCCAGCGTGGGTCCTCGATTTGCAGAGTGGCGGGAGCTTAATCCCCTCTGCTTCCCCCCTCTTAATTCACGACATTTTTTGGTGACGATGGCCACGCTTCTTCCCGCAGCGCCAGGGCAGGGCTTGGGGACAGGGTCCCTGCGTGGGCTGTCACCGCAGCCTGCCGGGGAGCGCCTCGCACGCCCGAGCCTGCTGCGGCCACACTCCCCCCACGCTCAAACCCTTGTTCTTTGAGATATTTGATCCACCCTGGCTCACTTTTAGTAGCAGGGAGCGACTCAGGCGGTGGGGCTGAGCAGGCAGGAGACGGCAGAGAAGCCCACACGGGCATGGGTGGCTCGGGGATGGGGAGAGGGGACTTTTACTGCCTTTCCCCGTGGCCCAGACCGAGGGGTCACCCTGCGCCCAGCAGCAAGGTCCCACCAGCCCCCTCGCCGGGTGCTGCTCAGCTGTGAAACACGCTGCAGATGGTGCTGGAGCCGGGGGCAAATGGGGTCAGAAAGCAATTAGCCCAGGTCCTGCCGGGCAGCCCCGCCGGCGCCTGCTCAGCTCGGCCGGCCTGACCTGAGCCGCAGCAGAAAAGGTCTTCAAATCCCTGATTATCAGGAGCAGGCAGGGAAGGATCGCTCTCCCTTTGCCTGTTTCTTATTTCCTTTTGCTAAGCCTCCAGTGCTGGCCCCTGCCAGAAGAGGATGCTGAGCAAGGCTTTGCTCCAACCTGTTACCACGGATGCACATTTAATTTGCCTCTTAATACAGCGTCACTTACCAAGCAGTGGACTAGCCAAGCCTGACGCTATTTTTCATTGCTGTGTGTTGATCCTACAGGGGAAATCGATATGTTCCTCCAAAAGCCAAGAGCAAGCTGATACCTCAGACCAAGAGAAACAGAAATAAGGTTACAGGTTTCCGAGGGAGCGCGGCAGGGTTTCCCCTGGCACCAATCTCTGCGGCCCCTGCGGGTAGGGGGTAGCTGCAGGCGGTACCCAGAAACCAAAGGCATCACGGGGATACCCTCGTTGGAGCCGGGCACGCTGCTGTGACATGAGGGTGTCACCGCTGGATGGGTCACGGACCCGCAGCCACATGCCCTCTTCTCCACTGCCAGGGCTGTGCTGGTCCATTTCCTCTGGGGCAGATGGGCTGTGACTAGATCGTGTCGTTACGCGGTGTCTAAGTTTTTCCAGCTGTGAAATGAAGGCGGTGAGAGGTGCCAGTGTCACAAGAGCAGGCAGCCGGACGCGCTGCTGACTGTCACCTGTGCCCCATGTTGGGACAGGTCGGGAGATGCTCCAGACCTTATGGATCCATCCTCGCAGCAGCTTCGCCTGCATCCTTCCCACCGCTGCTCTCTCCTGCCCGCAGCCGCAGGCAGAGCTGGCTCCTGCCTTCTGCTCTCCGCGTGATGGCAGCTGCTGGGAAATCCTTCAGCCTGAGCCGTAGCTGAACAAGACATGGGGTCCTCCTGGCATTTGGGGCCAGCCAGATGGATAAGCTGTCCCCAGTGCCGGGGTCACTTCTGCAGGGCAGCTGGAGCAAAGCTGAGGTGGGGCTCCAGGCTGGGGCTGGTGGGTGTCCCGGTGCAGACCCCTCCCAAAAGGCTTTCCCCAGAACCCCATCCCCTGAGCGTGTTTCTCTCCCTCCTTCTCGCTGCAGGTTCATGAATCACCGTGTCCCATCCAACTGCAGGTACCAGCCGACGGAGTATGAGCACGCGGCGAACTGTGCCACCCACGCGGTGAGTCCCTGTCCCAGGGCCAGGGAGGATGGTGCTCAGCTCTCCAGGGATCCCCTGAGGAACCTCAAGGAACACCTAAAAACGTCTGTGTTCAGCCCTGGAGCAGCTCCTGAGGGCGATGAGGCAGACGTGCCCCAGGTGCTGCCGGAGAGCAGGCATGTTCTCCCTCCTTCTGCCCCGGGAAGCTGGTGTGCATCTCCCTCGCTCTCACCCACCATGGTCCCGTGTCCCTGGGGAAGCCAGCTGTGGGTTTAGTGGAGCAGGAATATTTCGCAAAGCTCCCTGAAAACGGAGTGTTTTTCACAGCAGGAAGGGTGACAGGTGCCCCACGGGGCTGCCTACGTGGTGGCAGGAGCAAGCGCTCCCCACATCAGGGTTTCCCTCAGGAGCTGGCAGCTCCCACTCCGAGCCCTGGGAGATGATTCAGAGGTAGCTATCCTCCTTGTGCCTTCCTCCTCCTCCCTGTCTCCACCTGGAGAAGCTATTTTGGAGCTGCACCACGCAGGCAGAGCCCCTCCTGGCTGGTGCGGGTGGCCCATCTGCCCCTTATGGGTGGAAGATTTGACCAGAAGCCAAAGAAACACTTAAAAGGAAAAGCAGAGACTGCATTGTAGCTGCTCAGTGGAAACCCAGAGAGTCAAAACCAGGTTTGCATCTCCCTTCCAGTTCTGGATCCTGCCCAGCATCCTCGGCAGCTCCATCCTCTACATCCTCTCTGATGACCAGTGGGAAACCATCTCAGCCTGGATCTATGGCTTGGGCTTGTCCAGCCTCTTCATCGTCTCCACCATCTTCCACACCATCTCCTGGAAGAAGAGGCATCTCAGGTACCAGCCCTGATTGCTCGGGGCTTGGGAAGGGGGAGAGGGTCCGGAGGTCCCCGGTGCCGCAGGCTGTGACCCGTCTGTCTGTCTGTCCCGCAGGACTGTGGAGCACTGCTTGCACATGTTCGACAGGATGGTCATCTACTTCTTCATCGCGGCATCATACGCTCCCTGGTGAGTTGCTGGTGGGTGGGGGCTATTGCTTGGCTCCACTAGAGAGGAGAAAATCAGCCCAGCTCCAACAAATAGGGTTTCCCTCTCCGGCTTTGGCTCTGCTGGAGGCTGTACCCTACCCCTTTTCACAAAACTTTCCTATCCTATAGATTTCAACCCCTTTAAATTGAAGTGACAAGTTGGGAGGACCTCTGGTGGGACAGCCACGGGGGTGAGGGCAGCATTTCCCTGCCACCTCGCTGCCCGCAGCCCAGACCGGGGTGCTGCCCCAGACCCACCTCACCGCAGACCTGGGTCTTGCAGGCTGAACCTGCGGGAGCTGGGTCCCTGGGCCTCCCACATGCGCTGGATCATCTGGATCATGGCGTCTGTCGGGACCGTCTACGTCTTCTTCTTCCATGAGCGGTGAGTGCCTTTCCCTGGCCCTGTGATGGGGGGTATCACAGAGCCCAGCTCAGCTCTGCCAGCTCTTCTTAGTGCCCTGACGATAGCTGAGCTGCAGGGCAGGGCAAGAGTCACAGAATCACAGAATCGGTGAGGTTGGGAGGGACCTTTAAGATCATCAAGTCCAACCATNCGTACGGGGGGATGAAGAAGGATGGAGATAGCTAGCTAGATGGGTACAGGGTCCCTGGGCAGCCTCCTGGTCAACTGCCAGTGGAGAACTTCCTTGGACCACGTTTTTTCCCCTTCCGCACCCTGGTTTTAGGAGCTTTGGTGGCAGGGATGTGGGAGATGGGGTGTGGGAAAAGGGAGGTGGGAGCAAGGAGTGCTGCCATGGGTTGCTTCTTCCACATGGTGGCACCAAATAGAAAGCAAAAGGCCCCCGATGTCTCCCGGAGCCCCAGCCCCCGCCTGGCCATGAGCTCGCAGCTCCCCATCCAAGGTGGGGGTCCACCACCCCCGGGCAAGGGTCCCAGCCCCACCGCGGTGGTGTGGCTCACACATGGGGACATGGGACCTGCCGTGATGGCACCTCCACCCCTTTTCCTATAGCAAGGCAGTGGACATTACAAGAGTAAAACGCGCCGCTCCCGCTGTTCCTGCCTCCAAGCAGCTCCTCTCTCGGCCGCAGGTACAAGCTGGTGGAGCTGGTGTGCTACGTTATCATGGGCTTCTTCCCTGCCTTGGTCATTCTCTCCATGGTAAGCCACTGCTGGGAAGCACGCGGGCTCAGCGTGAGGGACAAATCCCAGCGGGGCTGGTTTGTCTCCGGTGGGTTGGCACAGTCCAGGGTGAGTGACGGATGAAGCCGTGCCCAAATACGACGTGGCCCAGCTTGGTTTTGCAAGTCCTTCGGGTGCCCAGCAGATACCACGTGCATCTCCAGCAGACCTCCTTCCCGGGCTCTGCTGGGTTGAAACCCTCCCAGTAAAGCCGGGCTGCTGGGTCCTCGCTGCCTTGCTGGAGGGGAGGGTGTAAGAGAAGGCAGAGCGAGGGTCCTGCCGGCCACACTTCTGGTCTTGATAGACTGGTGGGGAAAGGGCAGGAGCACCACGGCCATCGCTGAGACCTGCTTCCCTGCTTGCTCCCAGCCCAACAGGGATGGCCTCCCGGAGCTGGTGGCCGGTGGATTCTCGTACTGCCTGGGCATGGTCTTCTTCAAAAGCGATGGCCGCATCCCCTTCGCCCATGCCATCTGGCACCTCTTCGTGGCCATCGGAGCTGGCATCCACTACTACGCCATTTGGAGGTACCTCTACCGGCCCGGCACTCTGGAGGCTAAAACGTCTTGGTAGAAGCCTTAAAGACATCGTTGGCACCAACTGGCACGTGGGGACACGGAGGGGAGCGGGGAGGCAGCCTGCACCACGGGATCCCCCCAAGCCACCCGCTCGGCTCATGGCCAGCAGCCACTGGCGCCCGTCCTGCACAGACAGGAGATCCTGGAGGTTGATTTTAAACAGATTTTTCTTTTTTAACCTGGAAAACTGTTTACTTTTTTAAGCAAAGGTTTCATAACAAGGTGACCGACCATCGGGCTGCAGGCGATAGGGGGGCAACTGCTCACTGAGGGCTTGGGGAGGCCTCGCTCACCCGCCTGACCCCAAGCATCCTGCAAGAGCAGGGGACCTGGCCCTGCACACCCCTGGCTAGTGACACCCTGGCTTTGGCTACCGGAGCCCTTAGCGTGGGCCATCCAGGGGACTGGAGGAGTTGGGATGGGGAGAGAGACATGGAACCCCTGGGCTCCCCAAAGGGTGCGCGGGACACGTCAGCACCCCCACACCACCCGCTTGGCTCCTAAATGGTCCTGTCAGCATTTACTGCCCCCTCCCAAGTTCTTGACGGGAAGGTCCAGAATCAACAAAGCCTTACATGAGATTGAAACTTGAATCTCTTCCAGGGCTTCCCAGAGTCCCCAGGCATTGGAAAACCCTTTCTCTAAGCCAGTATTAAGTGGGCAACTCGGTACGTCCCTCCTGGATGGGCCCTTGGAGCCCCCATTGATATTTTGTCCCTGGGGTGCTTTGTTTTCCTCTCTGGTCCCGGTGCTGGCGGCAGCCCCGAAGCACAGCCCCCTTCCCAGGCTCTGCCACACGCGTGCCTTCGCCTGATGAGCAGAGGTGGGGGCCAGCTCCTGGCATCCCCCTGGCTGGGGTCATCCCATTCACACCAGGGGATTTGCTTTCTCCTCCAAGGAGGGAAGCGAACCTCCTTGGATTGGGATCACAGGGCTACCTGCCTTCTTTGCCCCCATTTTGATGATGGGAGCTCAGTATCAGATTTAAATCTACTTTTGGGAGGATTTCCGACATTCCTGGGAATGCCACAGGGAAGGGACACATCCGCATGATGCTGGGAGGTGAGCTGCGATGAGGAGGTCCTAGCGATGCTTGGTTTTTAAACCCCTAACCATGGCTACACGGTGCCCTCCGAGGCAGGATAACAGGACGTGGAGTGCAGACCCAGCCGTCAGGAGCAGCCCCGATGCTGCCGGAATGGGAAAACCACACCCAGTCCCGCTCCCAAACATGCTGGCAGAGCCGCTGGAGGTGGGAGGGTCTGGTGTGTGCTGGGGTCCGTGCCGGGAGCTGGTGGCAGAGCGGTGCCGCTCTCAGCCCTTCCCCAGGAGCCCCCAAAGGCATCAATTTCCCATCATCTCTCTTCGGCCTCTTGATGAATCGCAGCTGCAGCAGTCTTGGAGTGACGTGGCAAGCGGAGGAGATTTACGGCCACCATCCCGCATCTCCTGTTTCTCCGGCAGCGTGTGGAGGAGATGAGCTCCTGGCTCCGTCCCACCTCCTGCAGAGCTTAGGGACCCCCCAGCTTGCGGTGCCCCAGGACAGGCTCCCCAGGGCCATGCCATTTTGCAGCAAATTACCAAAGAGGAAGCATCCAGATACTCATCACCTCCTGACGTGGTGCTGGGCTCACCGAGTCGGCAAAAAATTCCAGTGGGTTTTCACTTCCATAAGCAGAAAGTTCCTATAAGGAGCCCTGGGTGCTGTGCCTGGTCCCCCAGCCTGGCATGGGGCTGCTGGGGGGGTGTCTCTGCCTGGGGCACCCCAAAACAGCCTTTAGGGTGACAGGTGGTCTTAGGGACAGGGGACCTGGTGTGAGCCTGGTCTCTGCTGCGCCCTCTCCCAGGTCCCCATGTCCCAGCCCTTGCTCCATCACCTGCCGCAGGTGGAGGGGTGGAGAGGGATGAGGTGTGAGTAACCAGCAGTCGGTGGAGCATGTTTGGGGTTGGAATAGTGGGATATGGGGTCCCAGAGCGGGAGCTGCCATTTTTGCTGTCTGGCAGGTCATTACCCTTCGCTGTGCCTCAGTTTCCCCATCTATAAAATGGGGGAGAAGACACCGACCTACCTCACAGGGCTCACGTGAGGACCCCCTGAAGCACTTGGAGGATGACCAGCGTTTACAGACACGGGCTTCAGTTTTCACTGAGTTTAGGGGACCAGATTCCCAGAGCCACCGTGGGGCACGGCGATGACTGGGGCTAGGTGTGCCCGGGTCTCTCCTGCCTCCGTCACTAAATCCCATGGGGGAACCGCCCTGGGGACAGCCCGTGCACACAGCAGTCCCAACTGCTGGACCAACATCCCTTGGCAGGGGCTGAGGCCTCCCAGGGACCACCATCGTGTTTTATCCAGGCTTCATCCCAGGGGATTTATCTCGGAAGCCGATCTGCCAGTGGGGCTTTCAGCCCGAAATCCATCCCGGGTGCTCCTGAGGCACAGGGAGGTGCCAGAAGGACCTTTCCAAAGCCACTTCATCTCAGCCTCCTGCTGAAAACCCGGGGCAGATGCTGGGGTGGGAATGGGTGATGGGGCTCTGTCGGGGACACTGCCACCCTGCCTCGAGCCTGGATTCGCTGAGTGGGCTTCTCTCTAATTGGGAAGTCCCCCCTCTTCCCTTCCTTCCTAAATCCTTCCCTTGCAAAGCAGGGTGGGAGGCACAGAGTAGGTTATCGGATTTTCCCCCTATTTTATACTAATTTTAAATGACTCGTAACGTTCAGGGTGTCTGTGGAGGAGGGTTTGGGGGAACTTTTTAGCATCTCGTGTTTTTCACCGTCCGTTCTTGTTCAATCAGTATTTTCTATTTAATGCAGTGTTGGGTCAAATTAAAAACGAATTCAAGGAAAATAACGCTAGTGAGTATTGTTTTCTGCGGAGTAGGATTGAAATAAAAACTCAGGATACCTCGCTATGGCCTGCTTGTTAAATCAAAATGAGTTTCCCTGCAGCAGCTGGAAAAAAAAAAACAAAAACCCCATTTTCTCTCTGACTTGCCCCGCGCGGCATCGCTTCCCGCTGGACCAGCTGCAGCGAGCCCCCGCTCCCGGCGATGGAGCGCTGAGCACCGACTCACCTCAGTGCATGGATGGCATCGCCATCTGCTGGCTCTGCTTGCCCGGGGGGAGGGCCAGCGCTGCTTTGTCCTTCACACCAGCTGCACGGGGAGGTCGGGAATGGGTTGAGCTCCAAGTTGTAGTTTCCTTAAAAAAAATAATAAGTGGGTGAGCTGGCTGACGGTGGCCCTGCGCTCGGCGGCGCTGGCTGAAGGGCTCGCCGGCGTCTCACCAAAGTGGTTTCGGTGTAAAGCCCCGCACGCCTGCTCGGGCCCTGCCATTTCCCCTCCTGCCATGGCTGAGCCTGGGGGTGACACGCATTGAGCCCCCCGGGGCTGCCGCTGCCGGGGGAGGAAGGATGCCGGAGGAGGAAAACCTGTGGCAGGCTGGGCAGAGGGTCATCACTGCTCGCTGTGCACCACAGAGGGGGGCACCCCCCCCCCCCCGCCATCACCCACCCGTTTCCACCAGTCTCTCCCTCGGGCACAGGCTCCTCTTGGAAAGGGAGAATTTGCCCCCATCCAGGAGCCCCCCCGGGCTCTGCGCATCCGCTGGCTGCCCTCTCGCTCCATCCTAATGGCGCTGGGGCTGGATCCCCCTCAGGCTGCGATGCTCGGCAGCTTTCCCAGAGAGTTGGGGAGGGATCCCTGCTTCCAAGGGCAGCTGAACTCACCCCAAAACCTGACCCACAGCTACCACCCCCTCCCCCATCGTTTCCTCGCTGCTGGTGATGGGGCTGGACGGGGAGGCCTCCTGGCTCGGCTCTGCTTTTAGGCTGCGGTTCCCAGAGGGTGCCTGGGTGGCAGAACCACCTTCCCCCCCCCCAGCGTAACCACATCCCGCGGAGAAACGCACCTTTAACCAAAAAGGAGAATTTTCAGCCGAGGGAGGCAGAGCATTGGCGAACAACTCCCCGGTGGTGCCGCGCTCCCTCCCTTCCCAGTTTCAACCCCCAGCCTCTGCCAGTCTCCAGCTCGATTTTGGGGCTTTTTTTTTTCCAAGCCCCAAGCCCGCAGCCGCAGCCCTGCCTCTCCCGCTCCCTGCCCGTTTTAACCGGGCACCGGCAGGGCCCCTCACTCCAAGAAGGAC
>VXBO01011978.1:0-31532 GCA_013400135.1 Rhinoptilus africanus
TAATAGAATATTATTACTTATAAAATAAAATTAGAAGTGAGCTTAGTCTCTGGTTGACTGAATTGCCACCTCTGAAGTGGTGTATATTTCTTGAGGACTTTATCCGGTCACGGTAAATCTCTGAAGAGACTTTGAGAGCCCCTGCTTTAAGCATTTGCTCACAATAAAATTCTCTAGCTGCTACCTGGAAAATGAAGAGTTGACCAAATTTCCTTCCTTATGATGGAGTTTGAAGTAATTACTACATGTATCAAAATAACTTACTTTATTGTCTGTTCCGCACAGACATTTTTCCTCAGCAGCAGCTCTAGATGAGGATTTCTATAGGACAATGAAGGAATTGGTCCATACCAAGCACTTAAAGACAAACTCAGTTTTCTTGGAAAAAGTTGGTACTTCTCCAACTATGTAAAGTTCCTGAAGATGTTGCCGCAAAGCCTTTCTTTCACTTCTTGTCTCTGAGAACTAACAGGAACTTCTTCCATTGATGAAGATCAGATGTGTAAAACATGCCAGGTGGGAATGTTTTTGTTCTACTTCAAGGTACTAAGGCTGAAATCACATTATAGCATTGTCTAGTTCTTAATCTTTTACTTTTTATAAATTTTGAACTGCAACCAAGCCTTACAGAGTCTAATCCAGGGAATATGTGGTATGTGTTTTCAGGGAGTCTTGTCAAGGCATTAATGTGGCCATGTTTGCTGCTATTTGACAGCATTTTCTTCCTAGATGACTCCTACGCATGAAAGGTCCTTCAGTAATATGGCAATATTGTGACAGATGTCACAACATATTCCTCCTTAAATGCTGATCTTTAGCTTTTTTCCAAATACCCTGTTTAGAACACAACCCAGTAATCTGGTGAGTCTACCCAGTGTCAAGCATCCCTTCAGCAGAAGGGGCTTTGAAGAGTGGGGTAAACTTGCAAATTCAAAGCTATTTGGCAGAATACAGAAGTAGTTATGGTACCAGGTAACAGATTTTTGGACTGGAAGCTCATTTGGGATTTTGTATAGTTTTGGGCAACACAGTCTTCTCCAAGTGTCCCCGCCTTGGGAGAAAGCAGCATCAGGCTCTGGGAGAGACCTTGTTCCTGGTTTCACTTAGCCACCAAGACAGGTAGAAAATTAAAAGTTGAGATTTTTGGCTCAGAAAGTTGCTTTGAACTTCTTGTGTGTTTGTCCAGGAACATACACTATACAGTGGATGTCACCAAAGTGACGGTAACAAAAGGGGATGAAGCGAGCAGCTCTGTGCTTGGTTATAAGAGCCAATGTAGCCAGAAGAGATGCACTTCAGCTTCTTAAGCAGCTCAGCCAGGCTGTGGAGAAGATGAAATAGTCTGTTGGAGGCATCCAATGTGAACCTTCTATCAGAATGCCTGACGTGTTCTTTACCAAACTGAACCTGCTTGCACAACCAAGCTTTGGGAAGATAGTTGTATTTTTCTTCATGTTAGTACTGTCATCTCTCCACTGTAACTCCAGGCTGACATAGAAGTATCACCTGGGATCTGCCTAGTTTAATTCTTGCTGTCTGTTCAGGCTCCTTTACCTGTAGATGAGCAGGTGTGTCATGTGCACACTGAATAGCACTTCACTTTGAATGCTGTGGGGTTTTTGCTTCTCATTAGGTCTCCCTAAATGTCCTTGAATTTTGGCAAACCTTACAGATTCTGAACTGTTCTTCCTAAATCCAGGCAGCTGCTCACCAGCTGAGCTCTATCAAACCTCTTAAGAGCCTGATTTTCTTAGGAAATGAAGCAAAGCTGGTTTGGGGGAGGGTTTGTGTGGGTTTTTTTGTGTCTCAGCTTTGGCTGCCCATGTATTGTCACTTCCAGCTTCAGCCTGGTATTTTGTGCATGAAATGCTTTATGGAAGGAGTGTTGCTTCACATTCAGATTTATTAATATTAGCATATCAGTATTCCCAGTATGGTGTTTTCCAGCTCTGGAGGAAAGAGGGGAGCAGATGAGAGTATCATTTGACTTTGAACACTGGCATGTTTTTATCTCCTTTTGGCTACTGACATGAGCTTGCAAGCTAAAATTTTTTCACGGAGGCTGTGCTCTTTCCTACTGTGTGAACTGAAACGCAGCATTCAAACAAGTCTGTGGTTTTAATTCCTTTTTGTCTTAAAATTACAGCAGTGTCCTACTGCATGTATTACTGATGCAGTCAGAAGATCATAAATCCACTCTGCAAATTGAGTTATGAAAGAAATCAGGTGCTCTGGAACTACTATCAGTATATATGCAAAATAAAAATAAATCTTCCCAAACATGAGGGAGCAATTCATGGGGGGAAGGCTTAAGAAGGAATGAGAGTTACCTTGATGTGCAAATACTGACTTTTTTTTTTCTTTACTGTAGACTGCTATTACTGTAAGATGTATCTGTGCAGTTGGCAAGATGAATTTGTTCAAGGTGCTGGCAGGGACAAGACCCAAAAAAATGAAGATCCAACCACCTCGTTGGCTGGGGATGGTGAAAAGACATTTCCTTAAGCATTTGGAAGCTCATCTGGATTCCCTTGCCAGCAGAGGTCTTTACAGGTAAGAAAAAACTTAAGTGTAAAGTTTTTCTTTCTGTGCATTTAAGCACAATCTTTCCACTAAGTTGAAAGTAAGATTTGTAAAGAGTGTAGGACCAACAACCCAAGTGGTTTTAAATGTCAAACATAGATGCTTCTGCATGTTTAGCTTACAGAGGCAGAGGTCTCTCATAAGGTAGGCGAATCCACCGTGTACTTTTGCTTGTGTGAACAGCATTTACATTCACAGGTAAGCATGGCATTTTTCATGCTGCACTTCCCCCGCAATGTATTTCTAAGATGTGCACTCTTGTAAATAACATAGTGAATTTTTAACAGGAGCGGGTTCCCAACATGCTAAATTGTTCGCAGCCATAACAGGTCCCTAAAAGCACACCTCAGGAGATCATCAAGTGTCATACACTGCTAAAGATATACAAGAATAGCACATGGGAAGAGTGGCACAGGGCTCTTCTTTGCGTATGAGAGTTAGGATGTTGTGTTGGGTATCTCCTGTGCCAGGTCCGGCAGGCTTGTTTAAGGAACCTGTCACCCCTTGTCCCCACCTTTCCTCGGAGCCAACCTGGAGGCAAGACAAAACTCAACTTCAGATGTGGTTTGGGAGCACGGGCATCTCTGATTAATGGTCCAGAGTTTGATTGGTCTCTTCAGTGCAAGGACTGCATCTACAGGGTCAGGCCGGGGTTGGAGGACACAAGGTGGCCTGGTATGGCTTCTCTCTGGCCACAGGGCTGTTGCAATTGTGGTAGTCTGCTATCCAGTACCTATATTGGCAAAAAGGCAGGCCTAGCCTTAAATATTTATGGACAACTACTCAGTCAGAAATCAGTTAAAGGCTTTTTTGGTAAACTGATGTTTAAATAGATGATAAATATTAATTCAACTTACTGGGATAGTCTTTTCTTTTTTTATTATTTTTTTAGGAGCCTTTGTCTTAGAAAATGTGAGAAAAAACTGGAAAACAATGTGATGAGGAGATAAAAAGAAAAAAACGGCACCGAGATAGAATTGCTTTATTTTTTCTAGAACAGATATAATTCTAATAATGGTAATTTTTCCCTGTGATCTTGTTACCCTTTTTTCTGTAGCTATTCATACTCCTCTTCACATTTCAAATTGAATTTGTAAATATATTGAAATTTTTGGAAGCTGCTAGGTGATTATTTTTCCTGAAAATAGGCCACTTACTGTGTTTCAGTGAAAATGGCAGAAGTTTTATCTGAAGGGTTAAGGTCAAATCTGTGATTAATGAAACTACTAGCCTGTGTGGTGGTATGTTCTCTTGCTGCTCAGGATTTTTCTAAGAGGTTAATGAAGCACAGAGCCCATCAAGAAGCTGATTTTCATGAAAAAATTGAGTATACAAAAACGCTTAATGTTAAACTAGTCTTTAAAAGCCTCTGTCTGCGAAAAACCTTTGCCTTTCCCCAAGACCCTGGATCAAGCGGAGCTGCTTTTGTTTAGCATTAGGTATTTGGGAATACTAATAAGTCATTGCCCTTCAGTAAGAATGGTTATCAATTGTTCTGTTTGGTAGAGGTAAGAGGATTCCCTTTTTCCCAGCATAGTCAAGGGAAAAAATATTTTGACCCTGCCTACTGCAGGAAAATAAACTGTGCAAAAATAAACCACCATTCAGTTTGAGCTGTATTGTGTAAATTCCACTGCTAATGATTTCTTCATTGCACATTGTCACTGTGGAGAGGAAAACCAGACTTCACACTGATTTCCACCGTACCACTTGCAGGTGAATCTGTACGCAGTTTTGTTGGAATTGCAAGATCAAAAGTAAAATGAGCCTTCTAGTTCTATGCTGTCAAAACAGTAGTTTGTGCATAGCAAGAGGTGTTATATGATGAGCTGAGACAATCAGTTTAGTTTGATGCTAAATTCTGTAGTCTTAGGGACACTGCAGCAAATATTCTGTGTAAAACCAAGAGGAGGGAGAAGAAAAGAAACAAAAAGGTTAAGAAAATGGAATCTTTATCTGGGTATATGATATTCCAAACATAGTCTTTCCAAGATTCACTGGAAAACGGATGTATTGCATGAAACAGAGGCAGATTGGTAAAAGCAACTAGGGACCTACCCATTAGTGGAAATGATACTTGAAAATAAATGGATTTTCTGTATTTTTTGGAAAACTTTGTTCTCAGAGAGCCACCTGTCTCCATTTCCTGATCAAAACCAGGAAGACCTCTGGACTACAAAGCATAACGCTGATCAGCCATGATAGTTCAGATAATGCCACAGCACAGCACTGACCCTAGTGGCACCCTATGGACATGGTAACAAACACAAAGAAAAGCTTTGTGCCTGTGAGAGTATGAGAGTAGATTCCTCCTGCCCTTTTTTTTTTCCAGAGGGTCGTGAAGTCCTTGCATATGTGCAGAGCAGGAACAAGCACCTGAAATGTTGAGCCTTGTAATCACTCCTTTCACTGAAACAGCTGATTTCCTCTGACCTTCGTGTGTATTAATGACTGGAGGATCTTACTACAACCATTATTTTTAGTACGCTTGTCAAACCATGACAGTGGCTAGGTACATCGCACTTTATCATTGATTCAGCTGTAAGTGCACCTGCTTTGAAACAGTTTTTGAGTGAGTATTTGGTTCAATTTGAACTCAAGCAGTGCTATCGTATATGTTAGTCAAGAGGAAAATGCATTTGAAGAATTTGCTTCCATTGTTTGGAATAGTCCCTGCGTAAAAAGCTCTGGACATTAGAACTGATTCATCGAAGTGGCATGGAAAATCTTAAACTTCCTAAATCTTGCTTCGGATACTTTGTCCGGTCTGTGAACAAGGGCCTAGCTACAGCGATTTTGTATTTGCGTCATTGCTGGGCTACACCCTTGTGTTCGTTTATGTGGAAACATAAAATAATGTATGATTTTGTGCATAACTGTGTGCTATTCTTCATGGCTTATGCTGCTAAAACTGTGGGGAGCATCCTTGCTAGTGCCTTCGGATTGGTGTATCAGTTTGTGTGGTGCTAGATGCCTCTGTTTTGAAATGCCTAATCAGTGACTGATGAAGATCAAATCTGTGCTGAAGAACCACTAAAGCAGCTGCATTCAACTGGTATGAGGCATACCAGGAAAATGTGCTCACGGGCTCAGTGAAGAGCAATTCCTAAGAAGTTATAGTTATGTACAGACTTCTATAAGAAACAAGAGAATGCAAAGTTTAACCATGTTTAGGGTAGGCTGTAAAATATTTCTGTGAACAGGTGGTGTTCACAAGAGTAAATAGTCTTAGATAAGCAATACTCCGTGAAACAGGAAAAACATAAATCTGTTTTCTATAATGAACTTTGACTGAAAAAGTAAGTGCTGAAGACTTCCTGAAACCTTTTCTAGACCATGCTACTACCCTTTTGGTGATGTGCAGAAGTTGTTTTACCTTTCAGAAAACTTGAACCGTGATTCATGGCAAACGGCAGCTGCCTAAAAATGCATTAATATTTCACTGGCAGAGAGCCTTCTTCCTGTAGTGATTGTTTATTCTTTTTGTTGCTGGGAGTAATTAGCAAGAGCAGTCCCTTGCAGCTGTTAGATGCTCTGAGCTCCAGTGGCGATCATCAAGGCTTTGTGAGGGTTTGGGTTCTGTTTGGAAACCACTGAGTCTCTGGAGTAGTTTACATCAGGGAGTGCTTTTGGCAATTGGTGGGTCCACTGAAAGAATGAGATAAACTTATGCTTTTAATTTTTAGTTGAGCAGCTGGGGTCTTACTGCGTAATCCAATTTGGATTGACCTGAGTGAATTTCCTAAGGTTTATTGTGTGTACATTTGGACGATGTATGGTTTTGACAGAAAAAAAACCCTAAATGCCCACCAGGCCAGGTGGTTGTATTGCGACATGTCCTCTTTCCCTTGTGTGGTGTTGGCATTTATATATAAAACTGTTTTCTGCAGCAATAGATGTGGGTATTTCTCACGTGGGACGAGAGAAACATGACCATCAGTTAAAATCATAGAATGTGTTGGGTTGGAAGGGACCTGTAGAGGTCATCTAGTCCAACCCCCCTGCAATAATCAGGGACGTCTTCAACTAGAGCAGATTGGTGGGTTGGAAAACAGAGCTAATAGAAAGCCGTGGTTCAGTTTCAGTCTCCTGACCTCTCGTATCAGTGTGCATATGTCTCATTCAGGAAACAGATGAACTTCTTTATTGTTCATGACCCTATGCTTTGCAACCGCCAACTGCAACAAGATACCATGTAGGAAAACCGTTGCACGTTATTTACATAACCAACAGCAAGTTCTGCCTTGAAGTTCCATAGTTTCCTTCATACTGAGTTGTCTTTGAGGAAAAATCATATTGTGTGAATCCATAATCACTTCTTCAGCTATTCAGATTTAATGTAACTGCGAACTCCTTTCAAAAAGTGGAAAAGTTTTTGTGCTCTTCAGATATTTGAAAAGAACTGGTGGTGTTACACTTTTGATTCTTTCAGTACTTTCATTTTTCCCCCTGTCTGGAAAAGGAACTTCATTAACTAGCATTCACTAGTGAACCAGCAAAACTTAAACATTTGGTTGAAACATGTCTGGTTTCATTTGCTTTTTTAATTAGGGCAGTTAGAATAGCTTTCCTATCCTGGTGTCTGGTGAAAGAACTTAAAATTCTAAAATGCGTACTTGTCTTGATGGAGATCATCTGTTAAATCTTTTCAGTATGAAAGTTCATAAAGCATAATATTTGAAATGTTGTGAGATGGGTTTTCGCAGAAAAGCTGTCATTTGCATTACTTTTGATATAATACTTAAAATAGACAATGTATGTGGAATGATCTTGGAGAAAATACTGACCTTTTGGGGTTTGAGGCTGAAGAATACTGAGGAGAAAGTACTGAGGAGTTCACAAAACAGTTAACTTTTGATGTCCTGGATTAAAATGTGTAATACTTTATATAGAAATGGGAATAATCGAATCATAGAAACATTCAGGTTGGAAAAGACCCTTGGGATCATCGATTCCAACCATCAACCCCACTCTACAGCATTCTCCCCTACACCATATCCCCCAGTACCACATCTAGACGAGTCTTTAACACATTCAGGGATGGTGACTCCACCACCTCCCTGGACAGCCTATTCCAGTGTCTGACCGCTCTTTCTGTGAAGAATTTTTTCCTAATGCCCAGTCTAAATCTACGCTGTTGCAGCTTGAAGCCATTCCCTCTTGTTCTATCGCTGATTACCTGTGAGAAGAGACCAGCACCAACCTCTCTACAATGTCCTTTCATGTAGTTGTAGAGAGTGATGAGGTGCCCCCTCAGCCTCCTCTTCCTCAAACTAAACAGTCGCAGCAAGTGGGTGATACTCTTCTGGCATTTTAAAAGTCTGTTTGTTACAAAACCATGGCTATGCTCTATTGTTGTGTGCACAGTAATGTGTTGTAATTCATCTCTCCTTTCTGCCTTGAAATTGTGACAGTTGTAGTAGCTAAATGTTTAAATATTTAGAAGGTGTAGTTTTAATAAGCTCTGGAAATATTAATGTATACTTTAAAAAGGTCTGCAATCTCAGCAAGAAGTGGTTTGTCTTCATTAAAGAAACATTTGGAAGATGATGCATAAAGAGCAGAAACTATCTGCTCACTCAGTCTATAATTGTTTATATATATCTACTTGCTGTACATAACAAAAATACAGGGAGTACAATGTAAGTGAAAGCATGGATTATTCATGAAAGTGGCATTACATATGTGAGTATATTGTGTTATTATGTAAAATACAAAGTAAAACTTTTTTGTGCTGCAAAATACAGCATTGTATATAGGTTCCAGTTTTTGGAAGGAGACTTTTCCTCATCAAGATGAGGAAAGCAGTGTCACTTGGTCTGTACAAGCATTTCACAATACACAAGAAAGAGGTACTACAGCTAATTACTTCAAAAATTATTGCATTTTAATTGGAGCTTCTGTGAACCTTTTCTTTTAAGATACATACCGATCAGACAAACTGACGATCAGTAACACTGAAAGAAATCATGGTTCCAGAGTTTGCATCTTTCTTCTGGTCACAGCAGTTTGCATTCCTAATCACTTAACCAGAGCATGTGTAGGAACTAATAAGCACAGGAGAATAGATGTGAAAAAGTCCTCTCATGATGCGTTACAGGTATGGCTTCTGCTTCCCGTCTCATGTAGTTAGTTACTCAGGACATCTCCTACATGGCCGCTGTGTTCACCAGTAACTAGCAAGTAAGCATCTGAGTTGTTTGAGGTTGTAGGAAAACCTGCTTTTGAAAACCAAAGTCCAAAATATTCCTTCATCTTTCTGTTCAGTGAGCATGCTTTGGACAAGACACTGGTCCAAATGAAAGATCTGTGTTAGTAGTATCTTTGCTGGCCAGTAAAGTACCACTTAAAGGTGTGCATATCATTCATATTCCGCTAGGGTTTTCCAGGAACGATTCCCCTATTTTGCTCATGCAAAACGTGTATGGATTTTTATTGGAGGACTGATATTTTTTCCTTATTTTGTGTCTGTTCTGTGCTCCCTTTTCTTAAGTGCAACTCTTCAGTGCTTCTGATTTTTATTTTTAATGTTAAATCTTCTAGTGAAAAACCATGAGAAGAGATGGTTAATTTTATGGAGAATGAAAGAAGGAAGTTTCATTTATCACAAGTTTCCTTCTTGAGGCTTCTGAGGCCAAAGTAATTTCATGTCTGCCAGTACTGTGTGGTTAATTGAAGTTCCGTACATCTGATGTTCTTCCTAAGGATAAGCCATATTCATGCAGCACTAGTGCTGATTTCATTTCATATACTCTGCATTAGACAGTTCTAGAATAGAGGCAATTAGTGACTATGAAATATTTTTTCTCTGCGTGAGAAATAAATAAAAAATATAAATTCTGTCAATATGAGGACTGCACATGTTGAATGTTTGAAAATCTATCCAACAAAATGTGATTGAAGATTTTGAATTGCTAAGCAATCATTATAATCTAGATGTAAATTAAATAAAATCAGTAGTAGTATTGTCCCCTTTAAAGCTAAATATTTTAACACTGGGGTAAATATGCTCATTGCAAAATGAAACTGAAGTGTGACCTGCTCACATCAATTTTACATTTTCAAGCTTTTATAACTGTTAAGTGTTCAGGCCTACAGGATTCTTTGCATCTATGTAATGCTGCATCATTAACTTTCCTAGTTTGTAAAAATGTGTCTTGTTCCAGCCAAAATTGTCATGTCAGGGACCTTAGGTGGTGAGAGAAAAGCAGGGAGGGAGGTCATGGGTGTTTTGTGTACCCTTTAGTGAGCACTTCTAAGTCAACTTGACTTGACCTCTTTATGTCCAAGTGCTCTTTGTCCTGTGGTTTTCTTTTTTTTTTTTCTCTCCTCAGGAGGTTTAATTTGTCAGAAACTGCATCTACCCCTTCTGTAAACAGTAGCTTCTTTCCTTGGGTCACAGCAAAACCTACCATAATCTGTCAGAGACACTTGACCACCACTTGTAGCAAATGCACTCTCTCCTTCCTACCTCCACATAGGCCACTGTTGGGTTGGTCATGGCAGGGGTTGGGTTGGTCATGGCAAGGGCTTGGAGGGAGGGACTTTTTCAGAATAGCAGCACCAAACCCAGATCCATAACAAAGTTTGAGGACCTTCCTTTTTTCCTCCTGTGCAGAAGCTTGTCTCTTACAGCACAACATGAGGCTTAATGGTAATGTGTTGTGACTGATCCCTATTGCAAGTGTGAACTATGGCTACTTGCCATGAGTAGGCAAGCAAGCGTGTGTTGCTTATGATGACAAGAAGTGATACTGCAATGAGACAGGGAGGTGTGACTGCAATTTGCACCTCTACTTCATTTGCCCAGAGGACCCGCATTTTCTTTGTTGGTATTTCAGGGAAGTGACAAGGGGACACTAGCCAAATGCACCGTTAACAGATGTAGCCGTGGCACTCAGACAGAGTCTATCGTTCATGCTTAAAGCTTTCTTATAAAACATGTGCGTTGCAGGGGGCCCACTACCAGCAAAAAGTGTTTGCTAATTGGCAGCCAAATGCTGAGTTGTTTCACTTGCTGCAGCACTTTTTAAATCAGAGCTGCTGCTTGATGGAGGGAAGGGTTAGCATTTATCCTTGACAGTCTCCTGCTAGAAATCCTGGGTCCGACGTGCACGCTTCTAACACAAATAGGGTGATACCATCAGCCCTTGCTGCACAGCAGATCTAATTTTGCTAATGAATCTCTCTCATTAATACATCAGTCAGCTTTTGTTAAACTGACATCATAGCCTCTGCCTATGCCTAATAGAGAGATTTAAGCAGGAGCCTATTAGTGGCATTGTCCTTATTCATCACCGTAACTGTCAGTTTCGCTCACATAAAGACAATAACTGTTTAAACAAGGAAATCGAGCTGTGGCTGAAGCGAGGGACAGATCTGTGGCCCCAGCGTGCTGCATTCTGCTATGGTGGAGCAGATGCACAGAGGGGTATTCTGGCTGCTGGTGCTCTTCAGTGGTAGCCGTTATTAGGGTGCCTGGCAATCTGGGTGCTTGGGCACTTAAATCTTTCAGAAACATCCATGCCTGTATGAACATTGTCTCTGGCTTGCCAGCTGGACTCAGATTGGGGCAGTTCCCCTGTTTTTTGTGGCTGCCACACAGGTGACTGACCTGGGGGTGGAGGTGGCTCCTGTAGGACAGCTGGGTGTCCCTGCTTGGTCTGTGAGCTGGAGCAGAGCTGACCTGCTTCATCAGAGGCTCTGTTTGAGGGAGGACACTGTTTCTTAAAAGGAATCTCCGATCTTTGTGTAATTCATAGTTACTCTGGTGTGGATTGTTAAGATTTTTCCAGCTGGTACTGCATAGTGGGAGAAATCTTGATGGAAGGAGGTAATCAGGAAAAGTGTTGTTCTCTGTTTAACAAGCATCCCAGAAGCTGTAGCCACTTGTCTCCCTAGTGGCCTGTGTGCCGATTGGCGCGTATGTAAGCTGTACAAAGAGCTGTTTTTCACATGCTTGTCCAGCTGTGCAAAGTACATAAATTATTCATTGACTCATCCTGGAGTGGGAAGAAAACCCAACCTGTTTCTTAATATAGCTGATGTCACACGCATGCTGTTGCAGAAATCATCCTAACCAAAATATTTTTTACAGCTGCTTATATTAAAGCTAAGTAATCCACTGGTATCTGAAAATTTGAGGCACCTCTGGCATTCCTCAGGCCAGAAGCACAAACTATTCTAAAGGGCAAACTCGGTCCTGTCCCTTCTCCTTCAACATTTCTATGCTGACTTTGAAAGTGTGCCTTTGCATGATCAGGTGAAGACAATTTTTGTAATTTTATTGAATGCATCTTTAAATCCATAACACCAAAGGTTTTCTGTATGAACAACTGAATCATTTACTGTGCAAAACTTTAGTAGTAAATGATGAGAAATTTGGTTGCTATGGGATCGTATCTGACCACTGTAATGGGAGAGCATGGTACCATCTACCAATTCAGCTTGCTTCCGCTGTCCTGAAATGCTAGTGCTTTCTTTTACGTTCTGGTATCCAAGAAGATACTTAAAGCCAGGGCATCTACTTCTTACATAATTAGTTAATGTGTGTGTTTGGTTGAGGGTGGAGAAATGGGAGAAGGAATACTTGCTCTATAGTCATATGTAAATGAGACCAATAAATCATGTTTGAAACACTCCCTTACAGTGAAATCCATAAATTCACAAAGGAGAGGTGGTGCTATATAGAAATAAGGCTGAAGGGAATTCTTTGTACCTATGTATGTACTTACGTATCCTGTTGTAGGTTCTCCAAATTTTTTTATTACTTTCTATAGGAATAATTTGGAGGTTTTGTGTATATGGTGGGTAAGGTGTCATTTGAATCTATTGAAACTCTTCAGATAATCTCAGTGGAGCTACTCCAAGAATGAAGAATGATCAAAAAAGCCACTGCTTCTCTGGATAATAAATTTTTTTATTAGCAACATTAAGTGTAGCCAGTGTTGGTATTTCTGGAGACAAAAGGCTTGACCTTAATAAGTGTTATCCTATGCCTGCCATTGTGCTAATAAAAGAGTGTAGTCTTGCACTGTCAGTTCTTTTGTCAGAGGAATCCGACTGTCCAAAAGCAGGTCCATATGGTGAATATCATACCGTAGTACATACTACCTTTTTTTTTAAAGTTGGGTTTATTTCAGCCATTAAGTGGCTTGACATTGAATATGCATTAATGCTTTTATGTACGAAATAAATGAATCTGTTTAAGTGAACTACTTTTTCAAGACCAGTGCCCTCCAGATGCAGGTTTTTTAGAAAGTCATGAGATATGGGCTATATTCCAGTTTTCTTACCACTACGTTTATGAAGCAATTGCAGTTCTGTTGCCAGTGGCTTTGTTTTCCCTTGTACAGTCAAAACAAGAAACCTTGCTAGCATTTTTTAAAGGTTCACCTACAAAAAGTGAGTGACAGAGGGAAGAAAATGAATGTCTTATCCATGCTCATACTCCTACTGCCATTCTTTGAGGAAAGTCCATTTTAATGTAGGAACATCTCTGAAAAACAGCAACTTTAAACGATGGAAAAAAAACCAACCCAAACTCTGAATCTGACTTTTTTAGGTACTGTGTTTTCTCTGTTAGGTGCTGGAACCCCAGCGACATAGTCTATGACCGATTTAGAGGGTTATAACCTTCCTTATGATCTGTGGCTCTTAAGTATCAGTCTGCAGTGGCTTTCTGCTGTTTGTCTGATGGTCCTCTGCAAATAAAACTTGTAACACTGAGGTGTGAATTGGGAATTGCTCCGCCCCAAGAATGGTGCTGTTGCCTGGTTTCCATTCCTTCCCTGTACAGGCTGTTTGGGAACCAAGAAAACTTGCCAGGGCTAATGGCACAGACTTTCTCAGCTGTCACCTAGAAAAGTTAGATTTTTGTGGTATTCCATAATCGGCATCTTAAGACATGTTTTGAGGGTCTGGGATGTGTGTGGTAGGACCCAAGAGGACCTTGTGGGGAGAAGTTCCGTCCATGGAGAGCTACTGGCAGCACTGGAGCTTAACCTGCCTGTTCTTAGCATTTACTCCACTCACAAAAAGGGGAAAAAGAGAAGTGCTTTTGATCAGGAGCCGTTGCTGATCTTTTCTGAATTAAATCATTACTGCAACTTATTTCACGCATTAGTGAAATAAGCCTTTTGAAATGTTATAAATAGTTTGCAACTTAGTCAAGAAAATTGAGCCTTTTTGTCTTTCTCCATCCTTTGCGGGTCTCAGTATGGTTTGAGATGTAATTTACTGATGTCTCTGAACTCTTGCATTGTATCAGGAATAGTGTGGTGAGCCGGACTAGGGAAGTGATCATCCCCCCTGTACTCGGCACTGGTGAGGCCCCACCTCGAGTGCTGCCTTCAGTTTTGGGCCCCTCACTACANTCTCATGACTCTCAAATATGAATTCCATGGGAGGCTAATTTCCTATGTATACGATGAGCATGTGCAGCACAAAGATAGATTCTGCGTATGTTTAGATAGGAAAGGGAAGAGAACAGGAGATGGCAACAGCTCTTTTGTCAAGATTTTGTGAAATAACTTTTGATCAGTTTATGTTAAGGCAGAATTTAGGACATAGGACTACAGGCATGCTTTCTTTTTATTTGAAGTGGAATTTACCGAAAAATGAAACCGCAAGATTATCATAGTTTTTGTGGGTTTTTTCTTACTGTCAACAGGGGCTAACTGTATGGAGGCAAATTGAAAGTTCTTTAAGAAATACATATGCAATCTCTAGTGTTATGAACATTTTCTTCATGTGTTAGTAGACAGTTATTAAAGATAAGCTTAAATTATTTTGAGAATTTAAAGCTCTTGAAACTAAAATTTGTATTAAAATTAATTGAAATTATATACATATGTCCATAGAAAGCAAAGTTTGAGCAGTGTTGGAAGTCTTAAGGGTATTTAGAATTTAAAAGTATCGGTTCAACCTAAGTACAAAATCAAAACAATCCGTGTGATCGATATTTGCTGATTTTATTTTTATTTTTCCCCCTTACACTATTTGTGCAAGCTGACTAAACCTTGGGGGCCAAGGGGGCAAGTGTCTAACTAGCTCAAGCCGATGTTTTAAAGCAGTATACAGTAGTCAGTCGCATATGCTGAAATTAGTCATGTGAGGGCTTATTTTGCATTGACTGAAGGCCTCTCTTTAAGAACAGATAGACAGTATAGTATATATTTGGGTGACTGGAGACGATGTTTCAGAAAAGATAGCATAAGGAGTTGTTAATTGTCAGTAAATCACCAGCAGCAGGTGGTATAGGAGGTGTAGGAAGGCACAAACTCCTATAATATCTTCTGTAACTTGGTCTCACTTTAAATTTAGTGGGTTATGAGGACGAAATCAACATTACTGCTGGAACAGGCTTGGGATGGAAATATGAAATGTCTTTGCCGAATGGTGTTTGCAAGGTGCCTCATATTATCAACAAAATCAACCACGTAGGCCATTCATTTTGTTAAACATTAAAGGTGGCAGGGAATACACTAAGAAAAAGTATAGACCAGAATACGTGACTGCTGTCACTTGTGTTCAAGGAATACTTTCCTTTCAGTGTCTCAGCTCAGCTTGTATAAATTCTTATTCATTTTGTCTTTTCTGTGTGGTGGGAAACTGAGGTATAGATTAGGTGAAAACAATTGTTCAAAGTCATGCAGGGACACAAACCATCTGAAAATCTTCTTCCAGTGCTTTAGCCATTGGAATGGCTCAGAACCCTCTAAGAAGACAAATTGTGCTTAAAGTAGCAATTTAAAACCATTTCTGTCTATTCCATTGCTCTGCTTTACAGACCAATTTGTTATTTCTTCACTGTAAGAATCTAAATTGGTAGAAGTTTACAGATGAAAATTTCTTCACAGCAACATTTCCATTGCCTTGTTGGTGTGAAACTGTTGATCCGTGTATAATTTAATTGGTAAATGTTCCTTGCAAGTATGAGGTAAACTGGTAAATTAGAAGTACATGGTATTTTTTATTTTAATCTCCAGGGAAGTGGTCATGTTTCTGCTTTTGCTGCAACATCTTTCCTTAAATGCTTACCAAGTCTTATCTGCGGCTTTGATTTTTTTTTTTTTTTTTTTTAAAAGAAACTGCTGTAGAACATTTCTGTTTGGATGATGGACAGCTTTATATCTGCATTCATAAGCTGATGAAGAGGCCATAACAGAAACACAGATCAGGGAGTGACTAATTCTTTTGGTTAACAATGGTGTACGATTAGATGTAAGAAATCTTTTAAAGCTCCATTCCTGTTCTGTCTCCAAATGAACTTGAAACTCTTACAAGTTTTTATTCACAAATCTTGAAGCCCACAGGTTCCATTAGTTGTCTTACTGCACTTTGTAATGGCAGAGGCAGTTCTGTTGTTAGCCATAACTATAGTTATTATAGACCAAGACGTTTAATGCTCTTTTTCCAGTAGTTAGGGGATAAATAAAAATATTCCCCTTAAAAGGGGAGGTATATGGATGCACCTTACTCCAAAGTAAGTGAATAGCATTCCAATTTGTTTAATTCTTTAAAATTGTTTGGAGTTGTTTTGATCCAGCTTGTTGCTGCATGTTGAAGACAGACTTAGCCTTTTCACCTAGGACATGTTTGTTCTGTATTTGGATTGAGAGGAAACTCCAGCTCAGTATTGGCTCAAAGTCCATGAGAATTCAAATGTAGGTGATGGTGTTTTCTTTTGAATTAAGAGGAGGAAGATCATGCCGGGTATTGTAGTTTAATGTTTAGTCATTGTACCATATTGGTACAGTGCAATCAGTCTTGTCTTCTCAGTTCTCTTGAAATTATTTGTACCATGTCCTTGAGGAAATTATGGGATGGAATTTAGCATTGTGTGAGATATTTGAATCATGTATTTCCAACTTAGGTTAGTACAGTAGTATATTGGGTTTGCACAGACAGGTTTTGGTAGTGAGGGGGCTACAGGGGTGTTTTCTATGAGAAGCTGCTAGAAGGTTCCCCCGTGTCCAACAAATTCAATGCCAGCCAGCTCCAAGATGGACCCACTGCTGGCCAAAGCTGAGCCCATCACTGATGGTGGGTAGTGTGTCTGGGATCATATAGTTAAGAAAGACAAAAAAACTGCTGCACAACAGCGTCCAGAAGAGAGGAATGAGAATAAGTGAGAGAAAACTCTGCAGACACCAAGGTCAGTGCAGAAGGAGGGGGAGGAGATGCTCCAAACACCAGAGCAGAGATTTCCCTGCAGCCCATGGTGAGGCAGGCTGTCCCTCTGCAGCCCATGGAGGTCCGTGGTGGAGCAGATATCCACCTGCAGCATGTGGAGGACCCCACAGGTTCCTCCACATGAAGGTTGCTGTGAACGTGTGGGAAGCTGGCACTGGAGGAGGCTCCTGGCAGAACCTGTGGACCCAAGGAGAGAGGAGCCCACCCTGAAGCAGGTTTGCTGTCAGGAACTGTGATCCTGTGGGAGACCCACGCTGGAGAAGTCTGTTCCTGAAGTATTGCAGCCCATGGAAGGGACCCATGCTGGAGCAATTAATGAAGAACTGCAGCCCATGGGAAGGACCTACATTGGAGAAGCTTGTGTCTCCTGTGGGAGAGACCCCGTGCTGGAGCAGGGGAAGAGTGTGAGGAGTCATCCTCCTGAGGAGGAAGGAGTGTCAAAGACAACGTGTGATGAACTGACCACAACCCCCATTCCTCGTCCCCCTGTGCTGCTCGGGGGGACGAGGTAGAGAAATGGGGAGTGAAGAAGGGAGGGGTGGGGGAAAGGTGTTCTAGGGTTTGGTTTTATTTCTCATTATTCTACTTTGATTTGATTGGTAGTAAATTAAATTAACTTTCCCCAAGTCAAGTCTGCTTTACCCATGACGGTAATTACTGAGCGATCTCTCTGCCCTTATCTCAACCATGGGATATATTTCGTTATATTTTCTCTCCCCTGTCCAGTTGAGGAGGGGAATGATAGAGCGGGTTTGGTGGGCACCTGGCATCCATTCAGGGTCAACCCACCACAGGTAGGATATGGAAGAGGCAGCAGCTTTGTTATAGAGCTGTAAATAATCAAAGCTGTCTGGCAGCATTTTGGAAAATAAAAGTAATGTTGGGTCATTGCATCTTGTCTTCCGTAATCAAAAAGCATCTGTAAACCAGAAAGATTTACAAAATTTCTGTTTGTGGAGCAGAGACAAAAAGTGCTTCCTGATTGTGAAATACTGCTACTTCTACCACAAGAACAGAGGAGGAGACTTCAAGAGCCAGTGTCCAAAAATTGCTGTCATTGCAAGGACTTTATAAAATATTCTGGAAGTTGTGTTTAGGTGGACTACAAGCAACTTTGTGAAGGACTATAGAGTAGTGTGCAAGAAACAGGCAACAGCAGACCAGTCTCAAACTTGAAATCTACAACAGAATTCCCTTATATATGCCTTTTAGATGTTCAAAACACAGTAGCTTCTTATATGATTACACAATTTTCCTAGACTGTAGGAATGTGTTGAATCAGCTTGCATGGTTTATACTTCCGTTGCTGGAATTAATGGCAGTGTCAGTCAGTCTGCAGTCAATCAGGAAGAAAACATGCAAGTTGAGTGGTTGTATGTGTTCATATGTACTACAGATTTATAACTTTGCACTCTCTATTTTCAGCTTGGATAGAATTGGAGTTTTTTCCTGTCTGAGTCGTAAGCCTGATAAGAATATCTTAAGAATCCAGATGTTTGCACATCAGTTTGAAATAAAAAACCTAGCCCTTGACCCTAAGTTCTTGTGGCCATTAAAATAGGGTCGTGCATGACCATATGAATGAACACAGTTTCTTGCGGGACCCTCCTCAAAAGAAGAAAACTGCTAGGCAGAGATGGGATGTATCTGACAACGTGGGGCAGAACCTTCTTTGGAAAGAGGCTTGCTAATTTTGTGAAGACACCTTCAAACTAGGGGAGGTTTCCCATAACCTGAGGCAGGTGAGGGGTCCGTGGGCAGAACGCAGGTGTCCCAGGGACTGCAAAACTGGGGGGAGTCGCAAAAGCATAAAGGAAATGGAAGACAAGCTGGAAATAAGGAAGAGCCACCAGGAGGTTACCCATTGCCTGAGTGTGGAGGGTGGGGTGAGGACACCCAACACCCAGCTGCAGCCGAAACTGGTGAGGCAATGAAAGGCACAGAGCTTCCCTGTTGTTCATCAACAGTAAAAGGAAAGGATAAGGAAAATGTAGCCCTTCTGCTCAGTGCGGGGAGAAGACCTTATGACAAAGAAAGTGACAAATGTTGAAGTGCTCAACTGGTTTGTTGTTGGTTTTTTTGCTTGTTTTCACTGATAAGGCCTGCCTTTGGGTAGCTGAGCCTCCTAGCAGAGCCTGGAGGAATTATGCCACCCATGGGAAATGGGGAAGTAGTTAGGGAGCATTTCACCCACTGGGACGCAGCCAAGTCTGCAGCACCTTGGGTTCACCCAGGGATGCTGTCGGAGCTGGCCTGTGTCACTGGAGATAGCTCTGTACCATCTTTGAAAGGTCATGGCACCTGGAGAGGTTCCTGATGAAGGGGAAAAAGGCAACCGTTACACCCATCCTCAAGAACTCCAAGGAAAGGAACCCAGGTAACGACAGGCTGGTCAGCCCTTCCTCACCCTTGGGAAGGCCATGGAGCAAATCCTCCTGGAAACCACTTCCAGGCACAGGAAGGAGGAGAAATCGAGCGGGAGCTGCCAGCACAGGTTTACCAGCGGCAAATCCTGTGCAGCCTGTGTCCCCAGCTTCTCTGAGGTGAGCGGCACTGCGGAAGCAGTGGCTGTTGCATACCTTGAATTTAGCAAGTCACAGTTCTCCATAGTTTTCTTCTTACCAAATTGGTGAGATAAGTGAATGTGAAAGTAGGTGGAAGTTTAAGTGGGATTGATGGGCTTACAGAGAGGCAATGTGTGAATTTTTTCTGGGATGTCTCTATTTGGAGATACTCAAACCTCAACTGGACGAGTTCCTGAGGAACCTCACCTAGATGAACCTGGTTTGAGCAGGGTGTTGAACCAGGTGATTTCCAGAAGTCTTTTCTAACATGTATGGTTTCTGTGCTTCCATGAAGTATCAGTAAAATTGTTTCATTTTTTTAACTTGCCCTCAAAGTCAGGGGTTTTTGTAACCATCCAGGATTGATTTTTATTTGCCCAGATAAGCTGGATGCTTCACTGCCACTGTATATGCACAGCCATGGACAGTATGTCGATGCAGTTTCAGGCGCCACAAGCTACCACTTGTAGGAGCTACCACAGCAGTGAATTGCAGCTGGAAAAACCAGAGCAGAAAGGCTTTTGCAGACCACTGTGTCATTTGCTTTTGCATATTTTGTAACAGGAACTAAATTTGGACAAGGAAACTACCCTTGTAGCCTGCTCCCCAGCAGCCTTTCCCTTCACCCTCCTAAACCTTTTTCAGGTATACGCTTCTCTGTTACTGCATGCGTACTGTCTTTGCATAGTTGTAATAAAATTGATGTTGCCGATAAGCATCTGATTTCCATGTGTATTGTGCTTTACGGCAGCACTTCTGCGGGGAATCAGTTATCTGGGAGCCCAGTGTATGTTACCATCTCATCTGTTGGGTGCTCAGAAAGGGTCTGTGGTGCACTGTACTGATAACTCTGATATAGGAAAAGGATCTTCACAGTCAGAAAGGGGACTGTGCTGCTCTACGTCATGTGTCATGGACGCAAATCCTAGAAATTATGTGAGAAGAGGGATAATGGTGTGGAAATGGCTTTTGTCTTGCTGAAAACTTCTGATAATTTAACATGGATCTCTAATCTGGTCATTAAAATATTGTGTGGAAAGTGCCAATTGTAAGCTATTCTTATTTTTTTGGCATCAGCCTGCATATCTGACATAAAGATGATTATACCCTTTTAAAAAATACGCATGTGCCAATTACAGAATTGTAATTCAAATATCTTAAGTTAATTCTTCTTCCACGAGCAACTAAAAAGCCTCTTTCAATAATTTCATTTAGTTACTTAAATTAATTTTACCCTAGTTATTTTGTTAATGTTAATTTAGCCTTTGACGCGCTGCACGGCACTTCTGCTTGTGTAGGGAATGAGCCCTGAAAGGAAATTTTGCCACAGAAAACTGCCCTGAACTTGTGTTCAAAAACTCCCTTCTGCAGCCCTTGTGGCACACCTCCAGATCTCTGCTCTATTAATCCTGTCCTTGATGTCATCACTCTCCCATACCTCCATTAAACTTTTATGGGAGAGATGGGTGCATGGTCTGTAATGGAAAAATCAGCTTACTCTAGGGTTGCAGCAGATGACTTACAGGAGGGGAAAGCCGTAGCATGTTTCTTGCTTCTTCAGGCCCAGGTGAGGAGAGATGGAGAAGGGAGAACAGGTATTTTATTGGGAAAAGGTGTAGGAACTTGTTGGTTTTTTGGATTCTACCTGTGTTATAAACCGTTGTGCAGGCTGTTGAAAGGTCTGGATTCAAAGGAAGCTGTTAAAAGAAATAACCTTTCTTTACGAGTTTTATAGAACCAGTAGACAATGGAGCTCTTAAATGGAACGAATTTTATTTACGAGTACAACACTTTTTTTTTTTTTTTTNCTTTTTTTTTTTTTTTTTTCAATTCCTGGTGTTTTCTGCTGTGGGTGTCTTTACTCATCTCAAATTTGAATCAATAACGACAGTAGGTGAAATGGCTTATTCTCTGTTGTCCTGACAGGTTGAAAGGTTTCTTATGTGTGTGTTTTCTTTAGTCAGTTCCTACCCCTTTGAAGAAAGAATGGCAGTCAGATATGTTGGACAACTCACTGCTATTAGAAGGATGCTTTAATAACAGTTACATATGTGACACCTGAAAGAAACAGGGAACCTATCTGTTTTCAGATAATTTGTTTAATGACTAGAACCTGTGGAAACTCTTTATACTGTACATAAGTTTAAGGTGACAAGAGCACATTTTGTATGTGTGCAAAAGAAGAGGCGGCGGGACCAAATTAGTCTGATAGATGATGGGCTGCCAGGTAACACAGTGGATTCTCCCTCCTCTTTGTTTTGGCTTAAACATGCAGCAATCATCTCGAGTTTTGTTTTTTTAAAGCGTTCAGTTTTCTCTGTTTCAGCTGCTTACTTGACATCTTTATTTATATCCATGTTAAAGGAGATACAATATTAAAACTCTCTTGAACATGCAGGTTATTACACACATCTTAAAATTCATAAGAAATGTTCGCAGTTACTTTGAGTGCTGTATCTGTGTTTTGTTAAGAAACCAAGTGCCTGTAGTTCCTTTTGAAAACACTGTGTTTTATGTCGCTATGTATTTAAGTGAAAACTGGGGTTTTTTTCATAAAGAAAACTTTTTCCTCTATCTCTGGTTGTGTGGCTTCCTTGGTGCCAAAGCGGTCTGGTTGCAGATGGTAGAATATTTCAAGCAACTGAAAAGAGCTGGATGAGTTAGAAATTCATGTTTTAAAAGCAACAGAAAAAAATGACATTTAAATTCTGCATAGTATTCGGAGGCTAGACTTTAAAAAAAAATAAAATAAATCTGGTGCCATAGAATAAATAGATTATAGTTCGTATGTGTTTATATATGGTCAAGGCTTTTTCTTATACTAGATGAGTCCAACATTACTGCAACTAGTCTGATCTCCTTGGGGCTGCTTCTGGTGTAGAATAAAGGACACTTACATTGTTGTCAGATTGGGACGGTATTGTTAAGAGATGGTGACAGCTACTTCTCATCTTAAAATAGTTGTAGAAATTAGGTTAGTTCTGGTTACAGAAACTATCAGCTCCAACTTTTCACTGCCATTCTCCAGAAATACATAAGGCATATTTGGAGAAGAAGTTTGGCTACCCTTTACTATTTTTCAAAGGCTTCTTTTATGAACAGAGGGTAGAAAGGATCAGCATGGCTGAAAAAAAAGTCACCAGCAGAGACAGAAGACAGCCCAGCCCTGAAAAAGAACTGGACTTCTTTGCTACAAGGTCTTGCTTAAGGGAGGGCTCTTTAGCCTAAATGCTGCCTTCCTGCTGTGTTCCGGAAAAGAGGATGTAGCACCTTCTTTGTGGCAAAACAGAGCTCTGTCAAAAGGCATTGCCCCCCTTGGTGTCCCGATGTAACAGGAGCAATCTGCAAGAGTTTTCGGCTAGCCTTGGTTCAAAGGGTTGGCACAACGTACTGACTCAAGGCCTCTATCTCTAAGACAGATAAGGGCTCTGTGACCCACTATAGATTTATATCCTAAAAAAGAAAAGCTTCCCTCAGCTACCTGCGAGCAGAATTATATAACGCAACTGTTTATGGTATGTGTCAAGTATAGCTATAAGACAGCAGTCTTGTAAAAGAGCCTCCCAAACTAGCAGAGAGGTATGTATGTTCAAAAGTGATGGCTCTTGATGTTAGATCTCTCGACCTATCCCACACATTCTGTGCTCGATATTGGGGCATCTTTTAAGAACTTACTTTTTCAGCCACAATACTTAAAAAAATTGAGGCAGTACCTGTCTGGAATGCAAAGTAAATTGTTGTGCTCTGCATTCTTCCCTACGTTATTTCTCCAGGGACTGCGATTTCTACCTTTTAAAGTTCCTGTGTTCCCATATCAAGTATATTCTGGCCTCAATGTGAGTTGTTTGCACCTCACCTTGAACTAGGCACTGTTTCTACAGCCTGTAAGAAACCAAGAATAGAATTAAAAAGCATTAAAACCTGGAGATCAGTATCTGTGGGAAATAACTTCTTTTAAAACGGGAGCAATTAGTATTTCCTCTTATTTGCATATAAACTTTTCAACCTTCAGAACTATTCATAAGTGTTTATGGTTTACAGTATTTATATTGTGATTTTTTTAACTGATCTGTTGTAGCTGCATGTTAATGTTGAAAGGTTTTCTGCCTCGTGCAGATTACCAAGCAGTTTGTAAAGGAGTGGCTTGCTTGTATATAATATGTAAAGCACACCTAAGAATGATAGTTAATACTGAAGCTTTTATGTTAGATTAGTCCAACTTTGAGCTGCATCTAGACTGAGATTTTCCAGTTCCTGCCTCCCACTAGTTCTTCATTGCTCTCCTGAAACTGTCTTGTTTAACAAAGATGTTCATCAGTTTCATCCTCAAGGTTGTAACTGTCACAGAATCACAGAATGGTTTGGGTTGGAAGAGACCATGTAGTCCTACCCCCTTGCAATAAGCAGGGACATCTTCAACTCAATCAGGTTGCTCAGAGCCCCATCCAACCTGACCTTGAATGTTTCCAGCGTTGGGGCACCTCTCTGGGCAGCCTGTTCCACTGTTTCACCATCTTTATCATAAAAAAGTCTTCCTTATGTCCAATCTCAGTGTACCCTCTTTCAGTTTAAACCCACTATTCCTTGTCCTATTGCAATAGACCCTACTAAAAAGTCTGTCTGCCTCTTTCTTATAAGCCTGCTTTAAGTACTGAAAGGTCTCAATAAGGCCTCCCTGGAGCCTATGAATGACTACCACTCTCTCAGCCCATCCTCACAGGAGAGGTGCTCCATCCCTCTGATTATTTTTGTGGCTTCCTCTGGACCTGCTCCAACAGGTCCATGTCTTTCCTGTGCTGAGGGCTCCAAAGCTGGACACAGGTGGGGTCTCACCAGAGCAGAGCAGAGGGGCAGAATCACCTCCCTTGACCTGCTGGCCACGCTTCTAGTGATGCAGCCTAGAGTGGGGTTGGCCTTCTTGGCTACGAGCACACATTGCTGGCTCATGTCCAGCTTTTCATCCACCAGTTACCCCCAAGTCCTTCTCCTCAGGGCTGCTCCTAATCCCTTCATCCCCCAGTTTGTATTGGTACCAGAGGTTGCCCTGACCCAGGTGCAGGACGCTGCACTTGGCCTTGTTGAACCTCATGAGATTCACATGGGCCCACTTCTTGAGCTTGTGAGCTTGTCCAGCTGCCTCTGGGTGGCATCCTGTCCCTCAGGCATGTCAACTGCACCACTCACCGTGGTATCACCTGCAGATTTTCTGTGAGTTCACTTAATCCCACTGTCTATGTTGTTGGTGAAGATATTAAATGGTACTGGTCCCCGTACAGACCCCTGAGGGACACCACTTGTCACCAAGCTCCACCTGGACATTCAGCGATTAACCATTACTCTCTGGATGCAACCATCCATCCACTTTCTCATCCACTGAACTGTCCACCATTAAATCCATATCTCTTCAATTTAGAGAGAAAGATGTTAGAGGGCACCATGTCAAAGGCCTTACAGAAGTCTGAGTAGATGGCATCCATAGCTCTTCCCAGTCCAAAGAGAGAAAGCAATGGAATATTCTGTGAAGTTAATTCCTAAATACCTTAATACTTAGTCTTTTAGACTCAGCGCAAAAGTTACTGTTTGGATAATTCTGGAGACATCAAAGAAGGGGAATAGTATAGTTTAACGAATCTGCTGTTTTGCAGATGGTATGTTTTTTAGAGTATTTGTGGTATAGCCATGTATATGGACTGAAATTATAGTCAAAGCAGGAACGGTTTGAATAAAGGAACCGTGTAGCCAAGTTTGTAAAGATAATTTGTCAAATCCTGACAAATTAAAAGAGCTGACAATAATGTTGATGTTAACAATGTCCATACACATTTGCAAATTCAGACTCTTTGTACCTGTGACTATGCATGAAAACTATCTCACTTTTACCATGAATATTTATGTTCTGTAATAATTTGATTAACTATAAAATTTAACAATATTCTAGCTCCATGACCTGATAATTCTTCACCCTTACGGGGTCAATGATGCATATTGATTGATATGAAATTATTAGAATTTATGTGAGGTTTTCCATGGTTGCTCTGTGACAGAAATATAACTAGCTAAATATATTGTAATATGAAATATGTAAAGCAGTGGATTTATCTAGCCAGTGGTTTCCAATTATTTGATAATTTTCAAAGGAAAGTGTGAAACCTTCAGAAAGTATATCCTTGTGTATCACTACATAGCCTACACAAACTCATTTTTCTAAATCATCTCTCCCTTTGTCACCCTTAACGCTGTATTATGAAACCTCCAGGATTCTAAAGAGCACAAACGAAAACCACACATATTAGTCAATTGTTGGCATGGATAACTTCTTTCTTTTCTGAAGTTTCAGTGACTTGATCACTAACTAATTCTAGAGTGCATGGACATCTTAGTTGTGGTCATCTGGCTGCACTATGAAGAACACTGCATTTTGTCAAGTGGTGCTGCAGCTGACCGGGCACTGTCTTGTGGAGATGATTGTCATCTGCCTCTCCTACACTGGAGAATGGCATTGCTGGCCTTTCACAGGGTGAGAAAGTTTATGTGAGCAGTTCTCAAGTTAAAGAGAATAGAGGAAATATGCATAATAAAATTCATTTAACTCAATCTAGACTTTCTGTAACAGAGAAAAATGAGTTTGGGAAGCCAAATAGTGATGGAGATGCGTTTTTTTTAAATTTCAAAGAGAAGATGGTTTAAAATAATCTGTAATATCTGTCATTCTCAGAGAATAAGCATGAAACAGCATGACAGTAAATTCTATGATTTAAAAAAAGAAACCTAGCAGGTAATTATACTTTTTATAATTATTTTGCTTTTAGTAATCAAAGTTGATAGCTTTAACCCTCTGTAATTTTTGGACCTTCAGCATCAGGCATAGAACTTCCAGTGGTTCTTTTCTTGTAATGACTTTCTCCAAGCCATGATGGACAGATGCCTTTTAATCATTCTGTATTATCTCCATTGGTGGAGTAGGGGGACTGCCAGATAGCCAAACTTGGAAAATTTCTGCAGAGAACTACAATTCTAAGTATAGTTTCAATTATAGTTCATAAGTAGGGCATTTTCTGGTAGTTCTTTATGGTATAGCATGTCCAGATGAACTCCAAAATTTATTTTTAAAAATAACTAGGGGATCTATTGTTACTTTATTTCATCTGTATAATGTGATTTAAGTTTAAAATTAAAAACTGAAAGTTCCCTCTTGATCTCTCTGTGTGCTGGTAGAATTCCTGTGCAACACACGAGTTCGTGGTTCTTTTACTCACATTATTTTTTCTAAATATAAAAGAACAACTACTTGCTAATACAGTAGTCATTGCAGCCCTTTATGATCTTTCAGAAATACAACCTGAGAAGAAATTCTTAGACTGCATTGAATACATAAAAACTCAGGAAGTTTCAAACGTGCTTTGAACTGCAAAAATTACTCACAGATCTGATGGATTCTACATTTTCTTCCAAAGCAGATTTTTTTATCAGCCCAAGATAATTAGAGAATAGTCCTTAATCTTGTTCTAGTTGCTTGCATTTTCATAAAAGATGTGTGGCACAGAAAAAATTAGTAAGTTTTAAAGTGAGAGACTAATGCCATTTTCCATTCTTTTATGAAGATGCCTGAAAGTCAGACAGATTGCACGTTTGCATGTGCTTGGCAACGTGGGCGAACCTCAGCTGGCTGCAGCACAGGCTCTCCCCTAAGCAGGAATGTGGCCCTGGCTCTCCTGAGACCACCTTTCCTCCCGGATGAAGTGCTTTGAAAGGAGGTGGGAGTAGCAGTTCAAGTAGTGCTTCTCATGGACTCCGCGTACTACCACCAGGAAAACTGAAAACTTTTCTTCTCCATGAGGCATGAGAAAGCACCTGACTTTATTTAGATAGTTATTTTTGAAGACTTGCTAAGACAAAATCAATGACGCTTCCAACAGATGCTCGGTGAGTAATATTAGGAGTCGCATTAGCATGTAGCAGTTGTTGCTGACCTCTTCTCTTACATGAGTGACCTCTCAGCTGCATGCAAGGAGGGAGTTTGAGGCCAAAGCTGTCTGGAAAGGGCTGCACAGCCCAGAGATGATGGGCCGGGTTAGTTTGCTGTGTGGTCCCCTGCCTACGCCTAGGAAGTCTGAAGACCTTTTTATTTACATATTTTCAAAGTTGAGTGAAAAGTGCAGTGAGAATTCACAAATCAGGAAGAATATGACAAGCATAGCTTGTATTTGATCTGCAGCATTGAGCTTTTGCTTTTGATCTCTCGAGAGGTTGTGTCAAAGTACTCTGGTCCCACTTGATCAAGCTATCATGGAATCATTTTCTTCTTGCTAAATGGTTGCAAATTATAAGGGATTTCATAAACTTAGTGTAGAAAAGGCAAGACAGTGATACGAAGTGTAAGAACAAATTACTTAAGTCCCTAAAGATAGTCTTCTAGGTTCAAATTGAAAAAAAAATATAAAAAAGATCCAAAATTTAATTTAAAATTTAAAATCTTAACATTTAGTAATATAAATTAAGTTAGAAGGAAAAAAAGACTGACAGGAGACTGATACAAACTGTCTTAACTAGAAAGATAGAATTTTCATTTAAAGCGAGATTTCATTTTACCAACCTCAGAAAAAAGGATGCTGCATCTTGTTGACTTTTTTTTGACATTTAGTTAGAGTTCTGTCATTTCCCAGGGGTTGATTTTCTAGGTTTAGAAAGTATGTTTATTTAATAGTATTATGATGTTTATTAATAATGTTGAGACGCTATTTATCCACCAGTGAGAAGGCTTGAAAGAGGACCTACTAACATTCAAGAGCAAATTTTGCTGTTAAAAAGCAGAATGAGTCTTCTTTCAAACAAATTCAGTCTGTGTATGGCATTCTAAAGTGAATAATAAATATTCGAACTATACTACAGGAGCGTACAAGATAAATTCAAGGGTAGAGAGAATAAGATTGCAAAAACTTTACAGTGCAATATAGGGTTGTTCCACGCTGCATTTGACTTTTTATCTCAATACGTGTATTATCTCTGACTAGACAAGAAGGAAAAAAACTACTGGGTAAACCACGTCTCAAAAACTAATTTTAAATAACACACATCCCACCTTATACCCTCATGTAGGCTGGGCGCTATTAATGGAAGCAATGTGGCTGCATTAGCTCTACATTACACCCATTGCCAGCTTCTTAACAGAGGTGATTAATTAGGAATAGAAGCCTATATTAAAGTATGGTACTTGTCCTTCATCTAGCTTGCCTATCTCTACATAATTTTATTGTGCTGCATAGGCATGCCCTTAATAATGTCGTTATGTTCAAGTCTGTTATCTTTGGCCTATTATGTGCTCTGTCAAGAAAGGTAAAAATCTCAACTTTACAATGACCAAAGTCACTATTTCTGGCCCCGTAGAGGCAGTACAAAATATTTTCTTTTAAATCAGTGTACGCACATGCAGACAGAAGCTGTCACTTGTTTATAACTACATCTGTTTTTTTCCTGGCTTAAGATATTTTTAAGGAAGGAATTTTCACAGTTTGCGTGGAGGAAAATTGAAGATGCTGTGTTCCTAATGACAGCTCTTCAGACTGCTTGGAAGTTAAAGGTAAATCTGTGGTAACTGTATGTTGGCCTGCCCGCAGCTAGCCAGCGTGCATGACCCATTCCTGCATTATAGGCGTGAAGGAGAATCTGCAAGGAGACAAAGGAAATAATATCTTTTACATATAGAAACAATGTCTGGTCTACAGAGGCCAACTTTAAGCACCCAATGAAGAGCCTGCCTTTACTATACAGTAGTAGCCCCCAAAACAAGCGATAAAAGGTAGATGGTGGCAAATGTTTTGCTCTCTATCTGCTAGTGTTATAAAACTTTCTCAGATAAGCAAATTTTGAAAACCAATCAGAAATACCATCTTCTGTGTAAAGAGGTAAGGTATTCATGGCAAACACGAAGGAGGTTGAATACTTGCTTAACTAACTTAATTCACTATTATTTCGATGTGTTTAAAACACTTGCCTTTTAGACAAAGGCAGTACATTCTTCGTGAGGCGTTTTCTAGTTTGAGACAGTGGTATTTGCTAAGGACATGGAGAGCTTTATTGATGCCTGTTTGAGTGGCTTTCAGTGACTCTGGTGTCATGTAGCTTTTGTTGTTTTTATTCATCAACCTACTTTCCAGGGGAATTGGGAAGCTTGTGGACTGCTTTTGGAGGTTCTGCTGAGTATGTAAGAGTAGCGATGAAAGATGCTACTCATATGAAATTACTAGGAACATATAGACAACAAAGTGTATTCACAAATACAAGGTCACGCTCTTCTCTGATAACACACTGTCCATCATAGTAGCTTCTCTACAGTGCCTTGACTGTCTCCTTAGAGTAGCCTGTGATCTAATCTACAAATTCTTTAGGTTCAGAGATCTCTAGTAGTATATATAGCATTTAGTATAAGCAGGCTATTATCTCAGTGTGCCTCTGTAACTATGCTTCAAAATAAGCAATTAAGAATGAAATGCTAGTGTTAGAGTTACAAGGAAATTTATTATTAAATGTAGGCTTGAATAGATAATTATATAATTATATATAATAATGGAGCACAATAGCTGGATTTAAAGGTAGAAGTACTATGAGTTGGTGTAAGATTCTTTAGTGATAAGTGAGAGTTGGCGTTACTTCCATAGAGATGGCTGGACTTGTGTTTTTGATCAGGAATACTACATGTTCCACTTCCTCTGCAACAGATATTAAAAATATTCATTAAAATCTAGCATCAGTTAAGGGGTTCTGTGGGAATGGATAAAATTGTACTAAATAAAGTTTAAATGCATTAATTTTAACAGTTTAACAAGCTCAGACGTGTCTGTCTCCCTTCACAATATGCAATTTCCCNTGTGAAGATCAGGGGAGCTCAGCAGCTGTGTAGTCTCAGTAATTTCAGGAGCAAAGTGGTGCTAAGGATTTCCTTGGGGTAAAACCTGTGAATGAAGAGGAACACTGCATGGGAGTGCACTCTCAGGAGGGGCTGGTGTCTCCCAGAATTTCTGCAGGGTTTCCTTAAGGGTTGCATGTTGCATTTGTGATTGTAAAGCCGTGTGTTTAAGAAGAGAATTTTTAATTCCCACACCCATGCCAAAGTCAGATAATACCATTCTGTCTCCAGTAAACTATACTAGATTTTTTTATTAGCTTTCCTTTCCACATTCTTTGGAAAGATTACGCTGTGCCCTTATATGTGAGGTACAGGCCATGACTGTAATTGCATATAGCCTAGGATTTTAATTCTGAATAAATCTGGTAACAACCCTATGGGGTGCTCTCCAGTTGATAGCTCAATTGCATATCTATACTCTAAACGTTCTTTGGGCTGAGAATAGCAGTCAACTGTGACTAGATTTTAGCCTCTTTGGCAGATGTCTGTCTGTTACCGTCTCCTAGTTGGCTCCATTAAGACCCCAGGGTGAATGCTGAACTTTCAAGATGCTCCACTACCCACATTTTTTACTGCATGAGCCTTGAGGACATTTTGATGTTCAGGGACATGTGCAAGTTGAAATAGGCAACATATATCAGGTTTATAATGTTTTCATATAAAATTCCTCTAATTTCAATTGGGCAAAAGAGGTGACTGGAGGTTACAGCTCAACAAAACTGTCTTTACATAGCTGATTTCCTCATCCGTCTGCAGGACCATGGAGGTGTGATCAGAGACTTAAGGAGCGTTGTGCCCTCTTTGTGGACTGTTACTGAATCATAAAACATTTGTGTGTGTTTCAGTCAGTTGAATTTCTTTTATCTTGGCTGATCCTGTAGCCAAACGAAGGTCATTTTTGCTAGGACAATAAGCCCATTTGCTTCTCTCTTCCCCAGGAGCTGCTTCCATGAATGCTTCTCACTTCTCCAGTCCCTTCTGTCCTGAGCTTGGATGGAACAATCCCATCCTTTCACACCTCTGCAGAAACAGTATGGATACCCCTTGCCCAGCTTCTAGTTGTTTCAGTCTCTGTGGCTTGGTTGGCTCTCAAATTACAGTGTAGTCGTGGATAAAGACATCTGCTTCTTTGCCCTTGATGGGCGTAAGAGGCAGAGGGCAGGAAAAATGTATTCGCAGGGGTAGGGATATGCAATTTCTCAAGTCAAGTTAATATTCCTAGCTTGAATATAGGTTCACAAGGTTTTCACAGCTCCTGAAACTGCAAAAAGGTCTTATCAGTTTAG
>VXBO01011978.1:62117-89171 GCA_013400135.1 Rhinoptilus africanus
GGGGGGTTGGACTAGATGATCTTTCGAGGTCCCTTACAACCCTATGATTCTATGATTCTATGAAAGGTTTATCACATATTAATAATTCAATCAGACAGTCATAATTTATTCCGAGAAAGTAGTTTTGTAGTCAGGTGTTGGAGTGGTAATTTTATATTTTAAAAACATATTTTAGTTAGTCAGGGAAGTGGTTTTTCTTCTTCTGTGTTCCCACTAGCATGTAATAAGATACCTGCTCTGCTTTTCAGGCCTATTCAGTTATTTTGCATCTAGGCATACCTGTCAAATGGCTCTTCAAGCATGTTTTCTGTTCTGAGGAGGATAAATGTGACTTTCAGTTCTGTTAACAAATGAAAAGAATTGTCTGGAGCTCCGTTGCACAGCTACTTCTTACACTTTTGCGCTAGCCCTGTATTTTCAATTTTCTCAGGTGTACATCAGACTTCCACACTGCAGCCTGTATGTTTGAGACCTTGGAAAAGCAGTTCTTTAGAATAAGTAGTGAATGATAGGATGACAACAAACCCTTTGTCCTTTCGTTTTTTCATTTATAATATGAGAAATTAGAAGTTTGATTGTTAGGAATCAGAAAAGATCACCAGAGAGAAAGATGTGAAAGGTTGTGCAGTATTTCTAACAAAACATCTGAAGAACAGTCTGCAGAGCTTAGCTTTGATCCCAAAGAGCTGAGTCTAGTTTCCTCCTTCATGTCTACAATGAGTGCATTTGATGTCAAAAGTTGAGCCCATGTTTCACAGTAGATTCTGAATGATTATTAATTTGTAGAAAGGTGAAAGCTGGTGATTGATAAATTATGTTAGCCAGAATAATCACATATAGGGGTAGCATGGAAAGGGCCTGAAAATCATTGACATGTTTTGGTGTCTGATGTACCATTTCTGTTCTCCTTCTGGTTATGTAACTTTTTCCTTGTTTACAGCTGATAGGACAATGTGTCATTGTTGGTAAGTTAAGCTTTCCTTTATCTGCATTTTCATTCTAGAGAGGTTTTTTTTTGTTGTGTAGCGTTCATGATTATTTTTTATCCCTCTCTAGGATATCTATTTTTTCCTATCTCTATTCACAGTGTAGTATGCAATCTAATTATCATGGAATCATTAATTGTAATTCTTTGGTAATCTTATGATACACTGAGACAAATTTTCTTTCTTACTGGCCAAGGTTTTCATCCACCAGCTGATTAGAATTTCTCTAGCCAGCAGGCTCTGCAATTGTGTTCTTTGCCCTACACTTCACACCATCTCCCTGTAAATGCTGTTTCTCCATTTGACTTAGTTCTGTTGATCATTTTTCTGCCTTGTATTGATATTGCCCAGAAATTCTTATTTAAACTACACTGAAGTATTTGGGAAAACACAGAATTATTACCCCTATACATACAACAAATTCTACATGTGCAAGGCAGGTGATAAGAGCTGAATCTGTAGCACAGTCTCAAGATACTGTGCTCATAAAGTTCACTGAAAATAAATTTGTTCTCTGCAGTGACATATACAACTGGCTGTTGTTTTCTATTTTAATTATTCTCTTCTGTTTCTGCTCATGAGTCTGTTTTATTGGGCATCAGATGGTGATGCTGCCCAGGAGGAATTCATACAAGCAACATAATGTTTTTGGAGAATTTAATGAAAAATACTTTCATTTGAATATGTTTTGGTTTTCTACCTTAAAATTTTCCTCCACTGAATTTCACCAGAATTGTTTTCAACTGTTGAGTATGTAGCAAACTTCATAAGTTTTCCACTTTTTAGTTACAGATTTGCTTATTTGCTTAGTTACCCTGAGCAGGTGTTGGTGGTGTTTTCAGAAGGGAATGTGGATGAAAAGGATGGGAATGGATTTAAACTCCTCTGAGCATTTCTTGGCAGTTTTCTATCTGGCAAAAAAGAAGAAATTTTCCCTGTCCTGTAAGCATTCCCATCTGCGTCAGAGTGGTGAAATAATTTGAGCTGGGAAAAGTATTACAGGTCCAATTGCTGTTTTAACCCAGTCCTCTAGGATCTGGGAAAACACTGACTTCAGTGCTGAGCGTCTGAGAGAGTTTGAGGCACAATCCTTTTCCTTTGGGAATAGAATTTAAATCTGTGTCTCTCTCTGAGACATCCTGTGAGAGACACAGAAACATAGTTTCTCCCTGTGTCAGAACAACTTCTTAGCTTCAGGCTGCAGGTGATTTTGACCTGGGGCTCCCAAAGTCTTTGTTAGCAAAACCTCTCATTGACAAGGCATACTGCAATATCAATTCAATCAGGGAAAGAGCCGGGGGTTAGGTACTCGGTTTGTAATCTGTATTCCACTAAATACATAGTTATGTAGTTAAAAATAAATGCAACTGCTTTGATGAAAGAGGATGAGAGTTTTCTCTTGTGCTGTCTTCTAGCAGGGTGGTCGAGGTATAGTTCTGCAAGCTGAACAGCTCCATCCCTCCTGTAAAGGAGTTGTACCTTAACACCCCATGTCTAGGCTGAGTATTTAACCATCAAGAAAATGGGTTTAGAGGGATACTGATGTCTCAGCATAAGCTTATTTCTCTTCCCTTTCCCATTTTTACCAAACATGTAAAAATATGTGGCTCTAAATTCTAAAGGAATATTTACTCCATATAAAAAAGGTGTCTTCATTACAGTGAGAAAAAGCAAGCAGTCATTTTGAACTGAATTCAGTGTTTATTTTATCTGAGTGAGCAATCAAGATAAACATGTTGTTCAGATAGTCTTTAGGTCCTTCTCAGGTGAAATAGTGAGGAAAAGAACTTGATGCATTAAGCATTGATTCACTTTTTTTGTATTTGGCCCATTCTTTTAAATATCTAATTTTCTGAAAGACCTTGGAAATGTTATTTATCACATCTGACGGACATTAGCCCTGTACACTCCTTTTGAGGATGTGGTAGCTCATACTTTACTTCATACCTACTACTTTTTATAGTACCCAATCTGTTGTGGGTCAGTGTATAGCTCACATAATTCTTTACCGTTTTGAATTAGTGCTGGTTAACTGATTTTTCTTGATGAGTAGAGCGATGATGTTAGCCACTCACTAGTACATCTGTTGACAATTTTATCTCTATGGTGTCTTTTATAATTGTCATTATCCAATAGAATATTTTAGCTTGTATCTATGGCTCACAACCATACACTAGCAAGTTCACTTTACTATGATTCCAATGCCAGAAAATTTAGATACACTTATTAACTCATACAGCCAACGAAAGTAATGCACAGTGGTAAGAAAACAGAAATCTTGTTAAGCAATATAAGTCAGTAGCTGGAGTGACTTGCTAATATTCTGTGAATATCCTTGATGATGCATAACAATGCCTGTCATGTTTGCATGGTAAACAGTCAAATTTTTAAAAAAAATATTATTTGGAGCCTTTTAATTTTCAATAGCTTATCAGAAATTCTTATTAAAAACAAAACAAAACAAAACAACCCACAGGAAAAAAACCAACTAAAAACCCCAGGTAAAACAGTCAAAGTCAAAATTAGTAAAATATTTGTTGTTATTTCCTAAAGCTTTATAAGACCTTGACTATTTGGAAGTCTCTGTGTCTCACTTTACTTTTGTATTTATGTCTTAGAAAGGTGGGAAATAGCGTTGAGATGACAACTAAACTAGTTGCTGAGCAGAGTTGACAGAACATTTTCCTTTTGACAAAGCATGATTTTTTCCCAACCAAAATGATAGTTGTCATGAATGAATGAAAATGGAATGGAATGGAAGGATTTTGTGTTTTAAAATATGAATTGATATACCCAACCTGAAGGAGAGAAGCTGCTGTCTTTCTTTTTTTGGGTTGGGTTTTTTTTTTGTCTTTTGTCTTTTTTTAACCTTTTCCAACGAAGAGGAGAAAGAAGTAAAAATAAATATATTATTAATTAAAGAAGTTTTGTGTTTTACCTACAGTAATTTAACATGGCAGGGAAGTGTAATAGGATGTGTGAAGTAGAGACTCTTTGGCTGATGTTTTCAAAGCTATGTCATGATTTGAATGTTCCGTTCCCATCAGAATTTGATGTGAGTTTTGCTTCAGGCAGCTTTTGATGATTTCCCCTACTGGTAGCAAAAGCAAGACAGTATACAAAATACAAATCTGTTTGAAACCCTAATTTTTCACCCTGCCTCAGCTCTTAAAAAGGTATTGTATCTGTAGGCTTTCCAATAAAACCTGACAGTTTAAAAGTCATATTTAACTTTGTCTGGGCAGATGACCAGAAACCATGCAAAAACATTGTGAATACTGCTGCAATAAGGCAAAGATGCCTTTTAACACAGCCCTACCCTATATACAGACACTGATCCATGAGATGCATGCACCAATTCTTTAGTTCTCTGAGCTTTCTTTCCACGCTTTGGTACCTTTTACTTGCAATATTTGCCTTCTGAGTTTTATATATGAGAAAACACCTTAACATTTTCGATGTAGCATCTCCAAACAAACAGTCTCTTCCAGGGTTTCCCTGTTGAGGTATCTATGGAAGAGCTGTCCAAAGATCTTTACTGGGATTTTCCTCAGCTCCATCACTGACCATGGTTCCTTTCCTAATTTGCTTAGTTAGGAAATCAGCATATCAGCCTCCTACTCTGTGGCCCCTAGCTGTGCCTTCCTCTGGCTCAGATATGCAACTTCTGTACCGCTCCTGTTGTGCATGCAGATTGCTGGTGCTGCTGCGAACCCATTGTCAGGTCCCCTGTTCCCGGACTGTATCTTTCACTTGCAGACGAACAGCAGTAGTCACCCTCCTTGCCTGTCATCAGATCTTCAAAGCAAACACCTGAGCTGTGTCCAGTGGGGACAGGTTGTTCCTGGGGCTATGCTTTTTAGAATAATAACCTCCAAAGTTTGTTCCAAATCACTCAGTTGCTCCTTTTTCTTTTTCCCTCTGCCAGAGGTAGTATCTACTATCTCCCAGGTATTTTCCTGATTTCAACAGCTTGTCAGCTCTCATCATGCTTGAATGACTACCATGCATAATTCAAATTTATCTGTGGATGTTTTACTTGACTTGGTAAATTGCTGAGTTGCAAAGTTTTGATTCAGATCTGAGTTTCTTGAACTCAAAGAGTTTAAAAACTCATTTCTTCATGACGGTGTTCCTTATTCTACCTGCAGAAGCATGAAAACAGAGTTTAAACTTCCAACTCTTTGGATGGACTGATTGGGTGCATGAGAGAGATATTGATCACAACTGCTGAATGGAGAGGAATTTAATTGCAGAGATTATACTGGAAAAGCTTGCCATTGTGTTTCTCAGAACTCCTAAACCTGTTCAATTTTGGACATTATATAGGTCAAGGCCTAACGAACAGCATTGTTCATGTCATTATGTAAACTGTCGGTAATACGCATGCAGAGTAGGGGCTAGCTGTACTTCAGCTAATATTCAGCATTTGCAATGAATCACATCATTGGTATGGATTACAGTGGAATACAAACTTGCCTTTTTAAAAATTATATTGCTATTCATATATTTATATAAATATTGGTATGGTTATAAATATATACTCACACTTAAAGCAGCTTTTCTGTAAAGCCTCAGTACAAAAGCAGCCTCAGCCTTTTAAGCATTATGTTACTTTCAGCAAACTGTTTGATTCCATAATATCTGGCTAGCCTATAGACATCGTTAATATTAGGGATATGATGCTGTCCAAGTGAGCATAGGTATCTTGGAAATGAAGGAAGCTGCAGAATAGGGTGTATTTGGCTCAAGTAGTGTTCTTTTGTTTCTCTTGTGCTTCACCTCAGCACATTCCTACTTAACAGGATGGCTAAAGCCACCAGGAGAAGAAGATAAGATACTAGCAGTTACGATCTTTCTACCTGAAAAGTAAATAATTTCCTGCATTTTCAAATGGAGATAAGGGGAAGAGATTCCTGTAGAAATACTCATCAGCCAGTCCCTTCCTCTTTTGCTTGCCTGTCTCTGACAGGTGCTGAATTTAGCCTTGAGCTTTTATTACAGAGAACCCCAAAGAATTATATGTTGCTCATCTTGCTCCCAAACGTCTTTTGCCAAAAGCTCTGTAGAAGTTAATGGTATCTGAATTGCATTAAGAATATAAGAACTACCCTTGTAAGACTCTCACTTTAACTAACATGTGGAATCTCCATTCTCCTCCCAGAGAAGTCTATAGTAAATCTTGAGTTGACCTCAATAGGAATGTGCTTTGTCCAATATAATTTGCAGTCCAGTACCACCTTTAACGTTATGGTGGTATTTCTTATAGAAATCATGAGTTTTTAGAGCAAACTGGAAGTTAAAAATAGATTTTGCTAGACCTGTACATATATATCGTACATCATCTTTAAATACAGTTAACATACATTATTAAAAATGGGACACATAAGGAAATGCAAATTGAGTGAGTTCTAATTATGTTCCCAAGACATTTAGCATCACCTATGCAATACACATTAAATGTGCTTGATAAGACAGTTCACTTTGAAGTTTGATAGGAAATTAATATATATTAAATAAAACATTAATATATTTAAATTTAGAAGACTTGAAAAATTGAAAAGGCAAGCTATTTACAGCTTGTGTTATAGTAATTGCTATCTGCTGTCTCTTTTTCTCTCTTTTTAGTCTATTTAATAATATATCAGAACACTAATGGCATGCTAAAAGTGCTACATTAACTATGTTCTTTAGGAGCCATTTCCTGATAGACTTGAATCAAATCGCATTGATTCCAGTAAGAGTTGAGTGTACTTGGTTTTTCACAGTTTCTGCAATGGCTACCTTGCTATTTCCCTTATGATATATACATGGGGACCACCAAAGTGGTTCTTTACTGATTCTTTGTCCTATTTAATCCTGTGTTGCCCTGACAAAGAGCAAAACCTACCTGCAGTTGCTGGTGGAAATGAGGGGAGGAAGCAGAGCTGGAGCTTTTCTTCCCACTTCACATGTCTTCTAAGCAGAAATCAAAAAAGGGAAAAATAGTGTGCCCTGCGGACATGGATACAGAAGATAACCTGAGCAACTACTGCATCCTGAGCAACAGTGGAGTCAAGACCTAAAATAATTCCCCCTGTTGAGAGAAGGTGACCCCACATAAAATCTGCAAAGGCTGCTAGAAACCAGATTTCATTAATACTGCAGTTGCTGGGGAGAATGCTAGTGAGATCTGTCCAATGATGCAGTCAAGACATCACTTTGTTTTCTTCACTTTTGGTGACTGCACTTCTTTTCTCCTCCCCACCACAATGTGGCTGGTGCAGCTGAGTCGCTCCCTCTCTCACAGCTCTCCAGAGCCTGAGTACCTTGAAGGCATCAGCCCCACACTAAGAATCACATGTGTTACTACCTGTTTTCTGCTCTAAAAGCTGTGTGTTAGTTAGAGCTGGAAGAAGGCATGTGGGATTTTTAAAGGCAGGTCTGCAGTGCAAACTAAACAAGCTGCTGGCTTGGCTGGTTTGGGTGGGAGTGGACCCAGTAGCCACCCATGGCAACTGCAGAAAGAAGGAGTGCTGTGCTGGTGATGGAGCTCTCTACAGAGCCTACTCCAATTCCAGATAAAATTGGAGCAAATATATTTATATATATGTATAAATAAAGCAAATTCCATTTTTTCCTCCAGTTTTCAGGCTGCCCTTTAGGGACCCAGACTGAATGATGGAGATCTAGGTACCGCTGAAGATGGCTGAGGCAGCCCCATTCATCTGCCTAAAGACTGAAGTGAATTCAGAATTCCATAAAATTTCCAGAGGAAAAAATATTGTATTTTTCCACTGTATTTTTGTTCAAACTAAGTTTTCCAGTCTTTGTAGTTTTCTGGTTTGGTTGGAAGTAGGTATACTAGGCAGCTGAAATTCTTGCTGTTTTATAGCATGAAGGGAAGCAATCCAGAAAACCTAGTATTTCAGTGTCTGCAGACCAAAGACAAGCCATCAACCAGCATATAAACCAATGATTTTTTGTCATGAGCTGGTGACCTCTACAAAAAAGTAGCCAGTCTCTATTTGCTTTTTCCCTGCAATCTGCTCAAGGATCACCTAATAGTTCCAGTAGGTTGACTATTTTTTTTATCTCTACCTTTGCATTTAGGGTGTTACAAGTTGTTTGTTGCTGGGCTGCAAGACTGTTGCTTCATATTTCAAGTCATGCAGCATGTATACACTAAAAATATTGTGAGTTGCACTGGAAGATTATTTTGATTGGGATTTGGGGAATTTTGGGTTTGGTTGTTGGGGTTTTGGGGGTTATTTTGTTTTGTTTTGGTTTGGGTTTTTTTGTTTTCTGGTTTATTTTAACATGCCTAAAGAAGAGCTTTTCATTTGCTAGAAAGGTATTAACTGTAACTGAATTTTTTAGGGTCACGGCACCATTCCTTCATTTCTCTTTCTTATGCTTTAAAAGATGTTTCTAGAGACTGAGAGATGTGACCCCATTTTCTCAGAAACAGCTTGATTGCTGATGATTTTTAGCGGAACAGACTTATGCTGCTGTGACTTTGCAAGTACAGTAAATCCTGCCACAGTATTGGAAGCCTAATGGAATAATGGCAGTTTGCAGCACAAAACCTAGGAAGAAGGGGTTAATATTAGCTCGGTGTGATAGGCTGCTTAATGGGATGCAGTCCTCAACCAGCTGAAATTCAAGGCAAATCTACAACAGCTTTCAAGTACCTCAAAATTTCATCTTTGGATTTATTTTTACCTACTCAGGGGTAGATATACATGTGCAAATGTATAATCACAATAAATCAGTCCAAGTATAAGGGCTAATTATTGGCACATAATGGCAGATGTAATGACAGCTGAGTAATTTTAATTTGTCTGTTTTGCACACAAACACTTTGACTGCCTTTGATCACATGGTTTTGCAAAGGTCTCAGAAATCTTTTTCAATCCATAGGTTGGGCCTGGGAATTGGCTTTTCTGACCCTAATCAGACCAAAATATAGCTTTATTTTCCCAGTCCACCTTCTTCCTCTCTTCTGTCTTGGCCTTTGCCTTCTTTTGTCTCTTCTCCCCAACCATTTATCCTGATTTGTTCTTTGGGCCACTTCTGTGCAAGCCCAGATGTTATCCTCTAAGTAAAAATTAAACTATGGCTGGTTTAGATGGATTGAGGCCTGTATGGTGGCAGAGTGGTCATTCAAAGCAATAAGGCAAGTCCCCTGCTCTTAGGTTTGAACATGGATCCAACATGGCTCTGAATGTATGGAGTTGAGGTCATGAGGAAGGCGAAAAGATTGGAGCATTCATGAATTAGGAAACTACACTCAGTGCTGGACATGTCTCTGTTGAGCAAGTGGAAACTTTCAAAGGTATGGTGGCAATAAAGAGCATAGTCTTTTCACAAAGTTAACTCCTTTACAAAATTTGGTGCCCTCGCTCCAAAATATGAGGATGATGTTCTCTGTTTAAAGATGAGTCACAGAGAGTTTTGTTGGGGTTAGTTTGGGTTTTGGTTTCTTTTTATTTTTCATTTCTTTGTTTGTTTGGTTGGTTTGTTTTGGGTTGGTTTTTTTTAATTTTGGTTTTAAATTGGCTGAAACACTTTTTCCTTTACGTCTTTCTCAGAAGTGGCTGAAACTTTTAAACTTTCCAAAACCGTTCTCCCTGAGGGAAATCCCCCAGCATGGAAGACTTCATCCCATGATCTAAGCACAGAAAATAACCTTAAAATGAGAATATCTGGGGTGACGTCTGTGTATTTGTGACTGATACATCAACTCATTGAGAGAATTTCATATACTCATGTGATTAAAGGGAGCATGTATGTACATATATATGCATATATATTTGTTCGAAGCCAGAAATTATTACAAACAGTAATTTTTAGGTCTATCACATGCACATCTTTCAGAAAGATACAACCCATAGACTCATATTCTTGTGAGGAAACTTACAGAGATGAAGAAGGAGTTGGAGTTTAAGTGTCTAGGCAAATAAGGAACACAAGAAAATTAGTTTCTGCAGATCTACTCACTGCCAATTTGTCAATATGGATGCTCCTAACACATATTCTTATTTGTGTTACCTTTGAAAGGAAGAATTATATTGACAGAAAATAGTATTACAAGTCTTCTTAAAAAGAATGACACTTTTGTAAGAACCTCCTTTACTGTCAACTGCTATTACCATTTTTCCCTAGACTATTCTCACTCACAGCCCACGTAGACTGTCTGAAGATAATTTCAAATTAAATTATAATAGTTGCAAATTTTAAATAGTTGAAAGGAAAATTAAAATGAAACACAATTTGACAGTATTAGAAGTGTTGGTTGGAAATCTGCCAGGGAGAAACTACGTAGGGGCAGTAAGAAGATGCTTTTAGGGCTCTGAAACATACAAAGGGGACATTATGGAGTCTTCCTCTGCATGTGGTGATTTTCTTTTCTAAACTGCTCAATGAGGAGTCAACTCTGTAGAGGAAACTTAAGTTGCATTTTTCAAGTTCATAATCTCCCACAGTGCATTCTTAACCTTTCTTAAGGCAATCCCAAGGAGATCCTACCCGGTCATATTTCAACATATAGAGCCTTGCTGGTACTTCATACCCAGATCTGAGGGATTCTCCTCTCTTCTCTCCTCCTATTTGCATTTTTGTAATTCATCTTTTCCATTTCTTGCACTCCTCTTCATTTTGCTCAGAGTAGAGCTGGTCATTACTTCTAACACCCTGAAAAATTTTTATGTAGATCCCAGTTGCATGAGTAAAAGTCATAAAATTTTTGCTACACTGTTCAGCCAAATGAGTTTCTATTGCAGCAGGAACTTCCTGTGAAGAGTTTGAAGCCTCTCTGTACCAGATGTTCCCAAGAGAATTATCAATGTCTTTATAGACATCAAGATAGCATCGCCATCTCAATTACCTGGGGGGTGGGCGGAAATTCAAGATAAATAATGGGTGAGTGAAATATGCAATACAACTGAGTATTGGAAGGGATGAGGGATGAACAGGACAGTGGAAGATTTGCTGCAGCTTACAATGCTATGATGCTTTGTCTGTATGACAGCTATGGGCAACTACACTAGAATTGAGTACTTAAACATGAAGTCACTTTGTTTCAGGGAAGTAGAAACACAGATGTTAGTAAAAGCCAAAAGGTGTACCAAACTCTAGATAAGGTAATGGAGGAGAAAAATTAGTAAGAAAATGCATATAATCAAACGTTTACCTTCTGCATCTCTGTCATAGGAGAAATCAGACCATAGTTCTCACTCGTCAGGTTCTGGGCTGACCAACCATGGCTCAGCCTTGGGATTTCTTTTGTTACTTCTTCCCTTTTCCTGGCACTGGAGAAATCTCTTCAGCTCTGTTTGCCCTCTTGTAGGCTTGAATTATAAGGGATGTACTATTTATCTGCCCTCATTGTAGCTGAAGGAAAGAGTGCTCTTTCCTTTCCCTGGTGTGATGTTTCAGAAGTACTTACTTGCTTGGCGTCCTCTCAGCAGTACAACTAAATTCTGTACCACTCTGGGTGGACGAAGAGAAAAATTATTTGGAGAGAACTCATTGCAAGTGGGTGGTAATGTCTTGGCTGAGATGTGTGGTGGTGTGTTTTCGTGCTATGTCTCATGTCTAAGTGGCATTTGAGTCCAACAAAGCTACAGCTGCCACACCTATTTGCCATGCACAGCACTAACTGCTATGTGTAAAGTTTTGGCAAGATTGTGCTTTTATTGTCAACATGATTAGTGAAATCAAAATGGTCTTGGTAGACAGGAGCTGATAATAAATAATGAATAACTTATGCAACTGATATGCTTCTTCATACTTCACAGTGATTATCTAGAGGCTATTCTGTTTTCTTTTTCTCAAATGCATTTGTTTCTCATAATTCCTTTTGGGACAATTCTTTGAAGGCAGCTTGTGAAGACTCAGGTATTATGGGGCACACCTGGTGCTGGTGAAAGGTTAGTTGCCTTGACTGGACATTGGTCCCATGGCATGACTTACCAAGTGGGCTTTGGGTCTAAAGCACTTACTGGTCTGATTGCATTACAGAAGATATAGTGCTTCAGAATGGTGGTGTTTAATGAAAATGGGAAAAATCAGCAGCCTACCTTTAGGACTGATCACTGGGAGACAAAGGAAAAGAGAACAATCTTCTATAGTGCAAGAACTGAGCAATTTCTGTATAGCCATCAAAATAAGAGGAGGATGGCAATATGGAACAGAATACAGTGGAAATCAGTGGGCCAGGAGGGGAGCATGTACATTTAGTAGGGACTGAATTAATAGAAAAAAATGTGACATGAAATTTTAGTAACATGAGAGCTCCAGAGGAGCTGGTTGTCTCCAACGTATTTTAATGATAACTTCCTGTCAAAAAGGTTTTCACAGAAAAATCATTTTAAAATGAAATAGTGCAGATTTTGGTTTTAAGCAAAAAATTATTTTTTATCAAATGTGGCTTTTAGGACAGATTTTTTTTTTTCCAACTTGTCTCTTCTTTTCTTTTTTTGAACTCTGCCAAACTAAAAGGTTATTTGGGGAAATATTTGTTTAGATCTCAATGTGGTATGAAACATTTTATTCCGTAACAATACAGGGGGAAATAAGCTATCAAAGAAAAAGAGAGATGAATCTCAAACACCAGGATGTGGAGCTGATGATTCCGAATGAAGATGCCATGCTTTGAGTTCAATATGCACTTAATTTTTTCAGGAACTTTGCTGAATTGAAATCTAAAACTTGATTATTTTTTTTCTTTTTCAGTTTAACTATTTCCTAGCAACACTTCCTAGCTCTGAATGAAGCCAGTAATGAGTTGAGGCCTTAAGCTCACATGAGAGGTAAAATTTTGTTATTTTGTTTACTGTGACATTAACAACTGGGTTTTTGGAGGCTTTTTTTCTCAGTGAGGAAATATGCCTGTTGAGGGAGTTTACATAAATACTGCATAAATACTGGTTACCTTTTAGCCAACGTAAGGCAAGCTTTTAATCGCAAAAAAGTGTCAAATGGTAGAGCAATGGTTCTGCTTAAGAAAAGATAAGAACCATGAGGAGAATTTTGACCCACTGCACTCTGTTGCCAACTAGCTGATAAATTTACTTGAGAGAGTGCAGCCCTATCAGTTCAAAGATTCTTCCTTTTCTCAAGAACTATGTTTCACAATCCTGGGTCAATAGTTTTCTTTATTTGGTCAGAATAAAACTATTAGAGAACATTTCAAAATTGTTTCAAATCATATTTCCTGTGATCAGAGAGGAGCCATGATTCTCAATTCTAGCCTGTCTTTGTTGCCACGGAGCAAACAGTGAGCTAAGCCCATTGTTGGCGTTAGTGTTTGCATGGCATTGTGTGTGAAATGCTTGGGACAAGCAGACTTGAGCATTTGAGGCTGAAAAAAAAACCTGAGGAGGAATGGAGGTTTATGATACTCTGATTTTTTTTTGTTGGTCCTATCTCACGTGCAATGTAAACACAATGCAGTGATTCGATACATCCAGGGCTCTGCTATGTGTGTTTGCTTGTGTAATCAGAACTAAATGATATTAAATGAAGTTTTCTTGCTCTCCTGAGGACTTGAGATTCAGCACTTCCAACTGTCTCAGTGCTGGAGACAGAAGAAAGTGTAACCATAGTGATGGAATGGAAATGATTCCTTTGTTCCTAGGCTGCAGTATCCTACAGACACTGCCGTTTTCAAGGTCAAAAATATATTAGGAAGAGATAAAAATTAAAGAAAAATGTGCTGGCTTAGCTACAAAAGCTAATTTAGTTTATGCATTATAAATTATGTTAAAAATGACTAAAATGAGATTTCTCAGCAAGAACTAAATGTGTGGTTTCACAAAACTAATTTCCAAAGATGAACACGATTACAGAATTTAGCTTTAAAAGCTTTTCAGGCCATCAGAGAAAACAGCAAAGCTATCAATTACCAGACTTTAGTGGTGCTTCTGTCAGAAATATAATGGTAATTTTAGCATTCTCCTCAGCATTTACTAAATTAAGAATGTCTGCAAACAGATCAATTAATTGGAACATTATTTAATTTAATGAAACGTGATCTGTCAGGGAAAGTTAATCAGGCTTTAAAATAAAACATTTTGGCATCTCTTTCCAAATGGCAGAAATAGTAAGGCCCTGGCATGAGGAGGTGACAATCGTAATTTTGAGGATTTGAGGGTAAGATTGAGCGTTCTTCTGAACAAGCAGAACTGCTTCTCATCAAGGTGATGAGATGGCCAACCGTTGAGCCCTGATGTGCTGTGTTGCTAAATTCTCCTGAAAATATCTTCTACCCTTTCAATCAACCTTGTTTTTTTCTCTCTGCCTTTGCTTTTCCAGAGATGAATGAATGTGCACTAAATGCTGTTGCAGTTATGATGCTCAAAGTCAGTGTGAAAAACTCTTGAGGACCAGATTTATAAGACTGCAGATCTTCAGAATCTCTCCCTTCCATCCAGGGAAAGTATGCAAAGCTGGTTTTCCATTACTTGTGCTTTGTAGTGCCACAGTAGGCTTGGCGGCATTTTTGTGGAGGGAGCATCATATAAGGTGCCTTCTGGTAAGCTGCCCTCATGCTGCGTTTGATGAATGTAGATGTGGTAGTTAAAATCAAATTGTCTGTTTGCAACTGAAGACTGAAAGGATTCTTCTACATGATTCACAGCTTTACCCATAATGAGTCATTGCAGAAATCCCATCCTCCTCCAGCTCCATAGTACAGACGTGGGCCAAAGCTGCTACGTCTGCTGTGGTGTGCCAAGAGACAGTAAGGAAGGAGCAGAGGCGGCTTGCAGAAGGAGCAAGGAGATCCCAGAATAAGCAATCAACTAAATCAATTTTGGGAGTCTTTTCAGTCAAACATGCCATGCCTTCTTTCTTTTAACTTTTCCCATTGCTGCCTTTACAGCCTCATGGCGGGGAAAGCATCTTTACACAAGCCAGGGTGAAATTACAGGAACAATCCTAATCAAATAATCCAGCTCCCAAGCAAAAGTAACGAACGGTAGGAGGCCGTGGTCACGGAGGCATAGAGGCTGTGTTCCCCATTGACAACCATTACTGAAACAGTGCCGTAGGCATCGACTTCTGGTCCTAAGCAGATGCAGAAGTCTGATGTGAGTGCAAATGAGAAAGCTGAAACTTGTATTTTGATAATTCAGGGATGTTAAAGATTCAGTCAAAGCACTGGGTGGTTTATTTTCTCCATTACGCTAACACAGCTCTAATTTAAACCTGCAGGACCCCTGATAGACCCATTAGGAGAGCAAAAAGTGTTGTAAGATCTGTAGGACTGAGGGCCTGGATTTTTTCTGACACTTTAGCTGAAGCACAGTTTTCATGTTCACAATTATTTGATGACTTTGCTTCTCATCAGGAAAAGGCATTTGCTATTTCGTGGGGGTGAGCCGTGACCAATAAGACAAAGTTTAACAAAAGACAATGAAGGTAGCAAGTGGGATGAGGTGACTGAGGCAGGGAGGAAGGGAAAGCTAAAGGAAAAAACAAGCAAAAGAAGCAGCTGATGCTTGTTCTTCCTGCCGTACTCAGGAGCATGAATTCTAGCCATTGGTGCTGCTGCCAGGGATGATAATGTCTCCATGACTCTAGGAATGGAAACAATTATCTGTACCGAAAATGTCAGCCTTTCTCTTTGGGGTGATGGTGATTTTTCATCTTCTGTGACTCTGTCTAGGATACTTCAAGATTTTGAAAACAGCCATTTTTAAGTGGAAAGCACTCACCCTGGTTTGGGTAGCTGAGACATTATCTGCTTTCTGCAGAGACTGTTAACCAGTGCCGCGACCTGCCTCCATGCTGTTTTTTTGTGGGGGCTTTGTGCTTCAATCTGTGTCAAGCTTGCATCATCTCTTAATAAGCTTCCTTCTTCAAATTCTTAGTGACTAATCACTTGTGAGGAGGAAGGGGTACACAGAACTGGAATAGTTGTAATAACACTATCTACATCTGAAGCAGCTCCCCTTATCCAAATACTCTAGGATGGAATCATAAGATTTTGTGATCTTTTCGAACCCTCAGCTGCATCTTTCTCTCTGTGATGTGTGCTCACTGTGCTGCCAGGAAGACCTACTCAGGCACTTGGAAAAATCCCTGGTGCTTTGCTGATGGCTGCTGCTTGTGCAGGATGGGAACGGCCAGTAGGAACGGCACTGGCAGAAACCTGGGGAACATCCAGTGTCCCAGCTGCCTCTGTAACTCACAAAAACAGGCCCTTCTCAGGATCAGTTCCCTCCTTCATGATGGGACTGTCTAAAACAGGTCAGCAGAACTGAAATTCCAAAGAACCACTTCACTCCACTTACCACAAAGAGTGTCTAAACATTGATTAAATGTAAACATTTACTGTCTAAAAATTGGTGAGATTAATCCCTTTCCACTGACTTCCCTACAGAGACAATCCAGGCTCAGTTCCTCATGGGACATTCAGATAGCCACAGTTCAGTCCTGGAGAAGGGTTTAATTCGATTTTTTAGTACTAAAACTGCCACCTGATCCTTCATGGTATTGATTTCCTAAATCAAAAAGAGCTTTCCCCTTTCTGCATACTTCACTAGAATTCAACGTTTTCCTTAAATAGTATTTTAGAAGAACAAGAAACAGATTATTTAACTCATACATATTTTCAGAAAAAATAGTAAATGGATTCTGAAATAGGTATGACTCTCTTTGCACTCTAAATACTTTTTACATTGGATAGGTTTGTTACACCACGGATGCACATTTGTTTGGGAGACGCTGTGGATGTGGAGGTTGGTGCTGGGCTGGATAAGAGCAGACCAGCCAAGTGTCATCAAGGTCTGCCATTGACCACATGGTCAGAGATTAGCAGAAACAGACTGACGGTCTGTCTCTTACTAGGCAACCTGACATTTCAAAAGCAAATAATGTCCACTGGTGCCTAGCTGATCTAAAATGTCATAAAAGACCCCAAATGCCTTGGGGGCTGGAGCATGGGAGGTATGAGAACAGACTGAGAAAATTGGTTTGGTTTAGCTGTGCAGAAGCAAGGTCAAAGGGAGCCCAGGTGGTGGTTCTCACCACATTCATGTATAAGAAGTTGATGACAACTGCCATTCGAAGCAAAGCTGCCCTGGACACAAACAGGCTTCATTTATTTCAATGTACTGTGTGAGTTCCAAGGGCACTTGTGTGTGCAAGCGGCCAGGATGCTGCAGTCTCTACCTGACTTTGTTTCTGCTTCTTCCCTGAAATTCAGATACCTGTGTTCATTTCAAGGTGTTGAACAGAAATTGCCTGTGTGTCTTTGTGGGTCTTAGCATTGTTAACTGCATGTTATTTTGCCAGATATAAGCTGGATAATATTGTGGGGTTTAGTATGCTCTAAATACAACTCAGTTTTATGTTAAAAAATCAGTTCTTTTTCTTCACAAAGAGATTGAAAACATAAGTACATAATCCTTCCATAATTTAATTAAAGTAACTCCTTTGTTCAAATAATTTACCACCATTATAGTCCATTAATCCTAAAATGAATACAGAAGAAGACGGGAGTAAGAGAAAGAAAGAGGGGGGGAACAATGGGATGAACTCCCTTTCTGACTGGGGCTCTCATTTCCACATCCACTCCTCATGCTGTCACTCCTGGGAATTCCCTCATTGCCCTCTATTGTGTGGAGGCCTGCTTGTTAGCACAAACAAAAAGCTTTGCTCTGCCTCAAGAAGACTGCCATCCATCTGTCCATGAGAAAGCGTCCCTCTGGCAGGAAGGAATGGAAAGAGGCATCAACAGGGTAAGATTTTTCTAAAATATCATAATGGAGGAGAGTTTTAGGGGCAGATTCAGAGGCAGTGTGAAGCATTTCTTCTTTTCACCAGTTATCAGGCAGTACACGACAGTGCTGTTAAGTTTCCTAGGCAAGTTGGTCGGTCCATTTAGCACTTCCAAATAAAGATTCACTTTCTAAATATGCTATAAAGACACTGACGGTGCCCTCAAAGAATAATTAGTCTCAGACTGTGTTCAGAGAAATAGCTGCTTGTGCCTCAACCTCCAAGTGGTGTCAGCAGATAGAACATTATGTTGTCAGTCGTGTTTACACAACCTGTGTGCTGCTGTGCTGCAAAACCTCCTTCTCTGTGGCGTGAGCCTCAGCAGCAAAGAGAAGTATGACAAGGCCAACAACAATGCAGTGGGAAAAGATTTAAAGAGTTCAGTTCATCCACATGAAGTTTGAGCTGATTGTGCAATATTAAGAAAGGTTTGTCACAAACAGATGATGGAGTAGGAATGTCTAGAGATAAGGAAGGGTGGTACTTCCTGTCTTATAGCCTTTGGGGTTTTGTGCAGGCTACCTGTAGGGTGAAGGGTAGCTGTAAATGTCTGTAATGTCTTCTCAGTCTGCGAGAAATTTCTCTAAGAGTTAAAGTCAGCATTTCAGTTCAAATTCATTATAAACATTCAGGAGGGTGTCTGAAATCTACATTGCCAAAAGAAATCTGATGCGATTTCAAATCTCCAAGGTCAGCTTCTTTCTCCAGAATGAAACAAAAAGCAAAATAAAACAAAAAAGCACAAAAAGAGGCTGAGAATCAAAGCGAGACCTTGGTCTGGCTGCGAGGTTTGGGACTGTGAAGAGTAATAGTGCAGGCTTCCTTGTGCTCACTGAGAACCTTCGTGGTCCCTGCAGCCTGGCTGGAAAACAAGGTGGCAGTAAGACTTGGGCATTACTCAGGAAAAACAGAAGAAAAAACAAAATCTAGATTCATCCTTAATGAATACAGCAATCCTCAAACATTCATTTCCCTTCTTATAATTAATTTAACAGGTCCAGCTTGTTAACTTCATTACAAGTTACTATTAAAAATGAAATGCAGGTCAGTTGAACACATCTTATCAGGATTATAGTCAGTCAGATTAATTCAAAATCAGATGCTGTTCTAGTAAAATTAAAGTCGATGGTCAGTTACCCATTTATTTGAAACATAAAATCACTGTGCTACCCACTTTTCTGTTCCCCTTATCCACTCACACACACATGCATACTTCCTCTCATGCTATAGACCATTCATAGATAAAACAAAGTAAGATCATTTTGATGTCATTCTAGATATCATTTGGCTATGGAAAGATTTTTTTTATTTATTATTTTTATTCCTGACAACAGGCTAGTCGAGAAGACTCCAGCCTGTTTGAACAGCCATGGCTGTTGAGGCGTTTCTGGTTTTAATTCTTCCTCAGGCTGATAGACTGTGAGACTGCCCCTCCTTTTCTCCTATTTTTTGGTGCTTCCAGATAAAGACTGAGTGATCCCATGGCACGACAGTACTATTGACAGGTAGTCAATATTGACAGGTCCTCCACCTCCTGGGTGGAGGAGGATCAAGTGAGGGATCAGTTAGGTCAATTAGACATTCACAAGTCCATGGGCCCTGATGGGATACACCCGAGGGTGCTGAAGGAGCTGGCGGATGTCATTGCTGGGCCGCTCTCCACCATCTTTGAAAGGTCCTGGAGAACAGGCGAGGTGCCTGAAGACTGGAGGAAAGCCAATGTCACTCCAGTCTTCAAAAAGGGCAAGAAGGAGGACCCAGGGAACTACAGGCCGGTCAGCCTCACCTCCATCCCTGGAAAGATGATGGAACAGCTCGTTCTGGGCGTCATCTCAAAGCATATGGAGGAAAAGAAGGCCATCAGAAGTACTCAGCATGGATTCACCAAGGGGAAATCATGCCTGACTAATCTGATCGCCTTCTATGATGGTGTGACTGGATGGATGGATGAGGGGAGAGCGGTCGATGTGGTCTACCTTGACTTCAGCAAGGCGTTTGACACGGTCTCCCACAGCATCCTCCTAGGGAAGCTTAGGAAGAGTGGGTTAGATGAATGGACAGTGAGGTGGATAGAAAACTGGTTGAAGGACAGAGCCCAGAGGGTTGTGATTAGGGGCGTGGAGTCTAGCTGGAGGTCAGTGATGAGCGGTGTTCCCCAGGGGTCAGTACTGGGCCCAGTGCTCTTCAATATATTCATCAATGACCTGGATGAGGGGATAGAGTGCACCCTCAGCAAGTTTGCTGACGACACAAAGCTGGGAGGGGTGGCTGACACCCCGGAAGGCTGTGCCGCCATCCAGAGAGACCTGGACAGGCTGGAGAGCTGGGCGGAGAGGAACCTCATGAAATTCAATAAGGGCAAGTGTAGGGTGCTGCACCTGGGGAGGAATAACCCCCTGCACCAGTACAGGTTGGGAGCTGACCTGCTGGAGAGCAGCTCTGAGGAAAGGGACCTGGGAGTCCTGGTGGACAACAGGATGACCATGAGCCAGCAATGTGCCCTTGTGGCCAAGAAGGCCAATGGCATCCTGGGGTGCATCAAGAAGAGTGTGGCCAGCAGGTCGAGGGAGGTCATCCTCCCCCTCTACTCTGCCTTGGTGAGGCCCCACCTGGAGTACTGTGTCCAGTTCTGGGCTCCCCAGCTCAAGAGGGACAAGGAATTGCTGGAGAGGGTGCAGCATAGGGCTACAAAGATGATTAGGGGACTGGAACACCTCGCCTATGAAGATAGACTAAGGGAATTAGGTCTCTTTAGCCTGGAAAAGAGGCGTCTGAGGGGGGACCTAATTAACACTTATAAATACTTGAAGGGTGGGTGTCAGGAGGATGGGGCCAGGCTCTTTTGAGTGGTGCCCAGTGATAGGACAAGAGGTAATGGGCACAAACTTGAGCATAGGAAGTTCCACCTAAACATGAGGAGGAACTTCTTTACCTTGAGAGTGGCAGAGCACTGGAACAAGCTGCCCAGGGAGGTGGTGGAGTCTCCGTCTCTGGAGACATTCAAAACCCGCCTGGATGGGTTCCTGTGCAACCTGCTCTAAGGTGGCCCTGCTCTGGCAGGGGGGTTGGACTAGATGATCTACTAAGGTCCCTTCCAACCCTCTGATTCTATGATTCTATGATTCTATATAGGCTGGCACAGGGAGGACCTAATTTCTAAGTAAGTCTGAGAAAGGATGAACTCATGAGGATGTTCATATTACAGTGAAAGCTCATAGATACTGTGCTGGCACATTTGATTTCTGCAAAAGGAGGAAGAAGACGGTGAAAAGCAGTTCTTATACTGCTGCAGAAATGGGACCCATATTTCTGCACGCTTTGAAGGTTGCAAAGAGTGCTTTTACAGAGATTGAAGAAAGTCGGTTCAGCTATTTTGGAAAAGAAGAGGAAGGAGTTCTGAAGTGTGTGATAACTGTTCCATTACTTTACATGAAAAAAATCACAGATTTCTTTTTTAATGCTGGTTATACTGCCCAGCTCCCTGAACACTGCCTCTGTGAGACTAACAGAGGGAGAAACATTTTGGCATCGATGCTGGGGTAAACAAGTCATCCATCTCTCAATGCTGGATTTTCTACAGGGGTTTCTATCTATTCCCCCATTTGTTAGTTTTAAAGAATTGGCTTCAGGACTGCGAATGGATTTCTCTGAGCCAGTGATGCAGTTCATGAACACAACCACGTTTCTAACTAGTTTTCAAAATGGAAAAACAAAATGGGATATACGACACAGCACTGAGTGTTATTTTAAGGAACTATGCAGCAATGCGGAGAACTTGAAGAGGTTTGTGGGAATCAAAATTAAAGATTTGGTAATGGCATGTATTGACTTTTTCATCTCTCATCTGAATGTAGCTGGTGTTTTCTTGGTGACTATCTGAATATTGCTTGCCAGCTTTTCTGAAATGAGCCCATGGTATTAGATTGTAACTTCAAGTAGAACATCTGTCCTGAACAAATCACTTGGCTCCCAGGGTAGCTGTGCTTCATTTTCATTCTTGCTGGGCCTGTTCATTGGACCAGAGCTAAGCAAGACAGCAGGAGGATGGCATGAGGATTGAGGGTACAGAGGTGTACAAGTTTCTCCTTATTAACTACTCAGATCCTACCACACCACATGACATGTTTTCATGTTCATTTCCATTCATGACTTCATTCATAGCCTCAGCCATGTGCAGCAATGTGGCAGATTGCTTCATGCCACAGACACCCAGGACAAGGCTGACTTTACATTTCTTTGTCTACATGCACTGTCTTCACGCCCACTTGAATAGAAATACTGGCACTGAGGTATGGTCAACATCATCAGGTCACACCAGAACACAAACACATGTACTGGCACCGCTGGGATGAAAAGAGGCTGGTGATATAAGAGAACATTTGTTGAAAGATTTTAGTCTGTTTTAGTTATTCTTGAATGAGGTGGCACTGCTATCCTTATACGTGAGTTGATAATCTAAAAAAAAATATCTTTTTTTCTGAAATACTTTGTGAGGAAAAAAATCCTCAGGGCTTTTGGAGCTGAAAAGAGAATGTGTGAACAGCACCCAGCGCTGGAGGGAATAAAATTCTCTTAAGTTGTCCAAACCAGCCCAAACAAAGGCAGAGCAGCTGTGCATAACCTACACTAAAACTCCTAACAATCAGTGTGTGGTACATGGTTTGCGTTTTCATAGTTTTCTTTTTTTTAATTTATGCCTTCCCACAGCGTGGTATTTCATAGACCAATAGATATTACTATCATTGTGATAATCAGCTTTCCATTTCCTTTCCCAAAATGTATTCTAGCTATAATTTCTTGTACTTATTAAATAGCTCCTTGCTCTCAATGGAATTAAAAATTCAGATATTTGTAGAGTATTACTTAAGCAGGCAAGAGGGAAAAAACCAAACAGATGCCTTTATAGTTGTTTATTTATATTTTTAAGAAATTAAGTCCTGGCAATTTTGCACATATCAGCAAATTCTCATCCCTGATACATTTGTTTTCTCTCTTTTCTCTCTCTCTTTCTCTCTGTACTCTTAACTTGCCAGGTAGAATGCCAGGCATGGCAAGAATGTCCAACAAGCATGCCAGCATCCTTTTGGTGGTGATATTCCTTTTTTAAGAAAGGCTCCAACGGCTGGATGGTGTTAGGGCTGAATAGCTCATTCATTCTCATTCCCCCCTTCCATGGAGTGTCACCAGAAATTAAATGAGGGAAAGATCAAAAGATCCTCAACAGGTGGAAAATCTGAAAGCTCTTCTTCCTGTATTTTTTCCTTATCCACCTGTATACTTAATACATTTTCTTGTCTTTAAGTGCTTCTCATAGTGTGAAAGTGCTGTAAATAAAAGTGGCACTGTTTTTCCAGAAACTACTCTGTGGTGTCTTCCCTGCTGGTAAGAAATCAGTGGAGCCAAGAAACAGAGAAGCAGCGTTAAAACCTAGGATAATCTGGGATAATCTGGGATAACTCAATCTACATAAGTAGCACTAAAGGGGAAGAGTGCTGTTTTCAAAATTAAACGTAGATGCAGATGGCAGGTGTGTTACATGCAGATGCTGCACTGTCATCTGCCAGTGAAGCCACCAGTGTCCTGCAGACAGCCGATGATGGTCCTCATGAGTGTGAGAGTCCATGCTAGCAAACTAGATGGCAGGACTGAGTTTCAGCTTTTAAACTAGTTTTGTTCTCAAAATTTGCTAGAACCTGTTGTTAACTGACTTGTTCAGCATTTGGAATAAGATACTAGTCAGCACAAACAAAGGTGTCAAGATAGGCCTTTAAGAAGCTTAACAAAGAGTATTCCTCCTCTCCTGGCTTTAAGTACTTGGAATAGGTGGCCATGAGGCCATCAAAAGATGTTCTCATCTTTGATATCACGAAGTTCTCGTCCTGGTTGCTCTGTGAGTCTCTCACTGCCTTATGGACCATTAGGACTGTCAGGACTGAGGGTGTCAGGGGTGTTTTTGCTTTGTAAAAATAACCCTGTTCATTTTTGCCACTCTAAAATGAAACAAAAAATGCATTTCAAAACTTGTAGAACTGTAAAACTTCCCATGCATCCTATGTGATCAATCAAAACATTCAACCCATCTCAATGTCTTACAAAGCAGTATTTAGAACAAAAAAAGTATTACCTGGGACAGCAATTCTGAAAGTAATATTTTTAGAAGTCCCTTTTTTTTTTTTTGTTTCCACCATATCGTGTGCTCTGGGCAGTAAATCATTCCCTGAAGGCAGAACTTGCTGGGCATTTGCCTTAAATATGGACCCTGAAGACCAGCTGCCTAGCCCTTCAGCAGAGACTGGATCCCTAACAGAGTGGTACCTGCTAATCCATCTGTAGAAATTAATCTCTCTTAAAACAACCACACCTATCTGTGAGTTCTCTTTCCTTCAGACCAGATATGACGTGGCTTTGCCACATCATATAATGCTGCAGAGAGGACACTGTACCACAAAGTATAGCTACAAGAAAGAATAGTGCAAAATATGCTATGTAAAAAGAAACAAAGCTTTTATTTTATTTTCATATTTAGAACCTCCCTTGCTCCAGCTCTGCAATAAAATAGATCTGTTATAAGCAGTCTTATAGAGAGGAGTAAATTCAGCTCTGCTCTATCAGGTAAAATTAAGGATTATCTGTGAGGAAAACATACATATTTACTCAGACATCAAGTTTTACCTCTCACTTTCTGGAAAACAAATTAAAGCTGACAAGGATTTAGATTGCCTTGAATCATTTGGCTAAGCAAGAAGAGTAACTTACCAGCATTTCTAGAAGACAGAAGGTATTTCTGTTCTTCGTAGTAGTGCTCTTCATTTTATCTTTGAAACCAAAACAGAGAAAAAGATGTTTCATTATTCTTTATACCAGGTTGAATATTTACGTTGCATGTTAAATAAATGTCTGTTTATTTATAAATGCCTTCTTCTCCTGAATTAGAAAATGAGCAAAACTACCCAAAGGCGCCTTTGGATATCTTCAGATGTTGGCTTCGTCTCTGAAAAAGCAAGTTAATTTTCTTGGATTATAAGATACTTACTATACCTTTTTTAAACTCCAGTTTAAAAGGAAAAGTATCTACTTTGTTGCATACTATTCAATCACTCTATGTGTTTATCTTATCACGCTAATCTGTCAAGATGAAATCTGTCATTTTATGCATTTATAATGCATTTGTCACCATGGTGGCGGGGAAATGAATACACAATTCAAATGAGAAAAACTCCAAAGCGGCCATGTTTCCCAGTCTTTATTGGGTTTTGACTGTTATTATATAAAGTCCAGATTCTTCCAGTGTTTCCTGGAGAATTTATGGGATTTCTGTGTTTTCTTGTAGAGCAGGACTTTTACAACCAAATGTATTTTCATTGCAGTCTGACAAATGCAAAGCCTGAGCAGAAAATTTTTATCTCTAGCGGTATATGACTGAAGTAGCTGCATTTCACTGCAAGCTCTACCATGCCTTGTGTTTCACTAAATGTGCTGGCTCTTAATTAGATTGACCTAAACTGTAAACCAGGATCTTGCAGTGGTATCTACCCTGGGTTGTGAGTGGTTGGAAATATTTGTACCAGCTATGCACTTAGTGCCAGGTGTGTATGATTTAATTCAGAGGCAAGGGAGACACAGACAATGGCCATAACTAGACTAAAACAGAACCTGCGGTACCTTAGTTGTCATCGGTGAATTGTGAAGAAAATCAAGACGTTAACAACTGCTATGCAAACAACAGCAGTGGGAATGAAAGCTAGAGTTGCATCCACTTCTCTACTACTTTCCACCTCCTTTTGGCATCCTTTTTTTTATAATATAGGCTAGGATTGGAACTGACCCAAATGTCTTTAGTGAAAGCTGATGAAGCAGCTGCGTTTTAAGGTCTGTTCTCCAGGAGTTTTTCAATTTTCCAATTCCTTTCAACTGACATGAACTCAGGAATGATTTCTTTCTGGAAGTCTTCAATGCACACACTTGTGAGAATATGTTATATTCACAAAGCTGGGATAGTTTTGGTTGAGCCCATTGTGGTAGTGTAAGAGAAAACCACTTTTTGCCAGCTCTTTTGTCCCAACAGGCTTGTATTTGATAATGCATTTTCAACTGTAGTATTTAAAACCCTTTCTGCTTTGCTGGAATAAAAGCAAATGTCATGTATTCATGGTGAATACATTCTAAGTAGCGGTAACACTTTCAAGCCTGGTCATCTGTGTGTTATGGAAAAATGCTCCCACTGTGGTTTTGTGTCCATGTAAGATTTTGTTTTATAACAACAATGTGTTGATCCTTTCTTACTGGTGAGCCTCACTCAGTGCTTGCCTTAAAAAATCACTGAGAAACTGAAGATCCAGGTGTGAAAAGTAAGGTCTATTTTTATTAAGGCAGTTAGAGTTCAATTTTTTATTTTATTTTTATGTGTTCAGGAAGAAATTTTGTTTTGTTTTTTGGGCATGTGAGAGCACAGCCGAAAATGTCAAATTTCTGTTTTACTTACTGCAGTCTGTATACCAATTTCTTGCTTATGAAATGCCTTTCAAATCACAAAACTAAATACAGAATTTGATCAAAATTTTTCAACATATTTTTTAGTAAATGTAATTTTGGGCAGCAAAATCCAATTTGTCTGGCAACTATGCATGTGAAAAAAATTCAATGAACAAGGCAATATATGTGTTGTAAATATTACAGCCTCTTCATTCTTACCACTCCGCTGACACATTTCTTTTGCTTGTATTTTTAAATTCTCTGTTAAACAATATTTCAGTTTGCTCCACTGGAATATTGGAACATGCCAGGTAGACTTGGCAGTGCAGGATGTGTGTAGCTCCCAAAAGCACCTTGTACATTTGCAAGAAGTGAAATGATTAATTAACTCTGTATTTATGTTTCCACTCGATTCACAAGCTTGATTGGTTCACTCTAGTGACTGATTTACATGAATGTTCCTGGGACTGCATTACTGCACAATTAGTCTTCATAGCCAAGTGGCTTTTTTTCCGCATGGATGCTACTTAGAAAATTACACTCAATTTCATCATGGGGGCCTATGCAATAGTTGGAAAAGTTGAAAGGAAGTGTTCACCCTCTGCTCTTAACAGGACGAGATCTGAGGTTAGTTTTCATCTGGAGCAAGAGGAGATGACCTAGAGCCACAGTACAGGCATGCAGCCTCCCTGTGTGTAAAACACATAGTCCTGTTTAGCTAGAATAGATGAGGTCAGAAATTTATTAAGACCAGAAGTATGAGTTACTTTCTCTTGAAGAAACCTCACCTGAACCACAGCAGTCATATCTCTAGGAAAAAAAAAAA
>VXBO01011978.1:96810-109902 GCA_013400135.1 Rhinoptilus africanus
TTTTTCTATTCTGATTTTCTCCACCACCCTGCTAAGGAGGTAAGGGAGAGTGAATGAACGAGTGGATGGATGTTTAGTTTCTGGCCATGGTCAAGCCACCACAGGACGTAAGAGCACAATTTGGCTCAGGGGTGATGAGGACACTGAGCTGGGACAGTGCTGTCTTTGATGATGTGTGGTAGCACAAAACATGTCTGATCTTCTCAGATGGAGCATGGCTAGAAAATAGTTTGTGTGCCAATGATCTGCACTGCAGTACACAATGGATCTGCTAGTCCAAGTCAAGAGAGAAAATTATTTCAAAACCCTTGATAATACCTACATTACTGTGGTAAAACAAGAAAGCAAACAGATAAACCATACAACTCTCTCCCCAAACCATAAACCTCTGTCATATAACTCTGACACAAATTTTGAATACATGTATTGTTTGACTAGCCTGTCCAAACTAGAATTTATATAAGACCCTCTGAGTCAGATGAGCTATAGATAGAAGTGCTGCATCTTGGGGAAAAGCCAATTTGTCTTCCTGTCTGAGAAGAGCTATGAACATCTGAGGGATGAAAACATATTCCCAGATATTATGAAATATTAATTGCTTGTCCAAGAAGACCTGTTTTATTTCTGTGCCAGGTCTGCACAGCAGAGAGTTTTAGAGTGAACTGTGGAGCCGTTCCCACTATAAGATGTAGATTTGGGTTTGTTTTTCTATGTGAGAGCTTATACAATGTCAGAGTGACCCTGAACAGTGTGTACTAGCAGGTGTTTGTGTAAGATTGCATGAAATGAACATAAATGCTGTGAAATTTCTGAATAATTACTGCCTAAATGAGTAAAAATGCGTGCCTGAATTGCTTCTCACAGTTAGAGTGGAAAGAAAACTTCAGGGAGTATCAGGAAAAAGAATGAAATCAGCTCTTAACATCACAAAATGTGCACAGAAATCTTACTTGGATTTTCCAACTACGCAGATGAGTCATTGGAGATATTGCTGAGTCCAAATTTCACGCAGTTTCCTGGTTGTGAAGGGCCCCACCCTCAGTTTCTTCCAAGGAGGAGCTGGGCAGCTGTGACAGTGTTCTCCCCCCAGCCCCCAAACTGATCTTTACCTCCCATAACACTGCACAAGCGAAAACAAACTGTGGTGGTCATAACGGGTGCATCTATTCTTGATGGTGGCATCCGGCTCAAAAGTAATTTGGGGGAGACAGGTGACAGCACAATAGCCAATGGCCAACTCAAGCAATGCACCCACCTAACCACAATGGTGGTACTGTTGTCGATATGCAAATATGGCTATAGGTCAATCATCTTACCCCCTGTCCTGGTTTGAGGTAAAATGGAATCAATTTTCTAATTTGGAATTTTGCTTTTTAGCTGGGCCTCGTCTAACTGACTAAAGTCTGAAATTAACAACACATTGTTCAGACAGTGTTCACTCTCCGAGTGATAAGACCTGATTATACCAAGGAATGGCATNCTCCTCTCCGAGGAGAGAGGGGGGGAGGGCCATCTGTTGTTCTGATTGGCCAATTCTGCCAAAACCACGACACCCCCATAACAAGTAGACAGTCCAAGAGCCCTTTGAAGTCTCCGGCCCGGCACTAAGCTGCCCGCCAGGATCTCCCCTTGAGCAGGGACATCTCTCCAGGTCACTTCTCAAGATTCAGAGATTCCTTGCCACAACAGATCCTCCATAACTGACTAATAACAAGCTAAACTTTGAAAACTTAACTAAGTGATATAAAGGATTGACTGTGCATATGTAATCCTTTAGATATAAACTGTTGACCAAGTCTGGGACTAGGACTGGATCCAGCTGCACCTAGACTCCTCTCTGAGAAGGAGTTTAGAAACCCAGGGTGTTCTTTCCAAACATCATGACTCGGCGGGAGAGTCTCCTTGACAGTTCTGTCTGAACCTTTCCTTCATGCAGTAAATAATCAAGTCTGCCTTGCCATCAAACCTAGTTAAAACACTGTCACATTTACCATCAAACTCTGTTAAATCCCTGTTTTATATCAATAAATGTATTGCTGCTTCTCTCTACAACTGAAGTACATCACTCCATCCATGATAGCAGCCCAGCAGAGCGTGATCAATAATTCAGATGTGTTAGACTCTACTTGCTGCACGAACTTCCTCCAAAGAGAGATAATTATAGTAAGTTCATCATGTCTTTTGAAGAGAGTGATCCTTTCCTTCTAAACAGAAAGAACAAGATTGCATACCAGCTCAAAAGGCAGGAGAGGAAAGAGCACGGTACTGTAATATTCATGTTATACCTACATGTCCACCTAAAAGCATCAGCATTCTCAGTTGTTTTTATTCATTGTTTAAAAATTAGGATGTGGCTAGTAAAGCTAAGAGGCTTTTGTCATGTATGCTTTTTTGCTTAAATATGCAAAATTCCTCATAAAATGAGCTGAGGCTCTGTCTTTGAAATTCTAGAAGAACTCAGCAATTTCCAGCAGTGAAATAAAAGGCAAGTGGTAGAATTTGTTCGTAACACGTGGAAGATGTCGAGCAATGAGAGGAGAGGAACTGAAAATGTCTTTGTCTTCCAAACAGATGGGGATAAAAATATGTAAGGCCACCTTTATGCTGGAACTCACACTTGTTGCCCCAAACTCACCGTGACATATACTGAAAATATTACAAAATTATTTATTGACAATGATGATGCCTGTTTTAGTTGTTCAGCCTTTTTTCAGGTTATGGTGCCACCGAGGGGTGGTCAGGACCAGGACAAGGTCCATTCCACTACTCTCAACCAGGAAGCAGTGCAGCCTGGGGGCAGAATTTTTTAAAGGATGTTTCTGTGAAGATGGAGGAAAAAAAAAAAAATTAACATTATTGACTTGAGGGTCACCTGCATTCCCCATGTTATAGATTTATTTACAACTACAAAATGGAAAAGAGCCTGTGGGGTTTTGCGTCTGGCAGGCTGGGCAAAGACTTCTGGATATAAATTAGATTTCCCAGTCTAGAGAACTGAGGAACAGAGAAAACGTGTTTTGTCCTTTTTGTCTATCATTGTACAAACTGAAAACTTTTTTTCTCTTTCCCCTCCTTTTGTATCTGGCAATGTGTCACTCAGTAGTAGAATTCCTTCAGGCAGCAGGAATATTCTGAAGGATCCACGTTTTATCTACCAGCCTCTGTCCTGCTGTCACACAGCCTGTGCTCTGGGAAGAAAATGTGCCTTGATTCTGCAGGCAGCGCTGCAGCACCTGTGATTTGGTGCTCATCCTGGTCAGTTTAAATGTGAAATTGTCAACAGACAATGCGGCTGCAAGATACATGGTCCATGCAGGTCGTGCTCTTCAATATTGTTGAATAATACCCGCTTCATCAATACAGCTTTTTGGTTTGCTTGTTGCGATAGAAAGTTCACCTTCTTTCTGTCTCTGTAATTGCTGTCTTCTAGGTAGCCATGTCAATGTGTTCTTTGTTGGTGCCTCTCCTCAACTGCTGCTCAAAGCTGGGCCACCACCCTCTGGTATCATATATATGTTTCTTAGTTCTGAAAAGTGCAAAGGGGGCACCTTGTCCCTGGTCTAATGTTATAAAAGGACTTTGACTTGCAGATCAAAAATGTTTGCAGTGGGTCCATGGCATTAAAAGAAGTTTTGTACCCCTTCCACTCACTTAACCAGGATGCAGTTCACCTTAAATGAGTCTTGCACACAACAATACTGATGATGCAAGGATATACATTTTCTCCTTATCTCTTCCTTGTTTTCAGCTTTCTGTGGCTATTCTTTCCTTTTACTTTCTTTTCCTTCTCACTCACTTAGTGTTTAGAACTTGCTTTTCAGATATGTACTTATCCAAAGTTACACTGCAAATTTTTTTAATATCTACTTACCTTCCTTCTGTGCAGAACTGGTGTTTTTATGAACGGTTACAAAATCTAATACATTTTTATTTAAAAAAGATGCTAAGTGAACTAGAGAGGCCATTAGTTCAAAAAGCCTGTAATATGTTCATGTTTTGAACAGTAGATAAGACCTTTGAAATGAAATGTAATCACTTAATCTTTTTATGGAAGGACTTGCTTAAAGTCTGTTCTGAAATTAACTCCCATGTGATAGCTGCATTATGGATTTCTTATGATTTATGATTAAGCTCCAGTTTGAAAAAGTACTATATGATTATTTGACTGTGTGTGTGAAATACTCAGTTTTCCATTTTTTAGACGTAAGAAAATACTGAGTATAGTGGGTAGGTGTGATGTTGCAAGAATGAGATCTCAAGAGGACATGTATTTGCAAAAGTGCTATTTTTCTATTGTTGCACATACTTTACTATAGCGAAAAGTAAAACAGCATTTGTGACTTCTCTGTCTCAGTACGTGGTACGTTTCAAAAAATGGAGCTGTGCCATTAGATGGAATCTGGAGAGGGATGTGTGTGTGTGTGCAGAACACCCTCTGTGGATGGATATCTGAAACAGGGAATTGCTGGTGCCTCAGCACATCATTGATATTTGCACAAGTCAGGAGCACAGAGCGTAGCTGTGCTGACAGCAGCTTTACGCAGCTGAAATCTCATCCCTCTCAGTGGGGCAGGGTGAAAGTGTTCGCATCCAGAAATGAATCTGAAACTTGAGAGCCAAGCGGGTGCTCCAAACCAACTTTTTGTTTACAAAACTTCAGAGAAGGAGCAAAGTTTTAGGAAACCCATCATATGGGCCATAAGTGGTTTGATTGATGGACTCTGGCTTACTGAATCTTCACTTTTGGTTGTTGTGAAAAACGCACATAACTCCAGAGGAATCAGCATCATTGCTACAGGCTCTTGCTACACAAAGACAATTTAGTTTGACTCTGCACACATCATACACCTTGATTTATGACAAATGCCATCCAAAGGATTATTTTCCTCTCTGGAAGGATGCACATGTGTGTCATAAATCCCAAATTTTTTCTCAGAACAGGAGACCTATAAAAATCTCCCTTAAAAATATGTTTAAAATTGCCTTTAAAAATCCTGTTTAAAAACAGGAGGCCTTTAAAAATCTCCTTCCTCCCAGTTCCCCAAATACAGGCAAAATAAATACAAGTAAAACAAAGCTTTCCTATTCTGCTTTCCCACTTGTTCCTCTTTCTTATATCTGATGGGAGAGGAAGATTTTTCATGTGCAGCTGTTTGAATCAGTAAAATCTTGTTACCAATAGGTCGTCATGCTATCAAGGTTTAAATACCTCAAAATGTAAACAATCCAGCCAATGGGCAGTTTTAATGCCCTGGAATTTTTTTTTTGCCCATGTGTCTTTAGTTTCTGGATTCATTTTAATAAATTGCATTATTTTACGTACCTTAAGGTGCTGCAAACATTTAGGTTATTAACTTCTGACATTTTGAGGTTGCTGTTATTACCTGATTGATACCCATGTGGTTGATTTTTAAAGTGTTTCTTAAACTTTAGGCTGATTACATTTTTCTAAAGAAGAAACAGAGTAGAAATATTTTGTCAGCATAGCTGCAGCAAGGTAAATGCATGGAAGGGATTCATTTTATTAACAAAGAGTTAAAATAATAATCATAAACACAACGGCAACATAATAGTGTTCACAAGGACTTATTTATAATGAGGACAGCTGTGATAATGTAAAGTTCTATGGCTGAGATAAAGATGAGCCTTTGATGGTGATGTGAGCGTGGAAGTTTGAATGTCTAAGGGTTGATTAGATGAATACAGAGAGCCAGTGAGCACAGAGCTGTAGTGCGTTATAGGCCATAGGCTAACCCCTGTTTTGCCTTTAACCTGACATCAGGGTGAGCCCCGGGCAGCAGGGGATGGGAGAAAGAGGCATAAGAGACAGCTGGGCAGTGTGCCTGTGCTTGGGTTGTGCTCCTTGTTGGCCACCCAAAAAATGTGTCCAAAAACCCCCTTGACCTCACATGGCTAATGGATCTCCCATCCAGCAGCCCAACTTCTGTCCCAAAGTAACCATAAACAGGGGGTTTGGTCAGGTCTGAGGGTGTAATGGGAGACCTGGATTGTGACTATTTGCCTTCCTTTTCCTCTCAGACATGTTCATTTAGTTAGCAATCTCTTCCATGTGTGCTCCTCAAAGTTACCTAGCACCGATGGTAAGAGGAATCCAAGACTGCTCTCTTTTCCTTAAATTTGAGGACAAACAGCACAACTCAGGGGCCTCTTTTTGATGTAATATGGAAACCTTCCTAATGAAACCAGCTTTATTTTCCTTCTCCTCTGACACCACTACATTTTCTTGTGAAGGACTGAGCTCTTCAGAGCGTTTTGCTCTGTTGAAAGATTAGTTATGCTTCAGACTGTAATAAAGACACAAAATGTCAACTTGCAGGCCACCTAGCCAGAGGGAGGTGAAGCATTACCAACAAACCTCTAGCTCTTGGCTTTCCATTGTGACAGCACTTTTCACTTGGTGTTTCGGAAAAGCAGTGGAATGTAGTTAGCTTTCTCTGTGTCATTCTGACCATATCTCCTTTAATCATCTCCCATGTAAACTGCTGCTTATCTCTAACATCCCCCCAAGGTATTTCATCAAGCTTATTGCACTTCCATGAATATCTACGTTTATTTTTCCCCTCTTTTTTCTTCATAGTGAGAAAGATGTAGTAGATCAAGGTGGAATATACTACATTAGGAAAACTGATGAGTGTAAAAGTGATACATTTACATGTGGGTTTTAAAAATTGTATTCTTTACCTGTGATAAATATGAATATGTTTAACATGACACCCTTCAGATGACAATGTAAATACAAGAAAAGTAGAGCCAGAAGTTTCAGATGCACATGTGTAAAAATGAAAACATTTAAATCCCTGTTTGGATGTGGAACTTCATAACCCCAGCTTCCACCCAAGTCAGATCATGAAGTTAAGTTAGTCATTTGTACACAGGGTTATTGGGGACAGGAAAGCTGTTTTTCTTTAGAGCAAAAAACATACAAAGATGTTGTATGACTATGCATCTTTGAAAATGCAGTAAGAGGTGGTGTTAAAGAGAACAAAGAAGTCTGCCTCCTCCGAAAATAAAGTTTACTGTGCTTACTTGCCTAAATTTGGACACTTCAGGAGACTGAGTACACACTATTGCAAACTCTTACCATGTTTGACGCGTGTTCTTTAGTAAACTGAATGGAGAAAATAATCCTTAAGAAACAGTGTATTTCCCAGGGCAAACCTATTTCCTTGTGGTTTAATCATACAGTCTGGCACACTTTTGCTAGGTGAAGAAGCTTAACCCTCTTCCTGTCTCCTCCTCTTGCGGACAGGACTAAAGACAGCACCTAAACCAGCAGTTACCCAGTAAGAGGAATGAGGCAGCTCAGGAGGGCATACAAACAGGGTTGGGGCAGACCTCAGTGCCACGGTAAGGCTTACAGGAGGTGAGGTTTGCTCTGCGGCAAAGGGTGAAGCCTGCTTGGGCAGTGGCGTGGAGCAGAGAAACGCTCTCAAGGTACGCTTTGGGCAGACACCAACAGAAGGCAGAGCTTGACCAAGTTCACCTGCTCCCCTTGTCAATACCAGAGAAGTGTTTCACTAAAGAAAGTCTTTCTCCACTGGATTAATACTCAAAGCGTGGGTGCCTCAAGGAGCATGGTCTATTTTACTGACAACAGCCATTTATTACATGCTGGCCATTGGAGACAGACAAACTGTGTGAGGTCAAATCAGAAGCAGTGAGTCCATTCCAATCCACATCAGGCATCTACAGATGAAACAAATTCATACAAATTGTGCCCCCACAGAAGGTCTGTAGAGTGCAGGATTAATGTGATTAATGGTCTCTGTTATATAAAAACTGGAGCAGATGAAGGAGTGAAATACAGTTGATTATTAAATAGTTCAGAAATCAGGAAGTTCAATCCAAGGTCAAACCTGAGACAAGCAGAAAGAGAATTAAGCATCATTTGATACATCATAACAAAAGCCGTTCTGACTTCTTGAAAGCCAGTTCTGTCAATTAGCAGGTACTATGCGTTCATCTCTTAGAAAATATGATGGGAGATTACAATTATAGCCTTGAGTGACTTCAGAAAAGTATAACCCGTGGAGCAGCTGGGGATGAGTTCAAAGGGTACATAACGTTTCTCATGAAGACAAAAATCTGTGTCCTGATTATATAAATTGTCCTAATTGACAAGGAAAAAAAAGGGGGGAAAGAAATCAAAGCTGTAATGTAAGCAAATTGGTTTTATTGTTTGCCTAGTGGCCAAAATAGGATTTGAGGAAGAAACGATGTAGTTATCATTATGTGATAATGCAAAAAAATATGCTGTTCCTCTGAGGCTGAAATGGTCTGCAGAAGTATACTGGCCAAATTTCCACCAGAAAGATTTTTATGTTGTCTAATCTGAGCAATGGAAGCCACAGAAATTTATATTTGTTTGACATAAATTCCACCTAGTCTATTTGAGCAGGTATAGCCATGAAGCAGTCACAACCAGTCAATAAGCCTATACAGATTTTAAGACCCTGATCTGATCTCCTGTCAGAGATGCAGGTTCAAGGTACCTCCCCTGTCTTGGACACCGTGAACAGGACTGAGCAGCTCTCATTAAATGAGCGAAGGAAAGGCTTGAATGTCCATTGTGCACACTCTAGGCATCCCTGCTAGAGAGAGACATGACATGGTTTTGCTTTGTGACAAAATGTTCCAAATGTTTTGGTTTATTCCTATATTAAAGAAGGAACAAACTTATTTTCAAATTTTAAAAGCTAGTCTCCATGCACATTCTTTTTCTTTCATCTTCAGTAAATAAACTTCAATCATTGTGGCATTTTCCCTGTTTCAGATTAAATGTCAGGCTAATAATTAGTTTGTATTTGCCCATGCCCTTCTGCGACAATGCGAGAGTACTTTTTTAATGTCAGAATTTTAATCTTTATGGGTCCTTTTGGTCACTGATTCACTTAATCACAACAGGGTCCAATAAATGTAATGAATGAAAAACTTTGTTATGAGTCTGAACCAAACCAAAATTCTGAATCTTTTGAACTGACAGTGAAAGCTGGTTAAAGAACTTTCCTTATTGGTAAAAAGTTTCCTAGGCAAAACAGCCATAGCTGTTACCTGGTCACAGTTAACAGCTTTACCTTCCATAGGAAAAATGCAAGTTTTATCAGAATTGTCTGATCTGCAAGGATTTGGTAATATAATAGGAAAAATAATGGTCATGACATTAAGAGTTGTCTTTGTTGGTTGTCAGTGAAAACATGCTCTCCAGTCACCTCCATTCAGGTGTCACAGAAACTATAACACCCAAAATCTGCTGGTGATAGTGACACATTTGGCAGCTTATCTCAGGGGTGCCAAATGCAAACAGCTTCAGAAATTGTATAGAAGCATTTCTTCTGCCCAGGCTGGGTCTTTGCGGGTGGGGAAACGAGGTGCAAGTTAACACTCAGAGGGGAAAACAGATCAGAGGGCTATTCTGAACCTGTGGGTGCAGACCCATGAATGGAGCAGTAAACTAATTTGTGATTAGGATTTCCAACTCTTCCATGGATGTGAGGAGAAAAAAAGACTGTTACATATGATTACTTCAAGTAGTCTATCATACCTGACAGATTTTTGGAGAAGAATGATAAAATGTCAATTCCTGAACTCTTGCTCTTGAGAGAGAAGGCACTTCACAGAGCAGTGAGGTATTTTCCTCTTCTTTCTGACTGCTGCGTGGCTGTTGTTACCATATCCTTTCCCTGAAACTAAATTCTGCCTCACTTAGAAAGGGACTGCTGAGAAAAAGCACAGAGAACTCCAGTGAAAGAGAGAGAGTCCGGACAATATTGACTTCTGGGGAAAGATTAAAGACCAAATGTTCAAGAAGTTAGCATGCATTTTAGGCTTACACCGAACAGAGGTAAGCAGACGCCCCCAGGCATGTTTGCCAGTCTGTGACTGCATGTCCCCATTTGTCTCTGCATCACAACTTGCAAACACACATTGAAAGAGTCATGCAGCTAGATCAGATGTGAACTTCACAAAACATGTATTTCCTTAATGGAAGAAAGAGTGACCTCTCCGTAGATAAAAGGATAAGTACCAGTAATGAAGAACTGTTACTTAGAAAAGGAAAAAAAAAATATTAGGGCAGAGTGAACAGAAGGACAGATACAAGTTTACCACATGGGTTGCACGATCAGTATGTCCTAAAAACCTGCTGTGAACTCTCTATTGCTTGAAGCACTAAAATCTTTTTCAGATAAATTACATGAAAGCAGTACTGTAGAAAGTAACACCTGGAGTGAAAGGAGATGGAACAAATTACCCTTTCTTTCTATTTCTTGCTTACATAAGGTGTACAGCGTGCTTCTCTCCCATGTAATTCACACGAGCTCCGTACTGAAACTTACTTCCCTCTGTAAAACAGTCGCAGATTTGCAGAAGAAAATTGCTGCATAAGAGTTGGGTGGTGTGATTTATCAGTGCAAAATTTCTTTTCATGCGGAATTGGTAAATTGTAGATAGGAGATGAAGGAAATAAAGAGGAGACAGAAAATGAAATGTTAAAACTGAAATATTCATATATTGAAAATTAGAACTCCTTTTGAAAGAGAAGCAGCAAGCAAGTCTATCAAGGAGAGAGTTAGAGTCCTGGAATCATCTCAGGGTTTTGTTGGTTTGGTTTTGCCCAGAATGAACACAGTACTCTTCCTAATCTCCTTGTTATGGAGAGTAGATTAAAAATTGTCAGGAAAAGTGAGACCCTCCATTTACCTATTATGAGCTTTAGCACCAGACTTACTTAATTTTCCCCTCCTCTAATGTTTGAGTCAAACCACATGTCCACTCATCTAAAGTAAAATGAGCTTCTGATTTTGCTTGGAGTCTGTTTCACATCTCCTCTTATACAGTGGACAGTGCTTTGGGTGATAGTCTTGTTCCAAGCCAACCCCAACTTTAGGTGGTGAATTTAGAGAAATCCTTCAGGTCTGACTGTTTATTGCAGTAGATTGTTCCTGCAAAAAGTTCATTTTGGAATAAGAAACTGCAGGGATGTTCCCTTCCCCGTAAAAGACAATACTAGACCTCCAGAAAGGATAACATCCGGAGAGGTAACTTTATGACTGTGGTCTGAAAAAATATGAAGGAGGCCATTATCAACTGTTGCGACTGTGTAGTGAAAGGGGCTGCGTCCTGACAGGATCTGCCCTGTGGTTAACAGTGCAGCCTTTGGTAGGGATCCTCCTCAGACAATAAAAAAAAATGGATTTCTGCTTTTCCTGGTTTGAAATTCTTGGTAACTCCAGAGCCAAACGCAGCATGTCAGCCTTGATATGTGGTTTCACACAGATCTTCTCTTGCTAAACTTCCTGCAACCAGAATATCCAACTATGCAGAGAAACACCTGTAGAAAAAGCAAAAAATTATCAATGGGGGTACAATGGAAGTAGACCTGCAACTGGACTAGCCTCCAATCAAGTAGAAACAGTAATTTTTAGCACTGAGTTTCTTGTTTTGTAAGGCGATCAATGAAAGAAGTCAGTACAACTCTACCTTGCTGGTGTTTCAGCTTAGAAACATTTCTGATGAACCACAAGGGGCCAACACAGGAAAGAAGAAAGTATATTTTTGCTAGCAAAGGCAAGAGAAAAAGAAAAAAAATCAAGTAATTAAATACACTGTGAAAACATTATTTGTCACAGCTCCTGAAAACAGTGAGAGGGTTTTTTGGTTGTATTTGTCAGTAATCTGTTGCAGGATTATGATGGCATATGAAATGATGGAGGTTTTATTCCAATTTCTAAAATGTCCTGTTAGTTTCAATTGGATATTATTACTTCTAGCCCTATTCAAATCCATAGATTCCAGACATTTTTTTTACACCATTTGAAGAAGTTCTCCCACCTTTGGCCTTTCAAGTGTTGAAAATGACATTTTCCTACTTTAGCAGCTCTTAAAGTACCAACAAAAATACTTAGATGCATGACAGCTGCCAAAGTCCCCCTGGGATGAATATTTTAGAGTGAAAACTGTCGTTTTCAGTCACAGCTGCCTATGTGAAAAGTATCGCCGATACATGATAAAAATGCAGTGTGGCACTCACCAAAGTTCAAAAGTTCTTCAGTACTAGCACCTTTTTTGCTTAATTTGAATTTCTTCGTATTTTCTTTTACATGGCTCTTCTAGTGACCTTATTATAGAAGTGTTAGTTTTGTGTGCCCTGCTGAGTTGCTATGAGAACCTCAAATTTTGACTTCCTTTATTCTATAAGCCCAGCTTCGCTTCTTTTGATAAGGTGACATGAATGCAAGGCTTATATTTAATTGTGCTATGTATCAGTATAATTTTCTAAAACCTAGATTTCTGTTTTCAAATGTGCTAAACAGAAATGGAAGCAATAAAGGATTATATACCAACCAATAACACGGCATAGATGCCTTTATATGGAGAGTCAAAAAACTCATTCCAGAAGCCCTGAGCAGACATCCCATAAAGGCTTTCAGCAACATATAAATATTTCTAGCTTTCTAATTTCTGTCAAACTAGATAATGTGCCACTCTGTGAAGCCTATGAAGCTGCGTTAACTGACTGTCTGCTAGTGAAGGATTTTGTCACTAAGTAAATGTTAAATAATGTTGATTAAATACTGATTACTCTGATGGGCTTGTATTGGGATGCCTGGTAAAAATGTTTCTGCAACTCTGACTTGTCTGGAAAACATGAACATTTAAAGATCGGGGGTAGGCGTATGTTCAAATCTGATGTAGCTACTTGTAGTACATAGTTTTAAGTGTTCTAACTTTGAATAGTTATTTTAATATTATAATCTAATTTCAGATTTAATTGTATCCACTTGGTGATTTCCCCACAGTATCCATAAACAAAAAAAATTCTCTTTGTAAAGTGATGTTGATANATTCTTTTACCACTTAATAAATGCATGAGTCTCTTCATGGTCTTGTGATGTGTCTAGTTGAAACCCTAAGGATCATCTATAAAACTGATACACCTGTGAGTGGTCTCAGACCCTCACAGGACCTGCAGAACAGATTTTCACTGTTTCCAACCTATTCCAGAGCCCAGGAGTAACTATGAAGTACGCCAAAGAACTGTAGCAAGCAAGAAAGGGAGAGAAAACACTTTTC
>VXBO01011978.1:111638-122576 GCA_013400135.1 Rhinoptilus africanus
AAGAAAAGTTACAGCAATTCATGAAATTCAGTAGAAAAAAAAAATAATTTATCAGCTGTGAATACATATTGGGAAGCATTAACATTTGCATTGCACTGTTTCTTAGAAAAAGACATGTCTAAGCTGCATCATTTAATTAATATTTAGGCCTAATCTCTGTAAAGAATAATTGGCTTATTTAAAAGCTGATTAGATTAATGTTATTATGGTGACAAGAGAGCAGCTCTAAGCACATCCTGTTTAAAAAGCACAAGTGTCACAGTGCGTGGGGATGCTGGCGTGAAGGGAAGTGGGTGGAGTTTTAATTAGGATGTAGCAAACAGAAGAATTTTTGGATCCTGGAGTTATTGTGCTTTCTATGATATGTCACTTCAGCAGTATGGTGAATAGGTAAAGGGTAATTTTCAGGATCCCAATCCTGATCTAGGACACACACATCTCGATGTCTTTGTGCTAGGAGGAGACAGATTTCAAAAATTCTCTTATGTGTCGAGTAAAGGAGCAGACGGTTTGGGAGCAATCTGTCTGAGTGTAGTTTAGGCGTAAATGTCCCAGTCAGTGAAAGTTTAGAAGCACAGAGATTTGTGAGACCTGGCAAGTGGCAAGGAGAAAGGCAGGCTGTGCTGATCCAGGAGCTGATGATACCTGAAACTTAGTGGTGAATTTCTCTAAACTAAAAATTTAAATGTATTGTGTAGTATTTGTGCGTGCAAATATCACAAGGCAGATCACCATTAGTCCTTCCCAGGCTAGCTGAGACTAACTAAAGATGATAATATCTGGTATTTCTTACTGTTTACTTTTTTTTTTTTTTTTTTTTAATTTTAGTTTAAAGTCATATTTNTTTCAATTTAGCTGCAAGTCATATTTCTTAGCTGTTCCCAAAATCATAGTGGTAAAAATCCCATATTCCCTCAGTAGCGACTAAGGAATAAAAATCCAATTTAGTTTTTTTGGATGTTAGGAAAAACACCTACTATTTCAAGAGCTGTGATAAAACTGCAGTGATGTTGTTACTGAAGTTGACAGGGCCACATCCTCCTGCGAGAAAGGAAAAAACGTCCTCTGTGAAGCAGCTCTCTGTGTGCCAGAAGTACCTCTGTGACTTTGGTTTTGCGCATCGTGACCAGACGGTTTCAGTATCTAGAAAACTTGTTAGTTTCTCTCCATCAGGAGGCAATAGTCCGTGCACTAGCCTCTCCACCCAGTGGGAGGAACTTATGGATTCTCAGTTCTCAACGTGGCAGCTATTTTAGCAAAACCTGCAGGGTTTAATGACCTTCAACATCTATGTTAAATGTGATTGAAACTGGCGACTGGGCTAAAGAAGTTAATGGGAACATTCACAGACAACGGGTGATTTCATAAATCTTGTTTACACATGAAAGCAAGACAAAGCCGGAGAGAAGCTGAGTGACATACGTGAAAACTAGGTATTTCTTTACACTGCCCAGTCTTCTCTGGGAGCTAGAGAACCAAAGATTTTTGTGACTAATCCCAGAGATGTAGAGGTACCTTTTATGTTTTCCATGCATGTTTGTATCATTTTCCCAGAGTAAAGTCACTGCAATCTGTCCTTAAGTAAAATGAAATTCATTATGAATGTAAGTTCACCTAAGTGTACAGGGAAAAAACCCCACAGCCTCGTTAAGCAAGGTGAACCAGCTTCTGCTACAGCTTGCTTCGCTCGCTGAAAATAGCAGAAATGAATCCAATCCCCGTTGCTGTCACTAATGCTTCTCTGGAAGTGGCGGTCATGCACAAATATCAGAGCAGCGCCGCTGGGCATGGGAAATTGTATCTGCAAACTATTTGTCACCAGCCACTGTTTGCTCCTGGGGGATCCTTCGTGCCCCTCTGCTGCTGCTGGGGAGGAAGGCACGTCTGGCCTTGGGAAAGGGGGCCTAGGGTGACCCCGAACTACTCTGCAGCTGCTGGGGACGCAGACTCTCTCCAGCCTCATGGTTACGGTCCATCATGACCTCATGATCATCTCACAGGGTTCTCCCCAGTCCCGACCGTGACCGAGGGGACTTCTCACTGCAGACTGAGGCTTTGTTCTTCCACTCGCAGCGCCTGAGAGCAGGAGACCCAACAGGTCACTGGGCAACACTCGGAGTGCGGGTGGCACTGGTCTCATCACTCCGCTCCGGCAGAGGCTTGCAAGCAGTATGGCCCCATTTTTCATGGATCTTGCTGGCTTCCTAATATTTGATGCTGGGCCCAAGTTTTGAATTTCTTGCCTGTTTAATATGTCAATCATGAGACTGCAATCCCACAGGGAGAAAGGGTACTTGTTTTTCCAGTGATCAGCTATGCCTATTATGAATTGTGCTAACAAGCTACTAGATTCAGACACCTCATTTCATGGGCGCAACAGGATGGATGATTGCCGTACTTCTACCAGTTTAAAGTGAGGAACTGCACTGATTTTATCTCTGTCTTGCTCTCAGACTGCTGTACACGTTTTTCAACCGGTTTTCCCACAGGGTAAAGTCAACTCCCTTAAATTGAGCAGGTATCTTGTCACTGAGACTGAATAAAATCAGCATTTCTTTGTCTCTCTGTGCACTGCTGTCTTGCCAGAGTTTATCTTGACTCACACTATTGCTTTTTGTGTTCACATTTTCAGCCATTCAGAAAAATACTGTGGCTGGCTAGCTTTTGAATAGTTAGGGTACTTTATGACTTCAGCTAGTGAAATCTCTTTGTGAAAACTAACAAGTGTAGAAGAAACAAAACAGAAGCCGGAAAAGAAGCTGAATAAAAAAATGCCGATTCCAGGTTATGCTTCAGAACTGGCTGAGTTGTATCTTTCTACTATCACCGGTTACCAAGTGCAGAAGTACTATGCAACAGGCTGGCAAAGGAAGCCAAAGTTAATCTTTTGTTCTCTAGAAATAGACAGCAGCACTCTATATGCTGTCAGATTCCAGTATCAGCCGTAAATTGCAATGAATACTTTCCTCCGTGTGTGAATTTTTACACATCTGTGAGTTTTACATGCGTGCCTATGGATACAGCTACATTGTAAAGTACACTCAAGTATTTACACAGCAAATCCACCACTAGGTCAATATCACACTCTTAGTAAGAGTTATTTCTAGTTCCTAACTTGTACAGGGTAGTGTGAATCAGTTAAATGCACTCTGTATGTGTGGGATTAGGGAGAAAGAGACAGCTTTTTTCTTTTGACAGACAAAAAATACACTTGAATTTTGCAATGTATAATTACAGGACACCAGCGCTAAAACCAACAAAGGAAACAAGTTCCTAAGTATTTCCATAAACATAAGGAATTGTATACTACCTTTAGAAATGTTCTCATTTAAGAAGACCCTTAACGGAAGGATGAAATATATCTTTAGGAGAGAAATCGGTTTGAGTGCGTGGTTTATCCAATATGGTTTATCATTTCGATTCAAAAAGCAGTTGCTGACTCTGTAGAAAGGCAGAATAGGAAACTGAATGACTCTGAACTGGCAAAAAAGATGTGCAATACTTAATCTACACTGCAGCTGGCTGCTGACAGGTTCTTGGTAACAAAAAATGTAATTCCCTAGCTATCATTTCCTTCTTGAGGGAATATAGTGCAATCACGGACAGGCAATCTCTGTACCCATTTTCTCCAATTGTAAGAAGGGAATAATAACCTCTCCTTTGTTTATAGGGTTTGATGAGGGACAGTTGAGGTAAAAAAAGACAGATGCTTAAGAACTCACAGTCCAAAATGTGTTTGTATTTGCAAATGAAAGCCAGAAATACACACTTCTCTAAAATGAAAATGCAAACAAAATTTCTGCAATTTGAAAAGATCTGTGTATTTTCTCTGATTAGCTAAATCTAAAGTGTCTGACAGCATTCCAAGAGTGTGAAATCCAAACATACATGTCTCTGATGTTCATGAGAAACAGAAGGGCTAAATCATGAAATGAAAATAAAAACAGCACAGCTCCTTGTTTGTAACCACGTCACTGCTTTCAATACATACATGAGCAAAAAACCCCAGAACAATAAATATAACAAGGGAAAACCTTTAAGTCTTCCCAGAAAACTTTATCTCCTTTCTCTTTATCTTATTGCAATGACTCAAAAAAATTACCAATGAATATGGAACTTGCTAGCCTTGGGACCTGCAAAACTTTAAGCTAGCCATAGTCACAATTTGCCTTTTGATTCACATTTAAGTGATTGTCACTCTTCATACACCCTCTTCAGAGATGCCATCATCCAGGAGAAACCCAGCTATTCTGAGATAAGAACATCCTAACTTAAAAAGGCATATATCACACCCTGTACAGGACCAGAGACTACGAATTCAACCCCCAACTCTCTGCTCTCACTGAAAGTGAAGCCACCTCTGGTTTTCCTCTCAGTAGTCATGTTTTACTCCTTGCCTCATTGGCTACATCAGATAGAGACAGGAGGTGATATTAAACAGGACTGTTCCCTGTAAGTGCTGTGTTAACAGTGTTTCTCGGGATCTTAGCTTTAGCTTTCCTGCCATCATGCGTGACTTCTACAGGTAGGTGTCTCTCTGCCTTTGTACTTGGGAAAGCTCCATTTGGAGCAAACTAGACACCATTATGAAATACTGTGGAATGGTTTTTACTTCAGCATAGAGCCTATGCAAATGGTCATGGCACAGCTTTTTCCCTGTAACAAGTCAATGTGTTCCTGTTGGTGCCTTCTCAGTGCCTGCAAGTGCAGATGTAATTTCAGAGTTGCGAGGAACAGCGAGGTAGTGATGAGCGGCATGTCTCTATCTGTGTTTTAGCACAAGTCCATATCTTCATGTGCTGTGTAGAAGTACTTGAAGAGTTATACCGAACCCCACAATATTCTTCTTGGTATCCCAGGTATCTTACTGCGCCTCAGTCGCCTCCACTGCATGGCACTGCAGTGCGCTGCAATGCAACTCCTGCCAACATGGGATCATTACCCACTCAAACTCCTGTTTTCAGGAACATGAAAAGAAGTGCAAGCTGGTGTTTCTGTTTATGTGTGTTAGCATAGGATTTGTCTCCTATTCTAAAGTAAAACTTTCCACAGAGCAAAAGGAAGAGCAGGAGGACTGAGGCAGTAGTTGGTTGAGGGGAAAGGTAAGGAAAGAGCCTGACCATGACTGAGGTCCTCTCCATGTAGGTGGGTAGGATCCACCACCAGAGGATCCTCCACCAGCAGGAATCTGGTTGCAGCTTGGGCTCACTTTAGCCTGTTCAGGAGCATAGCTCTTTTAGTGGGTGACCTATTGAGTGTGTCCAGTGCTGGGAGAATGAAGACATGAAATGCAGGTACAGCTGTGACAGTCTGAAATTTGCAAGTAAAGCAAGAACTATAGAAATACTTTAGGTTAGGAGGCAGGCAATATTGAGACACTGTTTTATTTCTCTATGTGCTGCAGAAAGTTTCCAGACAGAAAGCAGATATGACGTACGCTCCCCATTATGAAGTGAGTAAAATCTGAACTTTATTCAGTTGAAAAAACAGGACCAAATGTTTTTAAAACAGGGTTATGTTCCACGAGCTGATGTCTGACAAGAGCTGCTGGTGTGTGGTGTTTTGGTTGCAGTTTTTCTCTGATCAGCCTGAGTAATTACCTGCCTGAGCCTCTGGATAGCTAATTGAGTGAAAAAATGCCACAGAAAACATGGGCATAATGCACTTCTTATGTATTTCTGAGGGAAATATATAACCTTTTTTCCGAGTCTTGGTACTACACAACCACATTTTGATTGTGGAGAACTTTTCACTGACCCAAGCAGAGATATCCCCAGTTGACAATGCTGTAATTAACCAGTGAAGCTGTTTACCAGATACACGCTTTCTTGTATCGATGACTTGACAACTTCCCCCTTGTAAGGGGAGGAAGGGCAGGAGGGCAGTCTGGAGGGAGAGCGAGCTTTTCGTCATATCGGAAAGACTCATAACTTAGTGATTATTATAATTTTATTCAGCACAGGGTTGCTGTGGAGCAATGCAGATGCTAAACTGTTATTTATCTCTGGCTACTAGCCAACCTAAAATTACAAAAGAAAAAAAATGTCTTTTGTTATATATCTAATTAGACATTAAGACTACAACAGCATTTTGATGAAAGGACGTATTTAAGACACGTTGTTGGAATTGCAGTAGTAACAACACTTGTTCTGCATGGTAAACAGAAGCCTTTTGGCAGTGGGATGCTTTGCTTTTGAAAACTGCCAGATATTATTTGCTTATCTACAGAACTGCAACTACTCACTGTGCCTGTGAGTCATACGGAAGCAGGACCACCAAACATGGTGCTGTAGTAAAAAGGTAAGTGTGCAGGAAACGTGCATTTTTATGCTGGCAAGCTAAACCACAGGCAGTACACTGCCATTAAGAGGGAAGAAAAGGGGGTGGGGGAGAAAGAGTTGAAGTCAAGCCTGGATGTTCTAATGTAATTTGGAAGGGACTGCAGAGTAGTCCAAATGATAATGTTTTTTGACAGTCTGATATGTATTTATAGCTGTTGCCAGCCCAGCCTGAATATTATATAGGATTATCTGGGATTTTCTGGGTTTATCACCACAGGCATGCAGGATTAACAGCCTGATGAAGTCAAAAAGAATTACTCAGCCAATCCAATCCCTATACTTAAATAGCACCCTTCAGACAAGGTCCTAGAGCGCTGCACGAGAAATACAATAACTACCAGAAAGGACGGCGAAATAAAAACCTTCCATCTAGGCTTGGAATCTAACATGGAGCTAGGCTATAGGAAGCTAATGGAAGCTTCCAAAGGGTCAGTGGCCAGCAAAGCAGAGAGGGGGACCATTCATCAGGCTCCTCATTGGTGATGTTAAAGACATTTAGGGCTTTTTTAACATTCAGCACTTTCACGTCGGGAGTATACAGGAGGATACAAATCCCCAGACGCAGCTAGAAGGTAGGTGAAGGGAGCTTCAAGTAAAAGTGGTTACCTAGATAGATAGGATTTCCCTCTGACATGAAACCGCTGGTCTGTCTTACCTGCAGCTTTTATCAAGACCTGTCCAGTGCTTGTTTTTTTTTCATATGAAACGTTCCTAAAAATTTTATTTTCAAACGGTGTGGTAGTTCTCAGTATGTATCCTGTTAAACTCATCTCTGTTGTGTTAAAAGATTTGCTAGACCTTCAAATGCACCTAATTTCTTTATACAGGTAAAAGCATCCAAACAACAAAGAAGGAAATAAATTTGGGCCAAAGCAGAGATTAATGGCTTATCACTCATGACAGGGTAGTGGTGGAGACTTACCCATATTCCCCGGCATAAACCTGATAGAAGAGTCTTGTATCCCACGCTAGACAGCTATCTGAAGAAGCTGGTCATAAGTTGTAAGGCATAGGAGAAGGGCAAACGGCTGCTTATGTTTCAGCTAAAGATGAGGACTAACAGAAAACCCACAGCTTCTTTTTGCTGGTATTGGTAATTTAGCTCATTGACTTGAAATTTTTTGGGGTCTGTCTGTACAAACTTCAGCCATACAGAGAACCAGATAAAGCTTCAGGCTGCCTGAGGTGAAGAGGAACAGGCTTCAGGAATCAGTGTTAAACACTATGTGATTTGAGGGGGGACGTCTTGGAGGTGATCCAAAGGGGTAAGGATACCCATAAAACTGGATTAACATGCACTTAGCTTTTCCGGTCATGTGGAACAGGAGTTGCTGGTAGGTATGCAAAGTCTGAAGTGTTTGTCCAGGGATTTGCAGGATAGAGGTCAGGTGTATGTATGAACAAGGTGATCTTAGCTCCATAATCAGAACATGCGTTTTACAATAGAGCTGTGAGGACTACAACCTCCTTACCAAAAAATCATGGTAGTACACCGGATGCTCATCAGTGTCACTCCTGCCACAGTAGTCTGTCTTCAGCTTTTGAACTTTTTACCTAGACAGAGTTTGATATGTTTTTTAAAGTTAGTAGTACAGAATACAAAAAAATAAGAAAATAGTTGTGCACAATGCATTTCTTATGGGATGAAAAACAGATGTCACAGTAGCTTCAAGGTTTGAGAAAGGGTATCGATGGTGGCATTATTGCTGACACAAGAAATGAACTTCTTTGCTGCTCAGTAATTATTGTGATTACTGTGTTTGGACTAGAAGGCTGGCTTACCAATTATTCTTGTAAAATACATCAATTTTTTAACATGTAGGTTTTGACATAAGCTTTAAAAGAATAATGGATCAAATGTTTTCCTTGAGAGTTATTTTTGACTGTTTTCAACAAAGATTTTTCTTTCAGTTGTGCTTTAATGACTGTAATAACACAACACTGTCATAAACATGTTCATTTACAAGAAGAAATTAAAGAACAGGTTATCCTCAGTCTGCCAGGTAATGATGTTCTGGGGGTGCAGCATGGCTGTACTGACCCTCAAAGGTGTGAAAACTTTTCTGTCGAGCACACCTGGTAACTGTTTAGAGTCATTCTCTTTCTGCCTGCCTCAGATGCTATAATGAGAAGAGTTTGCAACTCTTATGTTGGTCAGCTGAAGGACAGTACCTCAGGGTCTGTATCTTATTACTTCTCTGTAGATACTGGGCAGACCCCATTAGGAATTTTAACTTTAGATATGCGTATATGGAACAAAATGAAGGCTTATTCATGTCATGGATTCAACACTTGTAAGCTGCTTGCAAAGGGTAAAAATAGCTATTAAGTAGTGGGATTGAGAAATTTCCTGTAAAATTAAATAGTAGGAAAAACACATTTCAGTTTAATCAAAATTTTCCATATAAGTAACATTGAAACATTGCCTTCTGATTCTTTTCAATTTCATAAAGTCAAATGAAACAAAAAAGTTCCAAACATCCTGTTCAATCATATTTAGTCTTTTCCATTTTTCTTGCAAAGCACAAGGTTGTTACAATTGAATTATTTCAGCAAGAGGCTTTGCTTTTGACAGATTGCCATTTTTTATACAAAAAAATATTAGTTGGATACTGACCAGCTTGTCCACTCTGTTCAGAAAAGGAAACTAGCTTGTATTTTGGCTCAGGACTATTTTTGTAAAGTTTTCAATATTTAAAGATCTTCCAGGAAAATTTTCTCCTGTGACAATTCATCTTTTACCTCATTGTCACAATTTTAGTGCACACAACCTAGGGAAGGACTAAGCAACACCCATCATCCATTTCTCTTTCGGCCACTGTCTTTCAGGAAGGCATTTGTTGGATTTGTTCCCACATTTATGCTAGAGTGAGCAAGGATAAGTAGGTGGCTTTTGTGCCTCAAGCAAGATGGTCTGGTGCTGAGCTGCTCCTTAATGCCTGCATGAAAATGCCAGCATCTGAGAAAATTTGTCTCATACTGATGGGCTTTAGCGTTGTGGACCTTGTTGCTGATGTATGTGTGAACTCCTCTACCCACAGCATAGTTTTGTGTATGTACTGTACAGTAAAAATCATTAGATAGTCATCGTTTTTAATCTGAGTATGTGTACACAAACATACACTGAGATACAGGCACACAAAACAGTACGTGTGTGCACATGCATACATATGCACACAGTTCTCCAGTGCCTCGTGAAAAAGAAAAAAAGTATTATCCTCATTTTTATGAGGCCAGCAATAGGGTTACCAGGCTAATAAATGAAGCATGAATTATTCATCAGTCTGCACGTCATATAGATCTTTTAAATTACAGCCAAAGAAATGGTAAAACTGTAAGCTTCTACCATTCTTACAAAACCAATTTAATTGCAAAGACACAATAAAGTTTCTCCCCCTCTTTTAACCATTTGCTATTTTAATGAAAATAGAGGTAGCAGCTTAGGTAAATTTACATAATATACAGCTAATGAGATACAAGGAACATTAATAATTTACAGGCCTGAAGTGTGCTGGACTCTCATGAAAGGACCTTTTGCAAAGAATATAATCACATAAAAGTGATCTCATATTTCCTCCACACTTTATTTAACAGAGGCATTGCCTGTATTTATGAATTTTGTATATTAACAGATTAATTTTGTATATTAGCAGATGAAATTTGCATATATTCTGGTGCGTACTAAGCAAAGCCAACAATATACTCTTTTAATACCTCTAGAAAATGAATTTTATTCAAGGAAAACAAAGAAAGATAGAAGACTCGTATTTAGAGGTATGAGATTGTTTTAGAAAGAAAGCAATTGGAAGTATCTAATGTCACCTTGTGATTCACACACTTCACCTTTCTCTGTCAGGATATGTATTTTCCTTAATTTTATTGAAAAATGTTTATACAATTGTACAAAAGGCTGTATAAACAGTTCTTATACAACTGTGTAAAGAGCTGTTTATACAGTTGTTTATTTCAATGTATATAGCAAATTGTTAATGATTTTTTCTACCCTTTTCCCCAAGAAACTAGATATAAGGGCAAGGCTAAATTGAAAAAGAAAATTAATGAGGCAAATATCAAATGAAGTAACCTGGTCCTTCATAACGGTGTAAAAGAAATACATTTGTTTATGCCAACAGAGTCTAAGAATTTGTAATGGGGGAAAAACTTAATTAGGACAAAATGATGGTATAAATAAATAGTCTATTCTGCCTTCTTTGCTCCTTCTTTAAACTCATATGAAGATTTATATTTATCCTATAATTTTTCTGCTATATTAGAGACATAAAACTAGTCTTCACAAGAAGGGAACTATACAAAAAACACAGAGAAGAAAAAATTTCCTTCCATGAATTACTCTCAGTAATTAAGTCTCATATTTGGTCAGAAAACATGCCACGTTTTCAAAGATGTGCCTAAATCCACCTTTTACAAAGCCCTCAGAGTTAGTGCTGGTGACTGGGCTCTTCTGAGGGTGAAGTTTTAGTACATCTCAGTATTATCAGCAGAATACATTTATTCATAAAATCATAGAATCGGTGAGGTTGGAAGGGACCTTTAAGATCATCAAGTCCAACCATTAACCTACCCTGACAAAAAAACC
>VXBO01011978.1:131829-142023 GCA_013400135.1 Rhinoptilus africanus
CCAGACTCCCTAGTAAGACTGTCAAATGCTCTGTGACTGAAGAGGGAAATTATCTAGCACACAGAATAGGTAGGCAGTGTCCTCTCTGTACTTTCAAAAAGAAAGTGGACAGAAATCACTCACAGAATGTTAGTTCCAACTGTTCCATGACAGGGCGTTTTGTGCTTGTCTCTTCAACCTTCAAGTGTATTTATGATGACAGAGTTATTTTAACCCTGACAGTGGTTAACATAATATTACCAATGCTTTAGTTCCACTTACAAAATAAATGTTAGAGTCTCTCTGGATTTGCTTTAAGTGCTATGAGAAAGCTCTACTCAGTCCCTTTTTCCCTCTGCTCTGCATCAGCTTTTCCTCATAATCAACATATTTCCATCAGATCAAGGAGTCTTAATCTCTGGGGAGAGTGCTAAGAATGTGCTGGGTGCTGCTACAGCCTTATTGAGAGGGATGCTAGTAAGTCCCTTTGTTTTCAGAGATGTTCAAAATATGCTGCAAGCCTAACTCTGTGAATTCACTGAAAATCTCAGGCTGAATTATTAGTGATCTTTTATGATGGCTCTTTCCACATAATTGCCCATGTCTCAAGGAAGCAGCTGGGCTCTTGTTTGTATCACTGGCTGTAGCTGCTCTGTTTAATACTTCAAAGCATAGAGAACTACCCTATGGATCACCATTAAGTCTGGTCACCCAAGTTTAAGGGACTCTGAAGGTCTGTCCTAACATTGTTTTATTTATTTACTTCCTTTTCTGTTTAGATGTGGAAGCTTATACTGACAGATATGCCACTTCTCTGTTTAACCCCAGGGAAACACAGATAAGACTGTGCCATGCAGCTCAGCAGTTTTCTGCCTTTTAACTGAAATATGCCAGAAATGAGATGAGAATGAAAGCTGCCAAGAAAGATACGGTTCACCTGGAAGCTGCAGTCATCTCAAAACATGAGAAGAAATCCAACTTTCTGGCCCACTTATGATATGCTCTAAGGTTTGGGAAAGAATACCATCAAAACGACAAAAAGTAGAAAAAACCAAGACTTCAACCTCACAGTATTAATGAAGGAGTATTTTGAAGAAGTGTGAATGATAAAGAAATAGCAAAATAAGCTATCTTATTCGTGCATAGCCATAAAAGTGATGGATACCTAAAATGGTCTGACAGTCAATATTGCACATAAAATTTACAGGTACCGTTTAAAAAAGATAGGCTTCAGTTTAGTTCAGTTCTCATTTCTTTTTCCAGGACTTTTGTTCATACTGTTGACTGCCTGCGCTCATCAGAGCTTGATGTACTTGAAAAATTAAACAGAAATGACTGTTGCAGCCAACTACATACATATTTTATGCTTGGTGAATCCAAATATGATGCTTTGTTGCATTGTAATGTGTTTTGTGTCATTTTTATTTCTGATTCACAATAATATTACTGGACACATGCTTTCTTTATTGCAAAGGTCAAAGAAATTAGAAGAAATTGTTGTGTGGACGATGACAGTGCCTGTAAGACTTCCAGGCAAAATATTTCCATGAGAGAAATTCTGCTAATACACAGTATTCCTAAGAAATTTCCTTACTCCTTATTCTAATTAACTGGTTGGAGTAAACCAGGTGAGGTTGCACCCCTCTTACTCAGTCTTGAGTCTGTTCCTTGCTTTGAAATTTCCTGCTTTGCCAGGCCACTGAGATTGTTGAAATAACACTTCTTTACATATCACAAAATAACCCAATCACAGATGGAAGTGACGTGAAAGGAGAAAAGAAAAAAAACCCACAAAAAGAAAAAAAGGAAAGCAAATTGAATAGCCGGTGGGGGTGGTTTTGTTTTGATTGTACCCATAAACAAGTCTCAGCAGCTAGGATGTTATGTGTAAGGAAACAGAAACTCTCCAATTTCCTTAGCTAGCCTCTAAAAAAAATGAAAGATAGAAACAGTGGATTGCATATTGGTATAGACCAGCTTCTAGTACTACACCTTCCCAGGCTAGTGCTGTTCAAGCTTCTTGTCAAAACAGCCACAAGAATGGTAAAGAAAAAGAATAGGAAACTCTTAGGTATATAATTAGATACATTTCCTTGTCTATATATGTATAAATGCCTATTTCCTCTTATAGGTGCATAAGTATACTCAAATATGTAGATATCTCTGCGTGCATGCGCGTGCATGCTTGCACGCACACGGTGCATTGGTGTGTGTCTATGTACATCTTCTCAAAGAGTGATTCCCACAAATGTAGAGATCATTTTAGATTATACTCTACTGGCTGTTTTTCAGACAATCTGCACCTAGTTAAAGGAGCTTTGGCCCTTAATCAGTCCATATTTCAGCAGTCCATTCTTATTCACACAAATCTTTGATTTTAAGCATAATCTGAATTCGTCTTGAAATGCATGGGTCTTGGGCACATGTCAAAAATCACCCATAAGCTTAAATGTTTTGCTGAATAAAGAGGAACTTCATCTAAATAAAAAAATTATATTAATGTAATGAAAAAGAAAACCAAAATGAACTGTTATTAAAAAAAAACAGAGATGAAATCTATTTACTCTGTGGAATCTTCTGTTGCAGAACACATGAAAAAAAGAAGAAAACTCCACAGGGCATTTTTTCCTGGTATAATTGGATACTTTGCAAGTAGCTTAACAATATCAAAGGGATTGTTTGGTAATTAAATATCATACCCAGCTGGGTACTGAAATACCATCAAAACTACTAGCCTAATCAGCAAGCTAGATTTAGCACATTAGAATACATTGGTTATGTGTTTAAACCTGAAAGAGAGAAGGGTGAACAAATGTGGTTATTTTTGCAAAAATGCCTTTAGCAATAAGACTCTTAGGGAGCAGTCCATTGTTAAAAGTGTCTGTTTGAACATTTGGTGACACTATGCACATTGCTCACCTGATAAAGCCCTTGTTGTGGTACATGTGTGAAACAGCTGCCAGAGCTGAACACCAGAGAGAGACAGAGCAAAGCTTGGCCTGGCTCTGGCGCGGTATTTCTGTGGAGCGCCTGCCTGCTTCCCTGCTGCTGTATGTAAACATAGGTCAAGCCAAAGAATGGGTCTAGCAGTTAAGATACACTAGTTTTCCTTTGCGACTCAGATAATTCCCATTTTTATGATGACAGGTAGATCTTTCGTTTTTTCAGAAGTACTATCTGTAAGTCTGTAGTCATAAAATATAAAAATGTTGCTCTGCCTCCATTTTTCAATATGTGAGTGCTTGTTTTAGAAGAGTCTGAACATATTGATTGGCTCTAGTTATTTTAAGTACAATGGTCTGCGAACACAACAAGTGAAAAGAACAGAAAAAGACCTTAACCAGCAGTTCATGACCAGTTACCTGCAGTGGCTTCTCCACATGCCAGTCCATGGGCACAACTAAATCTTTGCCTCCAGCCTCCAATACATGTTGATTGTCAAGATTTTTTCTGTTCTTTCGCCAGCTAAGGTATAGCGTTATGCAGACTGTCAGCTTGTGCTGTGCTCTGTGGAATAGATGATCTTGAAAGATGCCATATTTTTTCTTCATGGGGTTTGTTTTGTTTTGTTTGTGTTACGTCAGTTTTGGTTTATTTTATTATTTTGACACTAAGAAACTTTAAATTAAGGAGCCAGTGGTTACAGACTGAGAAACCACACAGAAAATACCTACTTTGTTCTAAGTAATCTAAAGTTCTAAACTTTAGATCTCTGAAGTTTAGCAATCTAAACTTTGTTCTAAGTAATCTAAAAGAGAATTGAAAGGGAACGAGCCTAAGGAACCTGTAGAATATACTGATTAAAAACATAATTTTGGGTGCTAAGGGAGACTATATATTTGTTTCTGTTTAGTTAAGTTTCAGGTACTGAACAAAGTTTTAAGAATTCAAGAATGAATCAGATCTCCCGATTAAAAAGAATATTACAATATTTCTATATCAAAAATACTGATCCCCAAATTTGTAACAGAAATGTATTGATTTTAGTAAGATGTTGTCAAACTACTGAAATGACTTTCCCCAAAAAATCAGTCATAAATTTTAAGTCTTATAAATTTTGATGGGATATGAGTCTTTTGATTCATTCCAGTAATTTTTAAAGGAAATGTTTCATAAGCCTTTCACAGAAATTTCAACATTTTGCCTTTATATGATTATTTGGGAGGCAAGAAAAATATTAAATGTCAGAAATGTAGCATAAGGGAAATATCACATTTTGAACATCCTTACAGTTTACTATCCAACCTTACAGTTTGCTATCCAACCTGACATGCCTTAAAAAGGACTGATTACAAATACTGGATGTTCAAAGCCTAGACTTTTAGTTACAAAATGTGAAGATCCCTGTTTTCCCCTGGAATGCTGTGGTCTCCATGAGGAAATGCATCAGTGATGGAAACCAGCATAAGCAGACTGATCCTGTTTCACCTTTTGCTTCACAGAGGTGCCTGTGCTCACACATATGATATCTCAAGACAAACCAGCCAGACACTGTCATGTGCTAGCTTTGTTTTTTAAATGATTTTGTCTTGGCTGGGCACTGAGGAGTAAAGGACTGGTGGGATTTAATCTCCTCTGTCATCTTCCCTCAGACTCTGACCCTTCCCTACAGTGGGACCTGCTTTCAAGTCTTTCTAGTCATGCTGCTGTTGAGTTTTCCTTTTCTGATAAGCTACAGATACTCAAAGCTTTCAAGAAGCCATCATTTGTGGTTCAAAACTTTCCTGTACTTTGTAATTACCAGGTCTCGCAATGAAGACCAAATAATAGTAGCCCCCATACAGAAGTTTCCAGGGTGACATGCTTTCATGCAAAAATAAAGCTGCAGCAGTATTATTGTATTAGTATTATCCACTGATAACAGACACTGCTAAATATTCTGCAATGGAAGTATATGGCATGCAAACTGGGTTGTATTTGCTTCCCAGCTTCAAGCAAGGACTGAATTAGATCTGACTTGTCTTATTTGTATCTTGTATGCTTTTGTGTGTGTACATAGCCATCTTACACTTCAGCTTCTCAGATTTTGACTTGAAACATCATGCTAAATGATACAAAAATACAGCACTAATTCCTTCTTCGGCCTGAGAAATAGCTGCTCACAAAATAAACTGAGCAATAAAAAGCAGAAATGGAAGGAAGTTTCCAAACTGCCAGTCCTTACCTTGCTCACTTCCCTCTAAGTAAGATAATGAAACAGGAAAGAAAACATGAAGGCTGTGCAACTGAACTGTCTGCTGCCCAATGCAGGAGCTCAGGTCTTCCACTTCTCATCTTCCTGGGGAGCTGCAGTGAACTGGCAGAAGACTCCCTGAGGGTACTGAGGGTACTCTGAGGGTACACCATAGGGTACTGATGCCAGCCCCGGGAAGAGAGAAGCCAGCTTAGCATGTCACACCATGGCTCCAGACAACCCAGAAGACTGATAAGAAGGAAAAAGCAGATTTCGATAACAATGTAGACTTGGGATGGAAACAACAGGGCATGTCTGGATGAAGCAAGGTAGCATGTTCAGGAATATTTCATAGAGTATTTCTTGTCAATAATCTCTCTGCTTGCACTTCTTGAACACTTTACGCTATTTCAGCAGCTTGACAGGCAGTGAATATCTCAAATAAGTGAATATTTACCTTCTTAAGGATCGTAGTATGCAGCAATTATTAGCCTCCTTGCTGTGTAAAGCCCTCTGGGTCAGGAATAAATAAATGTTTCAGCAGCAAGCTGGGGTTGTGTCTTACTATCTAATAGTAAAAAGCAGCTCTGTTTGTTTTTTGTTATTAGTTTTAATAAAACTGAACTGGAAGCAATGAGTTTATTGCTTGGTAGTTAGTCAGTGTGCTGCAAACCAGGAAAAGAACAATGAAATCATAAGCTGTAAGAAAAGATACATTTTAAATATTCTACTGTTGCCCAATTTGTTAATTTCCATAGTCTTTATCTATAATAGATTTCACAGGCAGCACAAATTTAAAATTGCAAGAATTTTACAAAATTAGGAACCTGAGTGTTACTTCATGCAAAAAAAGCATTTTAGATTGAGTACCAGCATACGCCTGAAAAAGGACACGAGGAATTTCTTGTTGAAATTCAACTTTTTTCTTTAACTTCAGTTTTGAGACTCTTCAGTGGAAGAAACAATATCTGTGCTTTAAAATGTTGTAACTTCAGTAACCCCCGCAGAATGGTAAAAGATTAGAATTTATACCAGGTTGTTAGCCCAGTTTCAAGAACAACTTGGCTTTTTCTTTCGTCAGAATTTTTACATGTTGAATGCAAGTGGCTAGCATACTCTGATAAAGCTTCAGCTTGCTCATGATTCCTGAAGCCTGCAGCAGCAATCAGTGTGTACTCATGTGGCAAAGCCTCGACTTTTTTATGAACTGTCTTGACAGAAAAGTTGTCACATCGTATCTGTTCTTTCCTTAATCCCATGAATTTATTTCAAGAGGCTGGTAGTTATACCTCACATCCATCTAAGATGTGCCATATCAGCCTAAAGGCAACGCATCTTCTCTGTCTTCTCCTTGCTTCTACACAGTGTGAAAGATAAGTGTCAGTCACCATGTTGAGTCACGTACACAAAGCAGGAAGATGAGTTGACTGAAAACAACTTGTACCCAAAAGATATCTAGAATACTGTCAAGTGCCCTGGCACTCCTGGGTCTTTCAGTAAAAGAATCAAGAGGCATCTGTTGTCCCAACCTCTGCTTGGCTCATGAGGAGTGGAGGGTCACTCACAGTGTCCTGTACAGCTTGAATCTGTGCCTGAAATGTCACAGGAACCAGTGGAAGGAACCAGTGTGAAAGGTACATAAATGAATGTGAATGAGATCCTGCTGAAGATCATCTCTACCTACTAATGTGATTTACAAGCTGACCAAATTTTTTTCACCACACCTTATCACTTTCTATTCCTCCAAAAAAATTATTATTTTTAACCTAATAGCTACAATGTTTGTTGATTCCTAGTATCTATCAGGACCTTGGTTTGGACAACTCCATCTAAATCAGGTTGTTCTCCTAAAAACAAAGGTGACTGATCACAAGCCAGGTAGCAGGTATATAAGCATCTCAGGTACAGTAATCTCATCGCAAAAGGATCTAGAGAAAATGAGGACTAATTGAACTTTGCTCTCTTTGATGGTTGGCTGGTTGGGTTAATCAAAGCTCACCACACTTGAGAAAAGCCCGGGAAACTGTTCAGGCTCCACACTTGTCTTCTAAGCATCCAACCATGGAAGTAAAGTAGGTCTGATATAAACTAAAGGGAAAGGACAAGAAGTCACAAACTTCTTCCCTCATTCCTCCTAACAATACCTGTATCATTTTCCTAACAATATTCAAATCACCAGTCCACTTTTTTCTCCATGCATGACCTATTCTAGCTACCAAAGAGAGCCTTAAACACACTCTGAGGAATGCTATGCAAATTCTTTGAGTTCATCCTTGAGTGGATTCACCCCAATTTATGTCTCAGAAGATTTTGCCTGAAATATCCATAAATAGAGCTTCATCTGCCCAGTTCTATGATAATGCCATGCATATAAGATATAGTATGACAAAAAAGACCATAAGTACCTTCTGAGAAAGTAAGAATTGTAGAAGTTAGTACTCAGATCCTTCAAGCTCTCAACTAAAAGTGCCACAGTCTTTACTATGTCCACAGTAGTGGGCTGAGTCTGGACTGAGGCACGAGGCAAATCTGCAGCAAGGAAGGAGCTGATGTCCAGACAAATAGGAATTAAGAATCAGAAGTTGAAAGCAATGATCCAAGTCCAAGACAATTTGGAAATTTCTGTGCTGAGTAAGCCCCTAGGTATGACAGAAGAGCTGTTTCTCAAACCATTATGTGACAGGCCTGTGTTGGGTTGGTCAATATGTGCTTCCTGTTAAAGCTTGGAAACAGAATCTTGAACACATTGGTCAGACTACGAGTGCTTACAAGACAGCGGCAATTTTTAAAAGAAGGAAGGATGCAGAATGGTTTGATTAATTTTAAAATTTGAGAAATATTAAAGGATGGGAGTGGTTTGTTGTGCTGGGGTTTTTTTTCTTCTTTCAAGACAGAAACTGTAGTAAGAGCATGGGATTCCTTTTTAGTTGTTTAAAACTCTTATGTTGCTCAATGCAGATGATTGTTGAAAGAGAAATGTGGAATACTAGTATGAAAAAGCAGGCAGTTTGGTAAAAAATGTAGTAATTTTCATTAAGAAATCTTTTATCTACCAGCGTAGCTCTGAAAAGTTCAAGTATACATATTTAGGTATTCATAGAAACAAAACTAGAAGAACTAAATGCTACTGTATAGCTATGTTTTGACAACTGTCTGAATTCACAGCAAGCTTCAGTGTCTGCATGCCTTATCTGCTTGATTTGCCTTGTTTCTTTCTTTTTTCTTTTAGCTGTTTGACAGTATTACTACACAATTTAGAACTTTGCCTCTAAAAGTTTCTTCTAGTAATGGATTTAGTTTGTTACAACTTAGGAGCAGAGGATGTAAATTTACTTGCTCTTTTGTGTCAATCTCATGCCAATAATCTAAAATGGAGAAGTCTGAACTGAAACTGAGCTGAAATTTTAATCACAGAATAAGATTATTTATACAACAACTCCTTCCCTAATTTTGGGACTGGATCCTTTTTGTGTCCTGTCTATTTTGGTTGGAAAATTAAGATTAGTTCCCACATTTTCAATATTACATTGTGTTGGTTATTTCATCATTCACACTATTACATTGTTTCAGCATTACACTACCTTCTACTTTTAACTCATATAAATTATGCAATTCTGTCTTTCCCACTGCCTCCATGACAGTTTTTATTCACATTGCTGTACAGTATCCAATTTCATTTATTCACTAGCAAGAATTGGTATATTTATATTTGTTTATTTTATTCCTCTTTCTTTGGAAAAGAAATAACAGTAAAATTCTGGATACAATTAATTCAGTAAGAGGCTTATAACCAGCCTCAATTTTTTGATGAATCCAATACACATATAATTGTTGAAACATTTTCTGCACACAAATGTAAGTTCATTTCATGAAGACAGTTTCTGTCCCCTTTCCTTCTTGAATCTCTTAAAAATGCATAAGACAGTTAACCTTTAAGGATCTGGGTCCTATCCAAAGCCTTAAGGACAACACCACGTGCACTCTGCAGTCCTCCTGGGTGCCTGACATGGTAAGTCAACTTTGAGAGAAGTGTGATCGCAAGGCTAGTTCTACATTCAAATACCAGCCAGTGACAAACAGGATCTGTTTTCTTGTCTGTTCTTGGTTTCTGCTTTTTTTCTTTAGTAAGAGGAGGTCAGATTGATTGTGTGCTGCAAGAAGAGATGGTCCTTCCATTAAACCTCCGCAGAGAAAGAAACTGGAGGAAGGGAGGCAAAAGTATCACCATCTGTAATGGACAAAGAAGAAAAGAGATGGGTGCTAAGGTTCAAAGAGCAGCTTGCTGTGTCTGAGAGATGTCGGAAGGAACTTCCCAAATGGGCAATGTCTGTTGCAATCCAGAAAATCATACGGTTAGGTGGAAATTATCCTGGTAACAAGGACTTGCTCTGCAAAAGAGCAGTGAGCAGGGAAAGAGACTTTTTGTATTTTCATTCTTGAGCTAGTATATTTTTCATCTCCAATATTTTGCGCTTGTATTATTTCCTAGGCACATAATTATCACTCACAGAGTGCAGAGCTCTTTATAAAGCCCTTCACCCAACAGAACGCACTGTAGTAAATACATTTCATGTATCACACACACATACTAAATGACACAGGTTTCCTGTCAGTGTGTTGTGGGGGGAGTATTTTGGAGGTAAAAGGAAGATCGGAGAAGTTGTGGGTCCACTGTTGAATGAGACAGGAGCCGTGGCGACGGAGGATGTGGAGAAGGCGGAGTTATTGAATGCCTTCTTTGCTTCAGTCTTTACTGCCCAGCCTAGCCCTCAGGAGTCCCAGGCCTTGGAGAAAGTAACAGGGAAAGACGACTTCCCTTGGGCTGAGAAGGATCAAGTGAGGGATCAGTTAGGTCAATTAGATATTCACAAATCCATGGGCCCTGAAGGGATGCACCCGAGTGTGCTGAGGGAGCTGGCAGATGTCATTGCTGGGCCGCTCTCCACCATCTTTGAAAGGTCCTGGAGAACAGACGAAGTGCCTGAAGGCTGGAGGAAAGCCAGTGTCACTCCAGTCTTCAAAAAGGGCAAGAAGGAGGACCC
>VXBO01011978.1:142354-188776 GCA_013400135.1 Rhinoptilus africanus
AGGGCTACAAAGATGATTAGGGGCCTGGAACACCTCTCTTATGAAGAAAGACTGAGGGATTTGAGTCTCTTTAGTCTAGAAAAAAGATGGCTGAAGGGAGGCCTTATCTATAAATACTTAAATACCTATAAATACTTAAAGGGTAGGTGTCAGGAGGATGGGGACAGGCTCTTTTCAGTGGTGCCCAGTGACAGGACAAGAGGGAATGGGCACAAACTTGAGCACAGGAAGTTCCACCTAAACATGAGGAGGAACTTCTTTACCTTGAGGGTGGCAGAGCACTGGAACAAGCTGCCCAGGGAGGTGGTGGAGTCTCCGTCTCTGGAGACATTCAAAACCCACCTGGATGCGTTCCTGTGTAACCTGCTCTAAGGTGGCCCTGCTCTGGCAGGGGTTTGGACTAGATGATCTCCAGAGGGCCCTTCCAACCCCTACCATTCTGTGATTCTATGATTTTTTTGGGATCTCACTAACCCACACATATTTTTCTGTGTCATCATAAAATTTTTATTTCTTTTTTTTTCTTCCTTTACTGTATACTGCCACCAAAATAGTATAATTGTATATATTGATGGCAACATCCTCCTTAAAATTATTGGGCAAAGTATGAAATAATTTGCTGGAATTTGTATGCCAGGATACCCAGTGGTAGAGATTATTTAACAGCCATATATCTTAAATATATAGTTCCCATCATTGATGTATCTTTAGCATCTAATGATCTCCAGTGCATCAACCATTATAAAACCATCCTTTGTCACTGCAGTGTTATACTTTTACTAATAGAAGAAAAAGAAAGCGTATATAAATTAGAAAGTATTTTTCTGGAAACCAGCAAAAGTGAGTATACTGAGTATGAGACAAATATTTTAATTAAAAAAAATTTAAAATTCTTTTGTGGATGCAGATCACTAGACTTCTAATTAAAAAGAAAAACTTCTCTGTGCTATTGAGTATTACACTTTTTCATGGGTTTTGGTTTCTTGTTGTTGTTGTTGGTTTTATTCTAAAAGATGGGATTTTTCTGAAGAGAGAAAAGTGTGTTACCGGAATTGTTTTGAAGTGTCAGGTAAAAGGACAACTACTATGGTTAAGCAAGTGAATCCAACTTCTGAATGTACAGGAGGCTTTCTGCATCACTTGATAATAGACACCTTCAGCCTCTGCAAGTTGACAACTCCAAAAAAAAGTTATTCCTTTCCAGAAGTGAATTTGTCAAAAAATCACTGGGTAATTTATAGAAGTATGCCTACTCCTGCTCAGTACCTCTTGTCTGTGCTTTATATTGTTTAGGCATCAATTATGTACTGCCTATGGTCTGGGGAGACATGGGATGTACAGTAACTTCAATGCTAACATAGTCTCAGTCTTTTCCCTGCAAGGCTTTTGCTGGTAGTGAGTTTTCTTAGTTCAGCTCTGTTACCCCTGGGAAATGCAAATGAAGGCTGTTGCTCTCACCACCATGCTATGTGCCACAAAAGTCTGCTTTGACCTTGAAAAGAATGCTAAAATCTCAACACTTTCAAACTAGGAGATATGGGATCACCTAACTGAGAGAGGAGAGGAAGCAAATATTCTAAAAGTGAGTTCCAGAAAAGCAGGCCTCTTCATTAAGGACCTAGTTACTTTCCAGTGGTGTAACCTGGGTAACTCCAAGCAGTGTTTTTAAGATGTAAACACACAACTAATGATAGGCAATCTAAGTGAGGATGCTGTTCTTAATGTCATTTTGCTGTTACAGTGTTAAAACTTAGGCTGTGCAGCCTGGTGAACTAGTTTTCTTGGGATCTTCAGATAGACTTTGGCAACAAGATGTCCAGAGGTGTAACAGGAAGAATTGCTTTATTTCTCCCAGCAGGCAAAAAACTCTACATAAGGAGAATTTGATTATTTACCTTGTGCAAAGAGGTCACATTATAGAATAAAACCTAAATGTGAAAATCCAATAGCACTTAGTTTCCTAAAGGAAGAATAACTTTGTTAGCACTGCTATAATTATTATGCTTTGAGGAGCTTAGGCATAATATATCTAAAGATGGATTAATAACTTTCTTCCTCAGTCATAGGCATTTGCATAAAAATAAAGCCATAAAAATGCCACTCTTTTGCTCACAAGTAAGGGAATAATCACCAGCAAATAAAATAAAAGCTGAAGTTTTAACACACATTTTATCAGCTCTGAGCAGATTTGGTTCCCACAGCTGTGGTTGGAGTATTAAAGCAGCAAACGGCATAGCCAGTCTAAAACATGTCAGCACTGCTGATAATTCAAACTCAGGCAGTTCCATTTGCTGGTGAGTGACAAGGTATTTGTGGTATAAAGGCAGTGAAAGGTGAACTAGTTGGCAGACATGTATAAAAATCAGAGGGGTTTAACTTCAATTTGGTAGAGAGATCGGTAGTGTTCTGCAAGGAGGAATCTGAGAGTGGTTATATCATCTATTTTTGCTTTATTTGTGACTGGTGCAGGACCATTGATGAAGTTTGTGACTTTGCTCCTGGTTCCAGTGGCTGTAGGTGACACTGGCCACACTGTGGGTGAAGTGGGGAGTGGGAAGGTGACACACATAGGGCTTCGCATGGGGGAACCTTCTTGGAGAATGAACCCAAACGTCTCTCAGCTGTACTGGGACAGTTCTCACCAAGCAATAGAAGATGGAGCTACAAAAGAGGACAGAATGCATAATTACTTACCAAACATGGTTTTCTGCTTTCACTTTCACAGAGAAAAAAAAATGCAGAAAGGTTGACCAGACCTTATTGATAGAGGTTTAACTTCATCTTTTTTTTTTTTTTTTCCCCCTCCACAGGTCAAANTTCCCAAGTCAGACTTGCCCAAGCAATCAAAAGCTGTGAAAAAGCTAATACTGAGTATATCACTGCATACTGTATCTTTCTTTCGTAACCGTGATGCAGCTTGCACCTTTCTTTCAGCTATCAATCATAAATCAGATGGGACAGTGGAGCAGGCTTATTTGAGAACCTACTGCACTGTATATATCACTCTGCTTATCTCTCTATTTCTGTTTGCAAATAAAAGTAGGACTAATAAACTAAAAAGTCCTAACAAGTCTGTGTTATTTTTATCATTCCCTCTGCAGGCCTATGCCAGTGGCAACAAAAAGAAGGGTTCTTGCTACTCATTCGCAGATGTGAATTCTCAAGAAAAAAAAACAGAAGTGACAACAAAAACAAAAAAACCAACCGTGGTTTTGGATTAATAAGAGCATTAGAAAAATGATCTGCTATAAAGTTTGTTTCTTGCCTATTGCATGAAAAACAATTTTGATAGAGGAGAGAAAAAGTAATTACATTTGGCAACAAAAATCATCCGTAAGGTAGCTTTCAAAAGCCATCACATTTGCACAGTGTTAAGGAACTGTGGCTCTTTGCCTCAAATGAAGGTATTTTTTAAGAATGGTCAAAGGTTTTTTGTTTTTTGTTTTTTTTTTTTTTTTAGGTTATTTTCCCCATATTCCCTCCTCCTTATTGCTAGGAACAAAATATGTCTTTATTATTAGGAGTGGATAAACCTTAACAGACCAGAGGATGTGTCTTAAGAGACCTAAGACTTTTAAAGCAGTGATGCATTTCTGAGCCTTCTCAATATTATGTAGCGCTGCGAAAAAGAAGCAACATGGTGCACTTTCATCATCTCTAGATCCTTAGATTTTAGAATATTTATGACTGATGGTAGTTAAATGCTTGCAAGGGAGAAAGATGTAAACTTCACAGTAACAGCATTTGGTTTATGTCTTTCCTTCCCTGTGACTCAGGAAGTCCCTACTCCATAAATGCCTACAGCACTGCTGTACTGTACTTTTGGAAATCGTTTCTTCCAAAAGCAAGCTTAGCTTCAGCCTTTGCAGAGTCACACAATCACTGAATTGCTGATGTTGCCAGGCACCTTTGGACATCATCCAGTCCAACACCTGCTCAGAGCAGCATCACTTAGAGCAGACTGACTAGGACCATGTCCAACTAGGTTTTCTGTCTTCAGGGATGGAGACTCCACAGCCTCTCTGGCAACCTGCTCCACTGCTTGACCACTCTCACAGTAAAAATAGTTGGTTTGTATTTGAGCAGAATTTTCTGTATTTCAGTTTGTTCTCATTGCCTCTCATCCTGCCTCTGAATACCACTGAGAAGTTTTGAGCTCTGTCGTCCTTACTGCCCCACATCAGATATTTATCAATAACATCCCTCTGAGCTTTCTCTTCTCCATGCTAAACAGTCACATCACTCTTAGCCTTTCCTCATATGACAGATGCACCAGTCCCTTCACCATCTTGGTGTCCCTTCACTAGACTCCAGTAAGTCCACACCTCTCTTTCACTGGGGAGCCCAGGACTGGACTCAGCATTTCAGATGTGTCTCACCAGGGCTCAGAAGAGGGGAAGGATCACCTTCACTGTCATTCTGGAAACAACCCTCTTAATGCAACCCAAAAGGCTGTTGGACTTCTTTGACTCAAACGCATTGCTGGCTCATGTTCAAATTGTTGTCCACCAGCATCTACATGGCATTTTCTGCAATAAAATTCGCTCCCCAACATGTATAGGTATATGGGGTTATTTCTGAAGGTGCAGGACTCTTCACATCACTTTATTCATCTTCATGAAGTTCAAGTCAATGCATTTTTCCAGCCTGTCCAGGTCTTCCTGGATGATAGCACGTTCTTCTGGTCCGTGAATCTTTCTCCGCAGCTTTGCACAATCTCTGAACTTGCTGAAGATGTAATCTGCCTCATCATCCAAGTCTTTAATAACGATGTTAAACAGTATTGGGCCTGGTATCAACCCCTTTGGTACACTACTAGTGACTGACTTCCAGCTGGCACTTTGTGTTGCAACATTTTGACCCCAGTTATTCATCAGTTCCCTCACTCCCTGCATATCTAGCCTATCTGTCATATCTCTATCATCAATTTGGCTGTCAGGATGTTATGACGGAGAGTTTCAAAAACCTTTCTAAAGATAAGCAACATCCACTGTGCTCCCCTCAAATGCCAAGCTAGTCACATATTTGTAGTCCATCAGGTTCGTTAGGTACTATTTTCTCTTTATAAATCCATGGTGACTATTCCCACTCACCTTCTTGTCCTTCTTGTGTCTGGGAAAGGTTTCCATGATTAGTTGTTCCATCACCTTTCCAGGGAGTGACATGAGGCTGACTGGCCTGTAGTTTCCCACATCTTTCCTTTTTTGCTTTTCTTGAAGATAGAAGTGATGCTTTCTCCCCATCTTCAGGTACCTCTCCCAGTCACCATGACCTTTCAAAGATAATCAAGAGCAGCCTCACAATACCATCAGCCAGCTTCCCCATCACTTGTGGGTGCAGCCCTTCAGACCCTGTGGAGTTATGATTATACAGTTTAAGTGTTCCCTGACCTGGTTCTTCACTACTAATGGTACATCTTCCTTGCTGCAGACTTTCTCAGTGGTATCAGGGCCTGGGTTTGATGAAGGCTAGTATTAACTGTAAAGACTGAGGTAAAGAAGGTAATGAGCACCTTGCCAGATTCAACTCAAGATGGGCCTTGGCTTTCCTAATCTCATTCATGCATAATCAATGTCTTCATCGGTGACCCTGCTGCCACCTCCTATGCACTTCATTTTTAAGTCTGAGTTAGCCAGGAACCATTCAGGTCTACTGTCACATTTGCTTCATTTTCAGCTCCCTTGAGCCAGATCACGCTTGAGCTTGGAGGAGCTGTTTCTTGAGCATCAACCAGCTCTCTTGGATCCCTCTTCTTTCCAATGTCATGTCTCATGAGGATTCATTAGAGGTCACCAGACCAAAATGTAAGGCATAATACAAGTAACCATCAGTTCTTTGGTTTCCATAAGTTTCCATGAGTAACACTCTGATTAGATAGTTTCATTAGTGATAGACTTTCAAGGCACACATTCTTCTGAACTTGTTGATGCTGGAGCAGGAAAAAACAAAGGGAAACACTGAATTCACGCACTAATTTGCACTCATAGCTTTGCAAATCTGTTCTAAGATAGGTATTGATGAGGTGGAAATGTTAAAAAATAATCCATCTGAAGTCTTGTCACTGCTGTACTCCAAATATAACACACGGAAAAGATCAAAATTAGGAGACTGTTCAACTGTTAGATAGATTATATTTGTTGAAGCTGGAATTATACTCTGTAATTGCATACCCCTGATACATATTCATGTGAACTGCCTTGCAATTAAACTTTCCAAATTCAGTATTCAAATGTTAGTTTTGCTAAAACATTTTGGTTTGGGTTTTTTTTTTTTTTTTTTGACTGTACTTCTAAAATCTTATATATCCTAACCCATCAGGAAAGCTTTCAGTTAATAAACAGACTCTGCAACCTACAATAACAGATCTTCTGTGCTGTAGAAGATTCAAATGAAAAGTATTATCCTTACCATCTTGATAAGGTCACATCTGTCAGGATAAATTGTTATTTTGTGCCAGTCTCCAAAGATTTCAATATACTTTCAAGTGTAAAAAAAGAACAGCCCTACATGAACATATCATAAATATAACTCAAATCTAATAAATATAAATAGTCCTTTAAAAGTAAGGGATGACACCTAGTTTGAAGAAGAATTAATAAAAGATGAACTAAAAATCGATGTATTTTTTATTTTTTTTAATTTTATCTAACATGTAGTGTTTGCCAGACTCAGGAGAAGTTTTTTTTTTTCTGTTATGGGCTTTCAGAAGTGATATTTAGAATAGATGATTTACTGAGAAGAACTCACAAAGAATTTTTTTTTTTAATCGGTCTCAAAACATTGTATCATTAATGACAATGGCAAATACAGACAAAATTTTTATCTTTGTTTTTTTGGGTATGCCAGTATCCACAAAAACATAGCAAAGAAAATGTCTTTCTGAACTATAAATATTATTTTGAAGACTGTGTTTTTTAATTTTGTCTTTAAGGACTTAAAGTTGTGTAAGAAACATTACCTGAAAGGAGAGTCTATTAAACAAAGGTGAGGGATTTCGATGTTCCTTTTCCAATGACATTAATAAAAGTGAGATATGCAAATCCCTCCCCTGCCAATTGTAGTTTTCCAAATCAAACTCTCACACTGTGCTGTTAGGTCAATGCAGTAAGAAAAACAGGCAAAAGTACAAATTTCTGGACTTTAATAAATTGTATGGATCAGTACGTGGACTGAATGCCACTGGAGTTAATTTATCTTCTATCCTAGCAACTACTGGATGTATTAATAACACTGGATTTTTTGATCCATTCAACCAGCAGGGTAGCTGATGCTAAGCTTATATAACCTTAGATAAGAGAACATTTTTTTTTTTTAAAAAAAGCCTGTAATGGTGACATTTTAAAAACAGACCAATAATCCATTACTATCTGTGCTAGGTCTTGAACAGATTTGCTGGAATAAGTGTCTTATTGCACGTTTTCTGGGATGACCTCAAAATTCAGTTGTGGTTTTACCAGTTAAGAATCATGTAAATTGCTCCAAATTACTTTGGTAAAATCATTAACCTCTCTGTTACACTGGGCTCTGGAAGGTGTTATCCTTTTGCCTGTGCAATGTAGTACCAATGAGCCTGTCACCATGAGTGGACATACTCCTGTAAAAAGTAAAAATATATGATATTAGTCAGGTTTCCGTTGCTTTATCTGAGACTTCAAATAAACATGCTAATGCAAGGAGCTGATACGAAATCCAGAGGAAAGGCAAACTGAATGTTGTGCTTTTTCAGTCAGGACACATTCCCAACAGCCTACCTCCACCTCCACAGCTTATGAATGTTGTCTCTGGGAGCTCCCTGCAGGGTGAGTGTGAGCCCCGAGGAGGCACAAGGCAAGGGAATGGTTTTGAGCATGGAGACAGTCCTCTCCTGGCTGTGCCTTTAACAATACGACTCCTGTTAGTTGCATCCTCTCTCAAAATTGTCTCCCCCTGTGTGTGTCTGTGTAAGTACAGTAGATTAAAAGAAACATGGTTAATACACATGCATGTTCTGTACGTCTCTCTTTACAGTAGAAAACTGATGAATTTGTGCCTAATCCCACTGGACCTCTGTTTGCTTCATTTACCTGCTTGCTTCTGAAGGCAAACAGACCTGTGTCTTTGTTGCCAAGCATGTTCTGTCACGGATTTTTCCCTGCATCCCCATATCCTAGTTTTATGTTTTTTCTTCTACTTCCCTAACCTTTTTTCCAGGTATAAAAAAGGTGTTTCTGTAGCACAGGGTGGTATTTCCTGGGCTGGCAAAAGCAGCCAAGCATCATTGCGTGTGTAATTGCACACTGCTGCTGTGTTTGTGTTACATGCACATGCAACGGTATTTGTGTTTGTAAATCCAGAATGTAAATGAGTTGTATTTCTAGTAGATTCAGAACAGCTTAGTATCTTTTGGTACTCTGTGGGTGGTTTCCATCCAGCACATTAGAGGAAACACAGCTACTTCTGACATGGAAACTGCAGCTCTGAGGCAGTCAATAACATTTCCTTCTTTTTCTTCTTAGAAATTCCCACTGGGGGGTTCATTGTTCATGCTTGAGGTTGCAACAGCATGTGATCTTGGTTTTCTTTACTCTTTTTCTTTTTGTTCCCACTGCATTTCTTGTTGGGACTAGTAGCAAGATTGCTCCAGTAGGGATTAAATTGAGTCCTTAGAGTGATCTCTTCTCAGTGGCACAATAACAGCAAGTAAAAGGCTGTAAGGAAAGATTGGCCTGAGTTGGAAGTGTAGATAAACTTCCTTCCCTGTCTCAGGACTAACAGAAGAAGAAAAAGCGGCTTCATTCTCAGAGGTGGGGCCAGATGTTGAGGTGGGGAGTTGACAAGTCCACAGCTCGTGGTAACAGTTTTGGTCTTGAGCACTGTGAGAACAGAGCCTTGCCGTCAGGTGGGACACTCTCCTCAGCAAGGATGGGAGTCTCTTGGGCATTCCATGGGCAGACACAAATGAAAAGCTGGTTTCACAAAGTGATTTTGAGATTTTTCAATTCCTGCCACCTGCACCTGTGCGCCTTCATGTGAAAGGATAGACAGTCAAAACCCACTCTTCTTCTGACATTCCCACGGCTCTTCTGGTTTTCTCTTTGTTTCCCCAATTATGATCATTGAGCCTGGTCAAAGCAGCATCATCTGCACTTGGTGGTGGTACCTGTAGTTTTCTGGTCAGTTTTCCCCATTGTTTCCACCTAGGCAGCTCTTCACTGTCCTGGTTTCTCCACCACTAAGAAAGGCAGCACTGCCTCCCTCCTTGCTTTTGGTTGCTTCAGTTTCCACCAAGAAAACTACTTGCGATGCCCTTCACAGTCCTGGTGATCTGTGGAGTGTCGGGTATTGTGCACTCCTAGGGTCTGGCTGTCAGATCACAGTCCTGAGTACCTCCTTTGAGGAGATCATGAAGCCCATTAGGGATGGAAGATGTGGGGAGAGGTGTTCAGGACTCGCAAGACGAGCCAGCACACTGCCACCATCACCTTAGCACAGCCCCAAAAAATCAAAGCGTTCACCACAGCAATGGATTGGTGGTGCGGGCACTACTGTGATCTGACACTATGTCTGACACTGGCCATTTCTCCTTGTTTTCCTTCCCACCGACCACCTCCCTCACACTAAGATTTAATTTGCTTTTACCGAGACAGCTTGTAGCCATGATTGTGTTATTAAAGTTCTGCAAGAGGGCCCAGATGCTGGTCTCAAGCTGTGTGCACAGCAGCAGGTCATCAACAGGAAGAAAAATGAGACTACAAATAAGTAAAAGAGAAATGCTGTTATAGTAGCTGCTGAATTTCTACTTGTCTTTGCCCCCGCTATTGCTGGGTCTGGTTTTCCCACAGCTGTGATCTGTGGTCACAGTTAAGTGCAGCACCATTATAACCTTCACACATTCATCTAACGTGTTCAAAAGCCAGGTTTGGCTGGTGTTACATACACCAGATACAGTTGCTCTTTATGAGATATTTTTGTTCATTTCTGGGACAGAGTCATTCAAAGAAAGGACAGCAATGTTCAAAGAGGGGAAAAAACAAGTCTGAAGATGCTAAGCAGGCAACGCCTCTCTCACCTGCCTGATACCTTATTAATAGAGACTCTTCGGCCACAAGTTAGATTGTCTGAACTAGCAGGATGATAATAGCTGTATCTGTGCTGGATTGCCTGTTGGAAGAGAATGACAGTGTTCCTGGGGTGGTGGGCATCTTTGATAGTGTAAATTCACTTTTTGAAACAGCTACAACACAAACAGTTAATGCAAAGAAAAAGCGAGGAGGTCATCAAGGCTTGGACAGGGGTGATGCTTATGCCTTACAAAAGGAAGGAAGTACCTTCAGAGAAACACAGTGATCATGCAGGAAGTGGATGCTCAATGGGAGTGAGATTTTGTGAATATACAATACTTTTCTAAACAAAATGATGGCAGTAAAAACATCTTCACAGTAACAATCGTATTACACAAACACATCTGGGAGGTGTGTCTGATAGGCAGAATGAGTTCTGCGATACTTGTGGCCATTAGAAGCAGTTTTAGCAGGGTGTACAGACCACAGAAACTACAGGCAGTCTGGGGCTAAAAGGTTTTCTAAAATATCGCTCAAACAAGCAGTTAAAGCAGGATAATATTCACCACTTTTCTCCCAATAATGAAAAAAAAGAATCCATTATAGAATATTTTCCCAGTAAGCTACAGTCAGAGATGTGGAAGTGTTTTAAAACACACACCACCTCTCGGTATGCATTACTGGAGTTTGTAAAGAGCTATAACCACAGTTTCCTTTAAACTGTTGGAGGCAGACCTGCTGATGTGAACCCCCTTGACTCTGTGAGGTTTCTGAAAACTGTATAAGAAGTGCCTTAAAAGTAAAGAGACTAGGACTGTGCTGAAAAAGGGAGAACACATGTTGGTATCTAAAAGAGATGTCTGATAAGGTTAGGAGCAGAATTTCATAGCAAAATTTTCACAGATGATGAAACTGCAGAGCAAATTTGACGTTTGTAAATGGTTTAAAAATCTACAGCCGTGATTACTTGATGTTGTGATCACAGTGACCAACCAAGAGAAAGAAAAAGGGAGAGAGAGACAGAAGCTGGTCTTGTCATCTCTTTTCCAGAACAAGTGCTGAAGGATCTTAGTACGTGTAGGGTGAGAATGAGCTGCAGAGGGTGTGGACAAATTGGTGAATGGCAGCTATTAAAATCTGTGACAAAGAAGGGACTGTCAATCAGACAGGAGAAGAAGAGGGACAAGAACAACAAGTTGAGTGAAGCCAAAACAAACTAAACGGTTCCCAGTCCATACAGAAATGGTAAATCAGAGCAGAAAGTCAAATTCACAGTAACATGTACTTGGTGACCCTGAGGAGAAGCCTCAGGGGAATGTCCAAAAAGGACAAAGAGCAGCTGAAAAATGAAGTTTGGTCTGGCAAATAAGAAACAGGCTGGGCACAAAGCAATGTTGATTCGGTAAACTGTATTTATTTTGGAAGTGACAAGACGGCACTTCTGGGATGCCCCCCTCATTGTGTATGCTCTCAGTGACCACAGATATTGCAAAAACAGCACAGGCAGGTTCTCAGTGCTCAAAGATCATAATGGTCATTATCCTATACAGAGAAGTGGCAGTAGGGACGGAGTTCATAAAAGCAATGAATGTGTTGGTAAGTTTTGAGTTGGTTCAGCTCTTGAGTTGCAGTTCTGTGCAGCTAGCATGTGCACGAGTTTAAGATACCCTAAATGAACTGTAGGCCTGGCAAACATTTATACAAACAAACCAGCCCTTGCTATTAAAAAAGAAAAGTATTTTCCACTTGTAATTTTTTACAAGAGGTGAACAGCCTATGTGTAAAAGCCTCACAAATGACTGGAAATGCAGTTAATGTGGAGATAAATTGAATATAAAACTGAATTAGTGTCCCATACTCAAGATAAAAAGGCAGAAAACTGAAACAGAAAGGCAGAAAACAGAAAAGGGAAAGGCTATATTTTTATAATAGGCAATGTATGCAGGAAACTGGGGCATCTTTTATGTCAGCTGTTAGCACCAAGAACTAGCTGAAAAGGTAGAAAGAAAAGTCAAAGACAGAGTTTTGGAGGAGACTATTGTCTCATGTACTGTATTCAGCTATTTAAGGACACGAAGTTTCTAGGCTATTTACAGAGCCTAATGTGAGAGACTGTGAGGGCTACTGTTTTGTTAGTCAGGTTCTGAAAGAAAAAACGGACATGTAATTACTCACTCAAGGTGACAGTCATGTGTATAGAAGTCCCCAGACTGAGTATATATTTCATAGACTTTCTAATTTTTCTACCTATGAAACTAAGCAGCCTTCTCCAAGCAAAGGGATCTGAGGCTTGCAGAGATTATTCTCCCCATGTTCTTCACACTACTGAAAATCAGAATTCTGTAGGCTATCTTCCATTATGAGGTGGGCAACATGCTGCTAGAGAAGAAAGAGCAGCTATTGTCACGGCAGAGAGCGAACCAAAGGAAGATCTTTGCAATGCACAAATAACTATTATTCCTGCCAACAACATGTGAAAATGTTAAGGGGGGCCTTTTGGTTACACTGGACTGAGCTTGTGATGACTTGTTGCATATTTCATGAGGAAGATGATGATGAAAATATGAACATGTATCAGTGTATAGTTCCCTTTCAGGTTATTATGCTGGCTGGCTCTTGCATGGCTATTTATGTTCCTCAGGCCTAAGACCGTTCGTCTTCTACCACTGAAAGACTACTGCCAGAAGGAAAGGATTTAGAAACCATTTATTCAGTGGGATGATCTTCATATATGTGTTGCAACAGAGGAAAATACCGAAATCTATCAACCATAGCAAGGTGCTAGATCTCAAACTCTTAGATGACTGATGACGAAATATTTCTCAGATGACTATGTGGTGCTTGGTAACATACCAGGGTGACCCTTAAGAAGGTTTTCCAAAACCTCAGAAAGTCTGAAGGGCTATCTATTTAAGACAGCTCAAAGGCAGTTCTGGATCTAGCCCTTTGTAAACTCCATTGACACAGCAATTGCCCTCTTCCCAGTCATCTGAATAAGATGCTATTGCTTTTCCTCATTCTCACATCAAAGCATGATGAAGCTTGGTGCAAATTCCCAGTAGATATGCACTGTACAAACATAGATGGTCACAGATCAGCATAGACAGGAGAACAGTACCTTTGCAGGCACCCACATGAACACAAATACCACTCATGTAAACATGAGCAATACAAATGGCTTAACCTTGCTCTTATTTACCAGCTAATAAGGCCCAAAATTCACTAGCTGGATCTCATGAATACAGAGTATGTACCCACATGCACACACACACAACCTCACATGTGTGTCTCCAGTAGCCGTCTCTCAGACCAGTTGTAGCTCCACTGCCTGGGTCCTGGGTTCCTGGTCTCTCTGGCACCTTGCCCCTAAACCCACATTCTACCCCATAACCACCTCACAGACCTACTAGCCAACTAGTCTAACTCCAAGCTTAATTATAGGTCACACCTGCCAATGTTCACACACATTCAGAGTCTAGGGAATGCACACACAAAATATTTCAAAAGAAAAGTTAGTAAGATAGTAAGAGCTGTGATGATAAACTGCAGGTCTTTACAGATTGACCTCTTTTATCTCTTTTCTGTTCTCCCACTGTTGCTTCTCCCTGTTCCACCCTTATCCTTTGCTTCCTTTAATCTTTTTTCCAAAAATCCCATAATACTTTTTACATTCTCACACTCTCCTTAAGACATGCAACAGTAAGTTTTATACAGTCCCAGAATCTCTGAAAATATCCCATAAATTTGTTCTTTCTTATGAGACCCATAGAAATAGCCTATAATAATCTTGTTTCCCTCTTTCTACCAATTAACAAGTGTTGGTTGAACCCATTCAAAGTCACACATGAGTGATTCCCACAACAGAGGATTAATCAGTGCCTTCTGGTCTTCTTACAGTCTTCACTACCCACTGTCAGTCAGGGTCTGTGTATCTGAGCCTTTCCTGTTCTTGTCTTTGCATGCTGCACATAGCCTTTAGCCAGATACTCTCACTGTGACCCATCTCAAAGCCCGGAGTCTGGGCCTCCTTGCAGAATACACAGCTTTCAAAACTGCAGCCAATGATGCAGACTGCCTTATGGGAAACACAAAACAGATCTAGGGGCCCGTGGGGGCCAGGCAGGAGCAGAAATGTGGGAAAATGGCTACCATAGCCAGGAATCGTGACAACACCCACACAGCCATCTCATCAAGGCAGTACCCATGTCTTCTCCATCATAGGGACCTCTTCCTTTCCCTTTCCCTTTCCCTTTCCCTTTCCCTTTCCCTTTCCCTGCCAAGTCTCCAGCAGCTTGGTCAGGAAATGGAAAGAAGTCTGAGGATAGGTGCACAAGCTCCACCTTCCATTTCTTGGCTTTTTGGAGGGGCCATCAGGTTTCCCTGACTGACCCTTGAGTGAATTTCGTGCAGCTGGCATGCTCACCATGACCATGGACTGGTGAACAATGGTCCTCAAGTGGCTGGGGTCTGAGAGGCTGATGTTGGCCCTGCTGCTCCTGCAGTCCTCCCAGGCAAGGGAAGAAGGGGAAAGGCACAGACATGTCATGCAGACAGAGACTGTCCATTAAGAGGATACTGTTTCCTTCTTCATGAGTCTGGAACATCAGCTGAGGTCAAGGCTCAATGCAGGCATTACATGAGTTGAAATTTTTCCCTTTAGGTATATGGACATGCCTTAACTCTGTTTTTAAATATTGCTATGGCCACATATCAAGCTGCGGCCAGGAGTTTCTCATGCAAGAGAATTGTCTAAACCACAACCTTATATTTTGCCTCCTATGTAAAAGAAGTGCCTTATCTCAGCTTGTTCTGGATCAACGAATGGGAGAAGATTCCAGGAGAAGACAAGGGCAAAGTGCTAATGAAGCTCAGGAAAGGGGAGTGACTGACCACAGAAGATGAAGAGAAGGCTGAACTTACAAAGGGAACTCTTCATGGATGGGTAAGGTTGGACCTTTCTTAGGTAAACAGCTTTATGCGTTGAGTGGATCTTCTGGCTGTATCAGCTGAGTCATTCAACAAATTATATCACTTAAGGGATTCAGCCAGCTGTGACATTAGGCATATTATACAAATATGTAATAAGAATCACATTTGTATTGTGATTCAGCTACGTATATCAATTACTACACTCTGCTAAGTGCAATTTGTACTTGTGATTTATGTTCGTTGCTTTATCACTCTGCTAAATCAAAATCCCATGTAACATAACTTCAGATAAGTAAGTCTGATATTGAAGATTAAATTCTCCACATGGTAATATCAAAAAGGATCTCTCAGAGGGTGGTGTACTCTAGCATTATTTGGTGTCTATCCTGAGGTTTAATGTCACCAGTTATTGTACTAATAATTTGGCAATAACAGGATTTCTGATTAAGCATTATAGCTTAAAAAAAAAAATAATTCCTAATAGAGTTTATTATTGTTTAAAAGAGAGGATAAATATTTACAAACACTGGAAAAGGTGAGTCCATATATTTAAAGAGGAGGGATGGAAAAATCTTGAATGGGAATTTTCTTGGGTAGAATAAAGTTGTATCACAGAGGAATTGTAGAAATTAAAAAGTTCTAACAAGTTGAAGTAGGAAAAGGGAAAACCAGGTTTGCGCATGCTGCTAGGAAGTTGCTTGCAGATGCAGTGGAGAAGCTAGAAGAGTAAGATTATACAAGGTTAACATACTAGAACCATAGAAGAAACAGTAATAAAATATAATATAGTGTATAAATGTGACATACATAGCTAGAAAATCAGAAGAGGTTATTAGAATGAAAAATGCAGCAGATCACAGCCAGTGCTCACATACGCAAGGATCACCTGTGATGGTTTAATCAAATAGATCCTATAAGAGAGACGTCTGCTACATACGCAGAGAACAAAGAATGATGAGGAGGTATCTGGTTTGATCTCAGTTCTCCCAATCATCTTCACAGTGATGATTAAGATGGTTAGTGAGAAAACAATGAAGCGAAAGTGGTTGCTTCCACGATAAAAATCAAATGCTACATGCCCAACCTCAGACAACTGCAAAAGGCTTTACTACCTTGGGGATAACTGACCTTCAAATAAAGTTTTGAGCTAAGCCTGGGGAATACACTCCTAGAATGGATGGCCAGTTGTTGGGCAAAAGGAGCAAATCAGACACAGTCACAGTGAATAAGGCTCTAAATTTAGCATTAGGACCACTGGGGGTCCTACAGACCCCTACCCACAGCACACTGCCTCACTGCGTGGGTCTGCTGACTGCCAGGCCGGGAAATTCTCCCCAGCAAGGGGATGAAGGGGGAGTTACCCTCAAAGTCTTGCTCGTGGACAAAAATTAAATGACTATATCATATTACTTTTTTACGTTTCACTGATTCTTCAGCAAACTTTTCCTCTTCCTTGTAGGATGAATACACTTTCATTATTTTCACCTTCATTTACAGGCCAAGGTGCCTGTGATTTTTAGATATTTGTGGAAAGGGCTGGTTGGACCTATTTTAGTGTCTGTGGGGAGTCGAGGGCAACATGTCCGTGTGTGTATATATGACTGTTTGTTCCCACTGTGTGACTCTAACAGAGAGGTTATCAAAGACATCAGGTTCAGCCACATTTCTCAGAAACACATAAGTAGATAGAAGAGAAAGAGCACTCCCTTAGAGCAAAAGGGTTAGGAAATTGTTTTTTATTAGATGTCAAGGAGTCTACATAGGCAATTGCCATCAGAAATCAAGTTTCAAGAAAAGTATTGCTTAAATAACTCCATTCTGGTTAATTCCTTTTTTGACTTTTAACTTTAAATTGGATGGTTTTAAAATTTTCCTGATATTTTTTTCCTTCATTCTAGCAAAGTAAGCCTACTCCTGCCAAACCAATAATGTCTTCTTATTTTAATTACTTTGTCCTGTTCCTTAATGCTCATTACAAGGTTACCAAGTAGTCACAGACACACGCATTTGCGTTTGTTTTCTCAGGGACAAAGACTAGATATTTGTGCCTTTAAGTGTCCATCAAACTCCTATTTTCACAGAAGTCCAGCCACACAGGCAGGGTGCTGTGCTGGGTGAGTCTTACTTCCTCTTCGCAGCTCCAAGTGTTGTTTCTGATGTCAGTAAAAGGTTTAGCAAGTCCTGTTGAGGATTTATTCCTCAAAGCCCTAGTAAATGGACAACATGCTCAGAGATCCCTTCGTTTCATTTCCAGGACAGATGTCTGGGACTGCACTCCCCATTCTCATCACACTCATATTGGAGTTCGGTCCAGGAAAAGAGGAGCGACTCAGCCCTCAGCTACACAATTTTGTCATTGCACTTCCCCACTGATTGCTTTTTTCTTGATCTGTGCTGAACTTTCTGGAAATCTAATTTGTTTTAAAAGATACTTAATCCCAGAGAGTTTGTCTTCAGATTCCCTAGCTCTTTGTTTTACTTCATTTACCAGTCCTTAATTTCATTTGAGTCACTTAAAGAACTGAACTTCCAACCTATTAGCTAGTGAGGAAGCTCCATATACCTTATTTACTGTCTTCTTTATCGGAGGATGCTCCACCATTAAACCTTTTGAAGAAGACGATATGGCTATTTTGGAATCTAGTTTTTGCTTGGAGAGAATAGATATTTTTCATAGCCTCTCATTTGTCAGGTTTAAATTTAAAGTTCTTTCTTGTAAATTGTTCTCATTCCTTTCCATTCTAACTTCAAATGAATACCTAAAGTACCTTGCTTGATGCCAAAGCTCATTCCCTCTTTTTGTAGCATACCTTGTTGGCTGGTATGGGAGACATGTACACTAGCATTTCATTAGCTTTTTTGCCTTGCTGCCAAATAGCATTACAGAAAATTGATTAGTCATTCTTTGCAAAAGACATAAAACCAAAAGTCTTATTGGTCATGAATAAATGTATTTGCTCTTCTGCTTCTTGAATGTCAATGTTCCAGTACCACTGAAACTGGAAAGAATTTGCGTATGTTGAAGAAGGCGAAAGGCCTAATTGTTGTCATGCATGTGCAAAATTACAACCACAAAACAACTGAAATGTACTTGCATTTCCAGGCGCTGAATTTGTTTCAGTGGGGAAATTATATACAAAAAATGATGTCACCACATAGTAATCCTAGCTGTAAGCATGCCCAGAATCACAAACCTAAGTTGAAGGGCAAAAGAGAAAACATATTCTAGTCATGCTGACTGCTTCTATCATCCAAGCACATAGGTCCAGAACTGGAGTAAGTAATATTGTTTTTTTCTGCACACTTGCATCATGGATACTGCACATTTACAGCTATCATTTTGCAAAGTAAACTGTGCAGAGTAATTTTCAAGCTATCAAGTGTATTTTTACAGGAATCAGAAACAACAGTAACAGAAATTTTAGGCAAATCTTTGATAGCTCCTTCAGAATATCCTCCAGTTACTTGGGAGACTGTACCTGGTGATGCGCAGCAAGTTCCAAGTATTAGGATTTCCATGTTGTTTTCAAACATTTATTAGACAGAAAGCTTGACAGTAGATGGGTAGGAGAAATAAATGGCCACACATTACTCTCCTGGCAGTTACCATGTCAAAGTTGTTTCCCTCTTGTGTGCATATGATTTTGCCCGGGGACCCACCTGTGAGGCTGTGTACCACTCTTTAAACCCGGCTATGCAGAAACCAGCTGGAAGACTGCCATCACTTTCAGTGGAGTCAGACTTTCACCCCCTCACAGTTTTACTGCAAAAGACAACATGTGCATTAAAAAAAAAAAAATAAAAAAAAATCTCACTACTCTCTTGGCCCCCCGGGGAGAAATGTAATAATAAAAACTGAGACAAGCCAAGACAGGCATCACTGAAGCGTCCAAGTGCAAAGTACAACATAACACTAGTCAAGGAAATCTTTTTAGGCCTGTCCTCTGATCTGAAAGGAGAAGAGTTCAGCTAAAATAATTTCATTTTTTTTGAAATACACATCTGGCTTTATGTCTAGGTTTGCCCACTTTCAGCAGACACAGCTTTTAATGTCTCTGTCTTTGAGATTTGCTTTAGGCTCTTTTCAAATGTGAGAAAGATGAAAACTCTAGGTTGTGGTCTCACTTCTGAATGTGACCACATCGCACTGCAACACAGGTGGCCCCGACCCGGACATGGCTAACACCACAACATTTCGCTGCTGGTTGCATCCATCAGAAGCCATAAACAAAAATGACATTGGATGGAGACTGCTGCTTTTATCCATCCTGTTGCGGTAAGGGATAATAAAAGGGCACGGTCTGTGTGGCAAGATCATGCACTCTACCCAGCAGCAGACAGTGTAAATGACAGAAGCTACAGGGGGATTTGGTGGAATGCTAAGTCATATGCATACATCAGAGACTGCAAGAAAAAATAAAAGCAAGCAGGCAACTGGTTGAAGACTAAAATCAAATAGACGATATATAGGACAGGTGTTCTGATGAAGAGGCAGCTGCCTTATTCAGCAACAAAAAAAAATTAGAATTTTACATCCAATCTCAAATCTTAATGGAGGTCAAAAAAAGCTCTAGGGGAAACCAGTTACCCACAGTCCAGTAATTGCCTTGATTATCTTAATCTGAGCTTTTCCTGTGGTTATGTGAAATAAGTAATTTTCAGGTCTGACACTGTTCCTATTTGCTAGTAGCCCCCACACCTCACTCTGAAGATTGTTTATTTGCCAAAGAAAATGGGTGAGTAAACTACAAGCACAACCAACAGAGTCAAGCTGACAAAAATCCTTGTTGCCTCTTAGGAGTGGCAATAATTCCATTATAACATGTGACTGATAGGCTATGTGATTATAATTTCCATCTACTTTTGGTCAAGACAGAAGACACAAAACAACTAGCTGTGTATAAGGACTTGAGAAAAGAGGGTCTCTCCCTAGGACACATGCTGATATGCTGAATGTGATATCTTATGGAAGACTCAGCGACAACCACTTACACCATTTTTGCATATTATTAGAATAGAATAGAATAGAATAGAATAGAATAGAATAGAATAGAATAGAATAGAATAGAATAGAATAGAATAGAATAGAATAGAATAGAATAGAATAGAATAGAATAGAATAGAATATTTTTGAAGGGACCTACAATGACCATCTAATCAAACTGAGGAAGAGCTCTGCCTGTTTTGATGTATACTGTAGTAAATCATTCATCTTACAAAGCTGGTTTATCATAACATAACTGAAACTGAATTTATTTTAAGAACTGGAAGGTGTATGCAGATTTAGGAGCCTTCAACACTTACATGGCTATATGCCCTATACAATGAGGAGTACAATCAGTCCCTCCTTGCCTTTGAAGGCTCCAGTCATTCTGTTGCCACTCTGCAATAAACAACACAATAAAAATAGATATTTATTTACCAAAGATCATAGAATCGTAGAATGTGTTGGGTTGGAAGGGACCTTTAAAAGTCACCTAGTCCAACTCCCTTGCAATAATCAGGGACATCTTTAACTAGATCAGGTTGAGTATCCAGAGTTAATTAGGTACTGTAAAGTCAGCAAACTTGAAAATTGTGACATAAATTAAGTAATTTAATAAAAAGGAGTCTGTCTTTACTTTCAAACATGAAAGTTCTCTTAATAGATGAATTAGAGAAACAAAAATTGAATTTCTGTACTTATGGACCTCTGGCACTTTCTAAAAATTAATTTGGAAGCTATTTTTCTGTTTTCTGTCAGTATTATTATTATTCACCTATTTCTCATTCATTTTCCAATGCCAATGTCTGCTAACATTTAAAAAATAGAGAGTATTGATTACAACTGTGTTCTGTGAAGGTAAGTTAAGTTTATTATAGTGGAAAGTCTTGTGTCTTTTTAACAATTGACTGATAAAAGGAGGAGAAACTTTGTGATTTTCAGAGCTGTCAACTGCTACCCTTTCTCTGCCCTCCAAGCCTGCCCTACCTTTCCACGGAGTCACCTGGAGCTGCTGTGGCTATGCGCTGGGCCTGATCTCTCATCAGCTGATGGTGGTTGACAGCACAACTGTACCTGATGGTCTCAGGTGGTGTCAGGTATCTACAAAATGTTTCCTAAGTCTGGTGTGTCCTGTCTCCGGAATCAATGACATCAACACCTTTTTGTAAAAGTACTGTGTGGGAGTTTAATTCCTCTGTATCAAAGTATGTATCAGTTATCTTATCATCTATATGATATGCATATCTATCATATATTTTTATATGTTATTATATTACTCTTGTTGTTGTTGTTAAAATAACATACTCTAGTTCCCTACAAGTGTACAGCATGAGGCTGAAGTGTTTGAGATCCTATCTATTTGCTGCTGAAAATCAAACAAAGGCAAAAAGACAGAAGAACAACCAGAATATGAGTGTAGGGAATTCAATAAAAAGTCTTTCGTCTGCTGATTTAGGACTGCTATTTGACTATAACATATTCAGCTAATAAATCTTTCCCAATCCTCCCTAATAAACTCTTCTGAATGTGCTTACATTGTCCCAGGAAAAGAGGAAAAAAAGTGTTAACCACACTTAAGTATAAAAATATAAAAAATATTAAAAAAAAAAAAAAGTCTATCAAACCTACTTTTTAGAACATATTAACTAAACAGAAGCAACATATTAATTCCTTTTTCATTCCTGCTTTGTTGTGTTGGGTTTTTTTTAGTGAACTTCATGAAAATGAACATATCAGTGGTTTGCAATGGTGATTAGAAATCAACAAGCCCTATGCAGTACTGTCCATTTCCTTAAGACATTTAGTTTATTTCAGCACATAGCTAACTCCCAGCCTCTACTATGACTGTGAAGGTTAGGAAATGACTGACTAAATTAATATTTGTTTTTAAGTTTCTAGTGGCATTTCAGAATGCCTCTAGAGCACAGGCAGAAAGCACTGAGTAATATGGGAGGTGAAATATCTTTGCATCTGTATGAGAACAAACTTTCTAATACTAATCAGGCACTCAGCTCTACGTGACAAGGCACTGCTGTCACCAGAAGTAAAAATAATATTAAGCAAAATCTTCGCAGATTAAATTAAGTATTTTTTAAATTTCACTGAATTTTGCTAGGGATGAGTTTGTTTTAACACAACCTGAGTCAAGACCCCTCCGTGCCACAGCACCTGTGGTTTTCCTTCCCCTGGGGGGTGGCTAGGATGGACCAACAGCAGCATATCAAGATCATTAGTCCTTCCCTGCCCTGTCTCAATGCTGTTCACATGGACACAAACATACCAAGAACACTTGCAATAGTTGGCAGAGCTTGTGTGGTATGAGATAGATTGTTGGCGAGAAATTGCTGAGCACCATTATACTGTTGTCAAAAAATATCCCAAACAAATCTTCTTTGAAGAACAGATATCATGCAGCCAAAAAACTCTTTGAGCAAAGACCAATAAACAATGTAAATATTAAATAAGAGACAAGTTACACATTGGGGCTTATTTTGAAAATAGGCTTTCTACGAAAGTAGGAAATTTCTAATTGGTAATAGGTTCTTTGTTAAGGGATGCACTGTAGAGAATTGTGTACTTTTCAGTCATAAAATAATAAGCTTCTGTAGCTATTTCTATACTTTAGTTGTCAAAGGACTCCACAAAACTTGTAAGATTCAATGAAGACTGCCCTTGTGCACAATTTTTTTTGTAAGGAAAGGGACATTTTATTCCTGGTTTCAGTTGGCTTTGAATGTAATTTACTGGAGGGACCACCTTTTTTTCCACCTTTTCTTTGGGTTGTCTATGGGATGTATTGAAATCTGCTTTTGAAACTCATAAGTATGAACCTTTCTTTTATTTTCATTTAATCTGACATCATGGTCCAGATTTTCAGTCTGGCCAAGGAAAAGCCCCATAGACTTCCTCTTTTTGCCAACATCTGTGCTCTGTCACAGATTTTGCACCAGCAAAAAATGCAATTGTTCTGGTAAGTCTTTGAAAATCGTACCCTGTTTGAAATAGTTTAGGAGTAATCCTTTCATCTTCTCCATTAGTGAGGAGCAGAGATGCACTGCTGAGATCTCTGAATGACCTGTGCAGTGTTTCAGTGTCCACCACTGTCCTAAGCTGCAGGTTCAAGGGCTAGATAAAAAGGAAGACTCAAAATATGAGAGTGACTTTGTGGTGAACTGGATGTCACTGAAATGGGCTCAGGACCAAGGGCCTTGGTGATGACAGTGTAAGACAAGAGAGCAGCATGGCTTTCTACTGTGATGGCTTTGAAAACAGTATACAGAAGACGAGCATGCAGGGAACAGGAGAGACATCCACGGGGAAAGGGAGTCACCAAGATACTAGCTGGGTGCTCAGACAAAAGATCAAATTCACATATGGTATGTTTGAGAAGATTTTTCCTAGGGGTCGGGTCTGTCTGCGGTAAAAGCATACCTCTGGATCACTGGTATTGCTGATCACTCTTTCCAACTTTTAGTCAAGGAGCTCAGTAAACTCTGCAAACTCTGCAAACTCAGTAAACTGAGTGTTTTGAGTCAATGACTCACTGAGAATATAACCCTGAGCTCCATCTTAACTACATGTTTTTCCAAGACACGGAAGTATGACAGAGAATAATTAGAAAATGTCGATGCAGGGGCCAGGGGCTGGTGGGTATCAGGATTGTCAGGGTCTCCCCTCGGAGTGGCAGGGCAGGATCTGTTAGCCAGGACCATCTCACTGCCCCATCCAGGGAGCAGGGCAGGTGGGGGGCACCAAGGGCAGCCCCAGGCACCCGGCACATCCATGCCAGGGGTCTGATAGCAGTCCAGGGGAAGGATAGGCAGGGACACCTGTGGGTGCCCAGCAAATAGTCATCCTGGCATGCTGCCCATGCTTTAAAGAATTTTTTTTTTTTTTTTTTTTTTAAGGTATGCTCCATTTTGACTTTTGTTTTGAAGTGATGGGGGCTTTCAGAGGCGTGATCTAGTACAGGAACTTGAAAATTAAAAATTATGTTTCCTGTCTTGTTAAATGAAACATTTTATTTGTCCTGAAATGGAACAAAACATTTTGTCTTGAGTCAACAAAATATTTTGTGTTGACACAAATCAATTTTTTTTTCAATTTTTTGGTTCAGCTGAAATACCCCCAAAAAACTATTATTCAGAGTACTCTACTTTTTCTCCTCTGTCTGCCAAACTACAGAGCTGATGGCATTTGTAATAATTTAAATGGAATTATATAACCCATTCTGGCATTCTAGAGCTCTGCCATTTGTTTATGGCTTTCTTTCATTACTGACCTTGGCTAGACTGGAATTACCAACTGAAAGCACAACGTTTACCATCTCTTGATTTATTCAGGCTTCAAATCAGAAGATTTGTGCTGAGCTGGTGAATCATCTGAATAAAATAGCAAAACTCAAAACCAAATGAATTTAACTTCTGGGGGTTTTTTAGTACTTTCATTTGTATTATGATAACGTTTAGGAATTGAAATAATGAAGCAAGTATCCGTATTTCCTGCCACTAGCAGCATAGTCCCTAAAGCTAGTATTTCCCACTCAAACCAAGGCTCCAGAACTTTTCAAGTAATTAACAAAATAATAGGAGATAATTATGTGGTTATTTATATGATTCCCAGTAATGCTGCAGAAATTTTATTGAGTGGTTTTGAAATGTGCTGTCCAGACTACTGGACTGAAGAATGCTTATCCCTAAAGTAATGCATTATTTATTAGTTTGATATTATATTTAAATAAAAATATGTACCTATGAGTGCCAACCAGTTTCAAAGTTTTCTAAGTTAACAAATCCAAGAGTTCAAATGCGATTAGGTAGTATTAGGGCTCCATGGTAGCATGTCAAAAATATTCACAAGCTCCTTTTCTGCTAGCACCAGGCCAGCTAACCTGGGATCTACTGCACTGCTATTTTAAACCAATTTAAGTGTTTCCACTGGGCTGAACCAGAACAGAATAGAGCCTTCCAGAAACCCAGTTTTGAATTAAGAGTCAGTTTCTGCAGGCTTTACATATAAGATTAAATCAGGGGATTTTTTTACTTCTGATTAGAAGCAGCAGTGTTGAGACTTTGACACCAGCTTCTAAGAACAAGACAAGAAGAGTGAAAAGATTTCTACCATGCTGTAAAAAGCATTCACACTGACATTTCTTCTTTTGGGGCACAAACACTTCAACCAAAATGAAGAGCTCAAGGGAATTTGAAGACTGTCTTTGGCAATCTTTTTTTTTGATTTGAAGTTTCAAACAAAACATTCCTTCTGCGGTATGAAATAAAATTTTGTCTTTAATCTGTATTTAAATGTTTATGAACGGTTTTAAAATAAGTTGAGGAAGCTGTCTCAGTGTGCATTCTCACAGTCAGCATGAAAAATTTAATATAACACTAATATTCATATTCCAATGCTTCACAATCTCATCTCTATCATAATGAGATTGTGAAGTCACCAGGTGACTGATTATGATCAGAAAGATGTATGTAATGCCGTTTTGTTTGAATAATAAAAAAAAAGAACAAAAGCTTCTGAAAGTGTTAGTGCACTGCAAAATCATTTTCTATTTGAGTGTGGCCTGCTCTAGCCTTAACAATAAAGAAACATCCCACGTGAAATTGATAACACAGTTAGCTGCCACTGCAGGGAAAATGGTATGATTTCTGACACCAGTTGTACAGGAGCTCAGTGTCAGAGATTTGTAAACCAATTTAAACGCTGCCTTCGAACTGAATTAACAGTCAAGAGAAAAACAGTACTGTTCAATATTTAAACAAAATGTTTAGTGTTTGAACAGTAAAATTCTTTTTCTGCATGGTAAAATAGGTGGAAGAACTGTTCAGAGCAGTTTAGGGAGCAATAACAAAATAATTGTAAATGGTAAAATTCAGTGAAAGAAGAATGGATGATGAAAAACATACAAAAGGTGGAACTGTGGTGAATTAGAACATGAAATACCTTCTGGAGAGCATAGGATAAATGCGAACACTGGGGTTCATCACATTTAGGCTAAATACAGTAGCTGGAGATGTTCTGTACAGTATAATTCTGTCTGAATTGTAAAAGGAGTCAACTTGACTTACTACTTACCAAGTCTGGGCCTTGTTTCATGCCTTTGAAGTTTTATTTCAGTCCCAGGGTTGTCACATGTTTCAGGAACATTTGCAATTTGGTAAACTGGGGAGATTTTTCCCTCCTAAACGCTCCATATTCGTGCATATGGTGCCAGCATTGCAGAGAAATCCTTATCATTGCCCATGCCTCAGAATAGGCAAAGCGTTTAACACTCATTACGACTTAATCTTTTAGAATGAGATTTACAATACGGTATAGCCGCAGAATTTCAAAGGAAATTAAGTGTTTGAATTCCTGAGACTATGTTGAAAATACCTGTTTAAGTGGGCAAGTGACAGCGACAAGTGGCCCTGGTGAACTACAAAGCTCGGATTGAACCCTGTCCTCTGATGCACCTGCAGATGTCTAAAGCCTACCCTCCTCTATTAGAGCTCTTCCTTCATGTGGGGCAAGGAGGCAACTTATTCTCTAAAAGACAACACACAGTTTGGAAATCTGGGTGACTGAACAAACAACTACCAAGTATATCCTTCTACATCAGCAAATATTGACATTGTCTCTTTCTCACCGTGGTGCATTTTAATGCATCATGGCCGTTTTGCCTTGCAGAAATCTGTGCAGTCATTCAGGGTCCATACTGTTTACCTCTTGAAAAATTATCTTAACGTGTCTGGTTCTTTGAATCCTCTAATGTCAGGGTGTGGGTTCTTTTTTTTTTTACGATCAAACACGAATTTTTCAGGAGCGCTTCTAATTGATCTCATGCAGAAGACAGATTTTTTTTTCACTTTTTTGCCGTTGCTTTTCAAGTTTGTGGTAAACTCTCCATAAGATGATTTATAAGTGGTTTTGTTTTGTTTTCTTTCATTTTTTGCTTCTTTTGTTTTGTTGTGTTTTTTTCTGTTTTCCAAACTCATACAATATTGCGGAAACTTGGCTCTGGTCTTAATTATTACCACTTAATATACTTAAATGTATTGTCTTCCACACAGGACATCAGAAAAAAAGATATTACATAGGCTGTAAATGGTGCTTTCAGTGATCACAATAGGTTCTTACTATTTTTACTCCTCCACTGGACCTTTTATGCTATCCGTACATATTTTCATCTTTTCATGACAGAGTCCTGTTTTGCCACTTTATCCATGGCTCAGCAAATCACTTAAACAGGTGTTTTCCTTTCAAGGCAGAGGGTTCTCTGCGAATTTAAACATTTCCCTTGTTAACAATCGTGAAATCTTGCACTTTAAATAATATATTCCATTAGTTCTTCACTATTCTTGGAATTCGTGCTTGGGTTACTATTTTGGTATAGGTGAAAATGAAGATAACAAGTTTTTCAGCCTCGCAGTAGTGATTAACAGCTTTTCTTGTCACTGTGAAATTCTTCATATTTCTCTTAAGTGTATTACTCTCAAATTAGGCATTAGAAAACAACAGTCCTCTGGAAGGTCAAATCTGAAGCTTTTGCCATGGATAGGACTCTAAGAGAAAGCTTCTTACTTGTGTTGTCACTGGAAAACACAAGAAGATGCCTCCAGCCTTGTGAAGTATTTCATTTATAACTTTTACATGTCTCCTTTCAGTTGCAACTAGAAATCATAGTTGCTGTAAAGAAGGGCAAGCAATATTATTTAGGAGTAGGGATGTAATCTTAATTTTGAATTTGTTTGTTTCTCAGATGGAGAGCTGTGAGTACAGGAGAACTTGTTCTAGTCAAAGTTTAATTGTCCTCTTCCCCTGTTACATACTTCTTTATTTTACCTCTGTTTGGATTTGGCATGTGAGTATTTGCTACTTTCTCATGTGTATAAAATTAGTTTCACTATTACATTATTCTCCACGGTAATGAGATAATACTTAATGAAAGGTAAAACCCATTTTGACAGATCCCTGGACATGGAACTACATACTGACTCATGCGTGAGTCAGAGATATATTCAGGTGGAGGTTTTCAGAGATACAAATGGATGTTTTGGGTTGGAAATCACGTACTAAAGAGAGCTGTATTTGAATATTTTATCTTCCCACGTATAAGGAATGTACTCATATGGGGTTTATAGAGACTCTGCTCCTCTATCTGGCAGGAAAATTTATCATCACAGAGGCTGTAATGGGACAGTGAAGGTAGTAAAGACTTATTTGAGAAGGATTATTTTTTTTATATCCTTTTTGGATTGTTGTATGGTAACTTTTCTTCATTTCTACTACAGATATTGCCATGGTGATATAGATACAGCGAGCCTGATCCCTCTCGGTTATTCTGTTGTGAATTCTTTGCACTATAATGGTCTGGGCAGAGTAAATGAGGGGATGGTGATGCCTCTAGATATCTTCTGCAGCACATCATAGTGAACTATCCCAGATAGTGTGACCTTCCATAGGAGTCCCAAGGGTGCAGAGCCCATCCTACCAGGGAGGTAGAAATGCTGACCTCCCTTTTTCCCCCATGCTCAGGGTCACAATGTTGCAGTGAACTGCCTTCTGAAAGGCAGGGAAAAAGAGAGGAGAGCAAGCATTTCCTTCTCCAAACTAGGCTTCTGTTGAGTCTGGGCTCCCCTGTACAATGATGCAGGCACATGTATGAAGCTGGGTAACTGGCAGAGGGAAAGTGCTGACTCTCCATATCCACTGCCCACTCCTGATAGGGAATTCTCCCCACCAAACCAAACATCTCTGTTAGGAGAGGAAAAGGCTGGCCTGGGATCAGGTGCAATGATAGTGGAGGAGAAGAGGAGAAACCTGCCCACCCTATCAACATCCTATGTAAGAAAGGAGCATTGAGCCTCTCCTGTGTCCCAGCAGCAAGGAAAGTGTAGGAAGGAAAATGGAAAGAACTCCATTCTAGGGTTTTATGCACGGAGCAATCCTTTCCTTCTGTGCCTGGGCAGACAATAACGTCACATAAATACATCTTTGTGCCAACAATCTCCTACTGACAGTGAGGAACAGTATATATGGTTCATTGTCACTTAAGAGTATGCATTGCAGTAAACCAAAATAACAAAAATAATCCTTCCAAAAAGCCGTTTCCTGCTTCTTTCCTCAACATCATCAAGTAAGACCTTTCGCACCAGTTAGATTACAAAAAGTCATTATTTATGGAGCTGATAAGTGCTGCTTTTCAGCCACAGATACACACAAGAGGAAAATGTATTTTCTTCAAAACCCTATTTCCTCCATCATCTGTGTTTCCTAATTTTTAACTATTTAAGGAATAATTTCAAGCAAGGCTTAAAATATTTTTTCAAAACATATATATTACCTGAAAAAATTCTCAAATGTGGTATCATGTCTTGTTACTGCTGCACAAATAGAATGGAGAAACGACTGAGGAACAGTAGAGAGTAGTATCCCCTTGGGCAAGCAGGGAAGGGAAAGGGAAAAGCTATGCAGGTGCTGAGAATTAATCCAGAGAGCTGCTGTCAGCAAGCTGCTTTTCCATCACCGGTCTATTCTCTGAACACAGCTATGTCTTGCTTAATTATTTTGCGCAGCTGCAAGAGCATCGCACATGGTGAAGCACACACAGAGCTGTGTGTATAGCATGCCTGGGACTGACATGTCCACGACTTGTTGAGCCAGGGAACAGCCTTCCAGTTTCAAGGTGTTCAAGCCAAGGGTGGGGGTAAATATTCAGTGAAAAACTCTTTGCTTCGTTTCGTTGACAGAGGTGGTGGTTGCCCCTGGGTAAAGGAAAGCTTGCATCTGTCTTAATCCGTACACCCTACCACCTCCAGCAAAGCAAGAGCACTCTGATTCTCCTGGCCATTTCAGACTCCTTTTGGGCAGAGGAAAGGAGGAGGTGAAAGCACAGCATAAACACACCATAATAAAGAACCCAAGAGAGGAGAAGGAACAAGAGAGAGGCAGCAATTAAAACAACAACAAAATGTCAAAGGGAACAAGTTTTGAAACAAAAGAAAAATAGGTCAGTCTTTATCTTTATGGGAGTCTGCAACAATGTTAGTGACATCTAGAAGAAGTTTTATTTGAATTGCTCCAGGCACTGTGTTATTTGGCAGTGGATTGTCTCTCCAGTCATATTTTAATTCTGTCCTGTTTTCCAAACCTTCAAAAGACATCCCTCTAGGAGCATTTGCAGAAATAGCAGCTGTTGGTTTAAAGTCATGAACAGCTGCAGTGTGTCTTCCCTCCAAAGGGATGGGGCTGCAAATGAGTCAATCCCTGCAATGCGTGATGCTGGTACAAGTGCATTGATGTTTCATGGCACCAGGTTCTTTAATCCACAGGATGAAATCTTTGCAAAGTGAGGGTTTTAGTGTGCATTTTCAAGGACCATTGTTACCTCCAATGATGCTCTGTAGCCAATGGCTTATAGATTATCTTGCAGTGAATATTCTTCGAATGTACAGATATGCCTGCAAAGTCAGTGTCTTCAAAACAATAATTAGGATACTAAGTGTGTTTTCCTTTATATGGCAAACTTTCATTTTTATCTGGAGGGAAAAAAGGAACTCTGGTTTGGATTACAGTTTATCACTGAGCAATGTGTTACTTTCATTTTTTTATTCCAGTTCTGTTGCCTTTAATACACGGGACAAAGTCCTGGAACCATTGAAAATTGAAGTAAGCCATCACCATGGCTTACACAGGGCCAGAATGTCACTCCTTCGTGATCTATTCTATTGTGATCATCTGTGTCCATTGTCCCCAAATTAATAAATATTTGTTTCACTTCTACACATTATTTTTGCCTTTTCCCCCAAGGTTTTCTGTACTTTTTGACTGGAATATGTAACATTCTTTTGAACTAGGATTGCTGAAAAAAATAAATATGATGTCTCCTCCTTTATAACATCCCAATTCAATATCCTTGTTACTTGATTAGCAAACTCTGCTAGCATGTACCTTCTCCTCACTCAGCGTGCTTTTTTTTGGGAAAGGCTGCGTGGAGAAGGGTGATACTATTTTATGCTTGCCATTAGTTTTTAAAAAACACTTTGTCCCTTTTGCCCTCCAACCAGCAACCCATAAACAATTCATTAACTTACAATAAAAAGCCAAATAGAAGCTTTTTTAAAATTTTCACCTTTGTAATGCAGTTGCAGACTTACCTCCACTAAGGCAGATAAAACATGACAGTGTATGTATAACACTGACTGAGAACAAAAATATGGGTGAGGAAGTGTATCGACTGCTATTTGTGTTGGTGACCACGTGCATTACTTGCTTTTGACACTTCACATCTTTCTCCGCTCTAAATAATTTCTAGTACCTGGTGGCAATCACTGATATTTCAGATTTTACAGGCCCCTTGTCAGGAGATAAAGCTACCCAGGAGAAAAGCCAAATAATCTTGGCAGCACAAATGCTCCTTCCTCTTCCTCATAGACAAAGGAAATCTCAGCAGTACAATAGGCTCCACTTGAATAGGCAAGTCCTGTGTGACCCTGTCTAGGTCAGTGCTGCTGCACTCTAAGTCATTAAAGGAGATTAATTATGTTTTCTGAGAGGAACTATACAATTTCCTTTCTGAGTTAAACTATACGATTTCCTTTGCATTCATCCTATGTGATATGTAAGAAATATCTAAAAAATCGTCGCCACTTACATTCAGGAATTCAGACATTATACCACTATAAATTTTGGTCTACAACGTAAGCTATCAGCTTTTTAGCTGGTTCTTACAATTTTTCTATTTTATTTTGGGGTTTTTTTGAAAAGGAAGATAATTAATTTGCTATGGTCTACAAAGTAAGTTATCAGTTTCTTAGGAGGTCCTTTTTTTTTTTTCCTTCAAAAAAAGAGGAGGACTTGAAACATTTAGACAGTGTAAAAATATATATTGTGAGGAGTATTTTTCTGTGCTGCTACAGCTACTATATAATACACATGTATATAAACATTACATATGTATTTACAGAATCTCTCTTCCCCTTCGCTACATACACACAATTGCCTTTCTCCCCCACAAAAATATACTAACCCAGAAACAAAAAAGGCCTTATAATACTTTAAGACCCCACCCAAATAAGAAATCAATTACACAATCACAGCTAATGATCATAATCCACAAAAATGAGGCTAATTAGTCTTCTGTCTTTCTGCATAACTTGACATTCCTCCTGTTGCTCATAATCTTGCCAGCTTTCCTTTCTTAACAATTTCTTTACATTTATGTAAAAGAGAAAGTATTGGATGAAAAAAGGTATGACCTAATTTAATATCTTGTATACTAGAAGTATTATCTCTTTTTTCTCTCTCTCTGTCATGGCTTTTTCTATTCTCCAGTTCATCTTCTTTAAGAAAGTCACTCAGCACCACTACACTGCTACCTGTGAGACTGAGCCTGCATCTGGTGAAGTGCAGTGTTCTTGTGCAGTGGTTATACACATCTCCCTGGTCTGACAAATATTGACATCTTAAACTCAAATATCACCTCAAACTGTATGGGTTTTATATTCCTAGAAACTAGGTTCGATAGTTTATTTTGATAGGCCTTTTTAGCCCACAAACCTGCGAAACTTAAGTATTTACATGATCATTGCAAAACATAGTGGTACAAGCCCATGAGAAACTGAGGAACTTGAGCTGACTGTTCCACAGACTTTCCTAGACACCTATTTTAAGATAGATGCTGCCTTTCAGCTAAATCTTAGAGAAAGCTATGCTTAAATTTTTTTCCTGTGGATAACTAACTTTCAACGCATACAACTGTTATCGGACAGCACATCATGGCAGACTGGTAACTTTCGCTAAGGGAATTCACCTTATGTCCACTTTTCATCATTTGTCTTCCTAAGCTGCCATTACAATATTTCTTCTTTCTAAGCAATTCAAGCATTTATGTTCTTGGTTTCTTCCACCCCTCCCTCTACCCGTAGCAATCTTGAAGAAAGGTACTCCTGCAAAGAAAGCAGAGCTGGTACGAAATATTACAGCTTGATGCTTTAGAAAGTTTATGTATGTGCATGACACATACTTTACCATGACAACTGCTGTCATATCTGCTCAGTTTGGTAGTCAAAATAATGTTTTCATTACTTTGTGCTTTGCAGGTTAATCTGAATTTAGCAGAATCAAACTGACTTTATTTGCTTTGTTCACCATCATCACTATCAAGATATCACAAAACATCTTCAGTTTCAGGAATTATTATGGTTGTTGAAGGTGTGAGAGGCTGATAGAAGGCAGCTTGACTTTGACTAAGCTAAATTGCTCCCGTGGGGCTTATATTAGCTGAAAAAAACCATGATAGTCAAATCAGGGGTGCTCTGTGCACAGTATATACACAATATGACATTTCACTAACTTTTCTTCTCAACAGATTAAAGTAAAATGTGTGATATTTGCTGAAAAACAATTTAAGACTCTAGATTTTTCTTAACACTGCAAAATTCAGAGTTAACTCATTTGTGTAACAAATATCCCTAAGGTTTATGTGAACTTCCTTTAAAAAGGAATTTTGTTGTAGGGGAAAGGCAGCTCTTTTACAAATGCAGACTGTCCTACTGTTAAGGTACACATGCGAAATAGGCACTTGGGGCACTTTTCCTGCACTTTCACAGAAAGGAGAAGGTAGGAATCCAACTATGAGGAAAAATCAAATGGTGAAGTATGCTTATGCAGATGTTCCTATGTGGAAAATTCTTGTGACAAGAATTTCTTTAATCCTTGCAGAATGACAATTCCAACTGTGTTTTTTACATAAACTGCTCACTTCCTGTGATAAATTAAAATTTGGAATATTTCATCTTGTCACTCTAGGTTAACCAGGGTAGATATTGCTCTAAACCCAACCCTTCAATGTTACTGAGCTACCTGAAGCAAACAAGAGAATCACCTGTGGGATAGCAGGAGTTTTCAAGGCTTGAATATGTCTCCTTCATCTTGTTACTGTAAGAAATTATATAGGTACCTACCTTGCTATCTCCAAACCCCATTAGCAAAGTCATCCCACTAAGAGAAGTCTGCTTTTCAATGTCATTTTAGTAAATCATATTAAGAGCCTTTGATAGTAAATGAAGTGGGTACCAACCATCAGAGTCTTGAGACTGCTTTTATAAAGAATAAAAGAAGCATCTGTGAGTGATCCTATATGAGATATCAAAGGGAACTGTTCCCAACCAGTAGAGGATCATAGGAAAAAGATGAAAAAGGGAAATGGCAGCTTCTATTTCCTAAACCACAACAGAGAGCTACTTTCAAGTGACACCTAGGACTGCTTAATGCATCCCAGTCTTCCACCGGAATATATCAGAGTAAAATGTGCCATAATATGCATGGGGACTTGTTGTTTGTTTATTTACCAACTTCATTCATTTTACCTGCTTGGAGAATCAAGAGCTGGAATCTGGGAAAGCAGATAGCTTGAAATATGATTAAATCAGTAGACTCCTGAGAATGAACTCAATATCTTAGCTTGCTGCTACTTGGCAATTAAGAAAAATGTGGCCATAGAACTGTTTTGAAAAACTCAGTCATTATCAAATGCCATTTTTCTTGCCTTCAGATTAGAGAAACGGATGCATTTGTTTCTTTTCTGCACTATTTTCCAGCTGAAAAACCCTCTCTTCTTAGCTGTTGACAGTGTCACTTCCCCTTTTGCTTGTGATGGGTTCCTACTCCTTCTTATTTTGAAACAGAGGTGCTAATTAATCTTCCCACATTCAAGCACTGCAAACATATTTCAATTTCAAATGAAGTAAGACCCACGCTTGAAACGCCCACACTTACAATTTTAGATAGCTTTGTACCACATATTGTAACTGGCCTCAATTTTCTTCATGACATTGACATTATCAACAATGAGCTTGTAAAGCTTTATATCTAATAGGCAGCCTCTACATAATAGCTCACCAACTCATATGGGAGTTAGAGAGTTGGAAATGTACAAGAAAGAGAAAATTAAGAAAACCAATTACTGTTAGCCTGCATACTGGGCCCCTACTTTTCAATATCCACGTACATTAGCCTGTACAGATGCATGCCACTCACTTAATTTTCCAAAATCTGTAAGACTGTCATGCCTCATTCAATTATTTACTTAGTTATTTACTTAATGCACATTTTAGGCCAAGAGACACAAAATGAAGTACAGGAAATTCCATTTAAACAGAAGAAAACACTTTTTTACTGTGAAGTTGATGAAACATTGGAGCATGTTGCCCAGAGGCTGTGTATTTTATATCCTTGGAGAAATTCAAAACCCAACTGGACATGGCTCTGCACAACCTTGATCAGGGAGTAGGACAAGATGATCTCTAGAGGTATGTGTGATTTGCGAATTATTTGCTGAGTGAGTTACAGATTGACTTCAGAGTCTTGCTGGGGTTTTTTTTAAGCTCTGGAAGACTATGACCCTCTTTCCCTCAACAGAGAATTAAATGTACTCCTTAGCGTTCCTTACATCATGTATCATTCCTCATCACTTGGTTCACATTAATATTCATATCAAGGTAACAGGTCAATGTAGGGTTCTAACCTGAGTAGCAGAAGACTCTGGTACTGCTGTACTTGCATTTTGATATCTGTTTGCTTACTTTCACCTCTGCTCAGAATCCCTGTGGTTTTGTCTTCTTTAACCTTCTCCTCTGACAACTTACGTTCCTGCAGCCCTGAGTGTCTCAGGTGAGTTCAAGTCTCCGTTGTCCTGGGTACTGTGGTACTGTCCCTGAGTACAGGTACTGTCCCGTTGTCCTGGGTACTGTCCCTGAGTTTTCCATCCAGAAAACTGATTGCATCATTAAGCACACCACACATGAGCTACCTAACTTTTCCTGTCTTGTGAATCACTATTGATCAAGACTGGGTCTCAAAATCTAGCCCCAGATATAAAGAAAATAAGAGAAAGGAACTGTTAGTCTTATACGGAGAAGTGAGGTAGAGACAGAGAAAATATTTCTGAAGACAGTACAAGGCAAAATCTATCTCCAAAATCCCAATCCTGGGCTGTCACTACTGGACAGGCTTTCCTCTTGTTTCTTTCCTTCACCAGAAGTTAGCTGACTGCCTCTGCTGATTCCACAGGGTGGGATATTCCCACCCAACACCTGTACCAGTGTATTGTGAACCAGAAAGTGCTTTGTTGTGCTGTGGACTGAGCCGTGCTCTCAGACATGCTGGTGTAAATGTAGATTAACTCATTAAATCAGTGTTATTGAAGTTAAAGGGATTGTGTCAAACTCACATCACAGTCATTCAGAGGAAATTTTAACGCCGTGAGTTTTTTTAGTTTCAGCACAGTTTTATTAGATGTCAATATCACTTTTGGTGTGAAAAAAATGCTTTTCTAAAGGAATAATAAGATTCATTACACAAAGTTTTTTCAAATGTATTTTCGCTTGGTGGTTTGTTTTTTTTTTTCGTTCTGAAAAGAAATCTTTTTTATGCTCTAATGGCCTTACTGGGCATGATAGCAGTGCGTGGCAATATGCAAATACAAAGTTGTCGTGGCATGATCTTCAAATTTAGTAAGATGCTGTTTCCCTTCACTAGAGAGGAGGCAGTCCAGTCATTAAATAACAACTGTGGTAACTTTTCTAGTCTACTGGGATGATACTGTAGTCATTGAGGTTAATTGGTGTTTTTTGTTACAAACACTATGGCTTTTGATCCAAATAACTTAGGATGTGTTTGTAAAGAATGCATTTTATAGCCAGGTAAACTGAGGCATGCAGCAGTGATAATTTAGAAGGGCACATAAGACAGCAAATAAAACGCAGACGTCGTAAACAGCTAGAAAGGTTTAGGGCTAGTCATTGGAGCAGCAGGGGCACTATTGCCTTCATCTGCTTTTGCCCCTGTTAAGTTACAGGGACACGTTTACTGCCTCTGTTAATTGTCACAACTCTTTTTTTGCTTAAATGTCTCCCTGAGTGATTACCCACCTGACCAGCTGTCCCAGGAGCTCTGCCTTCAAGGCAGTAGGATTCCCAGCAGGATAGTCTTAGAAAAGGAAAAGGCTGAAGGAAAACACTGAGAATCTAAAGGTATGCTGGATTTTGAGTGTTGAGAGATAAAATTTCCTAAACGTTGGTTATGATTCTTAATTTAAAGTATTTGTTTGTCACTACATAAGAAAACAATGAATGCTTTGCACACTATCTGGTTATATTTTCCCCAAAGGACTTTGCATATTTTCAGGAAGAAATGACTTTAAATATCCTGCAGTTTTCCCTAAAATATTTCATAGCTTCACAGTCTCCCTGTTAATGAAGTACAGTATGTGCCCTTGTAACATGCCAAATGATTCTAAATTGCTGACAGAATCCTCCAATGGTGTGAAAACAGAGCAAAAGCTTCTGAAAATGATAGGTCCTTTCTGTCTTTGGTCAAGAGGCCGAAAGATTGCAACGGTTTTTCTTACTGTATTGTCACAGAATGTAAGATATTAAAAAGTCACATGGGAATAGTAATTCAGACTCTACTATGAGGAGGAAATGGAGAGGAAATGATTTACTGATGTTTCAGTTCTAACAGCCTACAGTGTCAAGTAATTGCCACCTTCTAAATGCCTTCTCCTAGCAGCCTTTAGGCAGCCATAGGAAGTTCCTTCTTTAGGTTTACACCTTAATGCTACAGTTGCTACACAACCTTTTTATACTGTTTTTCAGCACCTCCTTTTCACCACTGCATGCCCAAATCCTTCCTGGTGTTAAGCTCTCCACACAAAGCTCAACTGCTTATCTCAAGACCTAGTAAAAAGGTCTCACAGGTGAGTAGCAAAGAGTGAGCAATGCCAGATGTAAATTGCAGTCAGATGAAGAAGAAAGCAGAAACTCACAATTAAGTTGAGTAGTTTTAAAGTTGTGCTTACTTTTAAGCTTATGACTTGTGTGACATTTCTGGGGCTATTTAGGTGACTGGGTAAATCTTTTCCAGGTGTGGGGCTACAGTTTCAGGCAGCCTGGTTTAGACAATCTCTTTCAGAAAGACTCATTGATGTACTTGTCCACATACGTTGCAGTATCGACTAAAGTATCATAAGGATAGTAGGAACAATCATACTTTTTCATTTTTTATTTATTTATGTTTGCAAAAATCAAAACATGAGGTTTCTTTGCACTTGAGGCACCACAAATCCTCAAAGCACAACTTCACGCGTTTGTTAAAAGGGATGCCAACAGCAGTCCTGCACCTCGAAAACCAATGTCCAGGTGCAAAATGAAGGATAGATAAAATAATCAGTACCCACCCATAATTATGGAGCATCCCTGAGCCCCAGACCTTCAGTGTCTTATGCTCCCTTTATAAATGATGAGAGGTCACACAGAGTGCCAGGTTTGAATTATTTTAACCCCTGATACATGACCCTCCTAAAGTAACAACGTTTCCTGCATTTTCCCAGTATTCTCCTATTTATTTGCTTTCAGCTACCAAGCATGCCATTTTCTGTCTACTTCATCCTCGGAATATGCATATTAAATAATGGATTAGTTTTCCAGGGTGTATCCTTAGCACCTGCGTTAAGGTTCCTAGTTTCCTTAAGGTCTTTCTGTTATTTGTGGAGAGAGGTTTATTTAAGGAGGTTCAGAGGACCCAGGGCAAATTTGTTGCCCTGGATCTTTTTCTGTTGGAGCATTTTTCTTTGACTACATGAGGAACCACGGAAACAAGTCTTTGAACACAAACACCTACTTAGGTGCCTAAAAGTAGGTAGTGTGAGTGCCCCTATCATTTCCCAGTTAGGAATTTTTCATCACTGGGTAATTTTTCCTGCATGGCTGCAAAAATGGATCATGGATTTTCTGAGATCATAGGATCCTGACGGCAAAGACAAATTCTTCTTCCACATTTGGGTAGTAGCTCTAAAAAGTCACTAAAAGTCACATCTTGCAACAAACAAGGGGATTAAATTTGCAAAGCTAATATCCATAATGAGGAGTGGTTTTGTCCCCTTGAAAAAGTGGGTAACTACATTTCTCCAGGAGGCTTACAAGGAACAGCCAGTTTCCTTTTCTGTGCAGCATGCTGTAATTGCCTGCCTGGTAGTGGCTGTCTTCTCCATGAGTCTCCCAGCAAGTTAATCCCACTCCATCATCTCCTAGGTGTTTCTCTGTACAGATTACTGTTCCCTGGAGGTGGAAACCAACACCAGGCTTCTCTCTTGCCCCTTCTAGCCTCTGACATTGCTCATGATCCAGCCTTTAAGGTCTGCCTGCAGTTAACCTGGGAATGTTTCAGAGGTAACAGCTGTAGCTGCAGGGAATTGACTAAAAATACAGTAGGTTGACTAGTGCATTAATCCTCAGTAGCACGGTCCGAAATTATATGTGGAAGAGAAAGTTCATTATTGCTGCTATCCTCTAACAACAATGACAAGGGTGAGGCTTGAGCTGCTTTTCATAATGTATGTTTCTACGGCTGTCGTTCTGCAACAGCAGTGTGGTGAGAAAAGGAAGTGTCTGAAAATTGTGATGCCTGTTTTAAATTTTTCTAATCACAGTGAAGTGAAATGTGTTTAAGAGCTCTGTAATGCCTATATGCTCCATGTAGTACGCCTTCCATCAAGGTGCTAATTTCCTTGCCTCTAGTGACAAAAAATAAAAGCTACACTTTCTTAAACCCAGCTGTTAGGGTATCAAAGGAAACAAAATGAAAGAAAGAAATGAAGTGAATGCAGTGTATAAAAGGAAAACACATAGACTGGTAATGAAAAGAAAAATTACACCAGAAAATTTAAATTACTACATAAATGGAAATGTTGAGATGACAATTTTGAGTCACTATCTGAAATTCCTGCAAAAATATGACTTATATACCTGTCACTCAATGTCAAGACCTGGTTTCCACTCTAACAGAAGCAGAGAATGATGATATATAGCTATACTGCACTCACATGCTTACAATGTTTGCAGCCTGTCTTTGATGCATTAATTTCTCAGTGAGATTCTTTTAAAATAATTGTTAGTGAGGAATGACTGTCTTTCCATCTAGCTTCACCCAGGATGTACTTTATTGTTAGCATCAGTTTCATTCCCACCAAAATACTCTATAAAATGTAGGGTGTTTTTATCCAGTATTTGTGGGACACCATCTCTGGTTTTGTAGTTTTGATGATGGTTTGAAATCTAAAGGAGGGCAGAAGAACTGGCACATTTCTTTCCAAAGAGCTTTTCCATTAATAAAGATTAATATATTCCTATGCCTTCTCCACAACTATTTAGAAAAGTCTTATCCCCCTCGGGGATAGCCTGTGAATCAGCAAAATAACTTTCTATGGTCCTGCAAAAGGGGAAGGTCCCAGATCTTCTCACTACAGAGGATGTAGTTAGAAGGACCTTGTGTGTTTAAATGGGTCTGGGAGAAATGAGGCTTCCTTATGAGCAGAGGAAAGGCATAGCTGTTGTGCATACCCCAAAGAGTGTGGTAGAAAAAGGAAGATGCTTTCCTCCTCTCATCAGGGGGCGAAGAGCCATTTCGTGCTCTATATTCTGTAGCAATGAATGGGGGCTATGTGAGCTCTTCAGTTTCTCCTTGGCTGGATGGTAGAGTCCAGAGGAGCATGATTTTGGCTGTGTCTCTGGCTCTCAGATGGTGGAAAAGAAAGATGTTCTAACTTCCTAAATTAAATGCTAGGCCTTTGTAATGTAGAGTCTTGAGTTCACTTCCTCCACGATTTTCACCAGGGTTTAGTAAACGGCTCCTGTTTTGGACTTCTCAGAAAAAGACAATGAAGCTAGCAGCTGGTCTATAGAAAGATCCTCAAGAAGGGCTGTCAGACTTGCCTTCTTACTTGAGCACAAGGGCCCTGGATGTCTGAAAATGAAGGAATATGGGGACCATGATCTATGTTTAATGACAGAAGGAAAGTAAAAGATCTTTTAATTTTATTATAACTGCCATATAATTCCTTCTGATTTATCTTCTTGTTCGTGGCCCGGAGAGTTTTTCAAAATCTTGGTCCAGGCCACCAACTGAAAATGTAGTATTAAGTAAAAAGAGTACGAGTCTCAAACAACTTATATTCTAATTTGGAACAACCCAAAAAGAGTGAACTCTTTCTCACATGCACACTCTCCTCTCACTTTATCTGCTTTGGGGAAGGAAACTGTCTATTTCACATACTTTCATGGGAGATAACAGTGTGTCTTCCATGTTGAAATGGTCTTCCCCAGATGGAGAAAAGCAGAAAGCATCCCTCTGAATCTTGGAAATCTTCCCTGTGAAAATGACCAAAATCAATACACCTCAGCAAAAAACTTACTTGAAATCTTTCACCTACTTCCAAAAGTGACAACCAACGGAAACAGGAAAGTTGTGAACAAAACTTGTCAGGGCGAGTCTGTAGCTGGGACTGAATATCTCACAGTTGATGTTTCTTCTCAACTTTTCCCATTCCCAGCACAATATTTGGGAAAAGGGAGCTGTCAAAATTTGGACCATAGATACTATATGCAGATAGCACCAATGAAATATAAATGAAATACAAAATTTCAATTCCCGTAACAAGTTAAAGGCTTCAGGCTTCCTCTTAGAGACACAGTTTAAACTGAAATGTCATAGGCTAGTGCCTTTCCTGCTTATCAAAGATTGCTCCTTAATTAAAATAAGAGTTCTCATTTTTATACTGCAGTGACTTCAGCTCCTGTTTCTTGAGCTGTATTTTTTGATGTAGTGAATAACATTAAAACTTTTCCGTATTATGAGCAGGAATATCAGTCTCTTGAAGTAGTGGGCAGATAGGCACATGAATGATCTGATCACTGTCAGGGGGACTGAATGTACTGGGGGTAGGCAAAAGTAAGAAGATTATTTATCTCATCTTAATATTTCTCCTTGCTATTGTTATTGAGGCCAAATCTTACAGTGCTTAGCCTAAAATACCACTGAAGATCATGGGATTATATTTGTCATGATCAAAGCCTAAGAAAGCTCCATAATTTGGTCCATTATAATTTCAATTTCATTTAAATAGTTCCTCAAAGCTCCCTGCTGCCCTTCCCTAAAACTCATTCTTCAACAGAAGAATACATAGTGCTAACTCCAATGAGCCAACAGTCTAAGACCTGCTAATACTCACTGATTGTTTCACTTGCAGCACATAAACAATCCCACAAGTTTTCATTGGATTGTCTTCTGTACTTTCACAAATCTTGCCCTTTGTGTGGGAAGGTGAGGATAATACTGTGCAACAGCTTAACTGTGAAGGTGATGTCTGAGCAGAAAGAATTGGGTAATTTTTTATAGGTTTGGCTCCTGCTCTTGATTCTTTTATTTATCGCTAGACTAAGAAATAAATAGAAAAAAAAATGTTAATATCTGCATTGGAGAAAAAGTTCATTTCTTTCTTAAGATAGCTTCTTGTTTCACTTCAAGTTGGAAAAAGCAAATGAGAAATATTTGGACTTGAGGCTGCAACATGTGGGAGATGTGCTTAAGTCTGGCAAAGAAAAGAAGGTGATGAAGAAGTGGTAGTTCAGGAAGAAAAAGTGCGATATTTTAACTGAGAGTATTTCTGGAAGACTGTAAGAGAGATAACATGAAAACAGTCTTTCTTCTTCTTTTTAATACTTTTTACTTTTATGAACAATGTATTGCTACAGACCTGTGGATGCATGAAAAGAGACAAATTCTGAATTTTGCTTGCACAAATGCTGAAGTGGGAGTAAGAGTTCAAAAAGAGTTCCATCTTACTCAGTTACTTAAAGACCATAGCTGTGGAGGGAGTAAAGTATGAGAAGTACTCACAAGCTCTATCTATGCTGTCTTGTAAGAGCATCCTCAAGGCAAGATTTCCTGACCACTCTCAATGTCTTTACAGTGGAATGCTTGGGGAAGTAGCTTAGACTAGCAGGTTGCTTGGTCTTTGCATGACCCTCTTGCCTCCCTTCAGGTAGTGTGAAGGTCCCAGAAGAAGAGGAGAGGTCTCTGGTGATGTTGGTGTCTGCCAGCACACATCCCACCACAGGAACGTGCCCACCTGTGCAACGATTCTGTGCTGAGCATCACCCCCTCTCAGACACCCTACGTGATGCAGGGAGGTCTGCTGCCCCACCAGCAGCGTCGCATCGGCTGGAGGGATGGTGCTTGTCTCACACAGCCCAGGGCACCTGCCCCTTCCTTGGGTGTAAGCTGTGTTTGCCTTGATGCACCGAATCAGCCCTAATGTACTCCATAACTGATCTTGCTTGCCTTTTCCCCTACTCTGAGGAAGCTGGATGAATTTTGGACTGAGGGTTGCCAGGCAACATAAATTCACCTAGCAACTACTTGCCTGCAATGCAAGTGGGCAGCATAGCATGCCTTGCTGCCAGGGTCACATGGATGTGGACATCTGCTCCTGTTTTGCGCCTTTGTAGGTCCTGTGATCCTACTCTGCTCCCCTTGCCTCCCAGCTTGGCTTGCTGTCTCATTTCTGAGTGACCATTACCTCTGTCCCACTGCCTTTCCCACAGACACAGAGAAAAACCAAGAGGGAAGGTCTGTGATTTGTCTTCAGCACAACTACCAGGCTGTATGGTCACTACCCCTGGCCCCCTTGTCTCCCTCTGCCCTCCTCTTGCTCATTCCCTGCATTGTAGCCCGGTGTGCTGCAGAGGAAAGAACACATACAGCCCCATGACTGTGGTGCAGAGCTGCTGTCTTGGATACAACGCTGGACAGATTAGGTGTCTGAGTGCATATCAAAAACACTATTCAGAGAAGCCTAGGATGCTCTCCAAGCCACACAGGGAAGTGTATCCTTAACTCCCTCTTTGTGCTTTCAGTTGTCTTCTAATCCCTTCCAACTCCTGCAGGCAATGTCCACCACCACTTGCCCACCTTTCATGAGGACATATCTCCAAACAGTCTGATTTTTCTGGGAGAAATAGACAGAAAATCTGGTGACCCCATCAGGACAGACCTGCTGGGCAGGAGTGCTGAAAACAACAGATGGGGGAACTCTATGCATTTCATAACAGGGAACAGAGCTCTGTGAGGAACTAATGTGTTTACAAAAGGCTGGTCTGGCCTCTCTCAGATCCTTCACCCTCCCGAAGAATGCAAATGGAATATATCACCAGCGTCGGTGAGAGCCAGGACTGGTTTCTGCAGTCCGGAGCTCAGACTCCCTGTTCTTCGGGTTGCCACAATGGAAACAGAAAGAGGCTCTGCATAAGATACTGTATGAATCATGGAAATTATTGCTATTTTTAGTGGTCACATCACCATTTATGGATGAAATTGTGGCACTTTCTTTTAGAACACCTTTCAGGTGTGCCTTGTCTTTGGGATGTCACTAGTAGTTGTTGTCTATGAAGGGTTGCAGATTGATCAAATGAGACTATACTAAAATAATAATTGGTATAATTTTGGATCATACCTTTAAAAAAGGGTTTAAAAAAGTACTGTTTTTCAAGGACCGCCTATGAAATCACTTGATTTGTCCATGGTCTCAGTGTGGGAAGGAAAGACTTTTTGCACTGGGGTCTTGTTGGAAGCAAGTTGGAGCACTTTGACAGTCTGTTGTCTTCTGAGTTGGAGGGAGTAATCTTAGTTCCTAAATTTACCCCACCTGATAGCTTTTGCCTGTGACACCACTGTTAATCGTGTGCTTGTGATTCTACAGCAGACCTTTATGATTTCTCCAGAGAGAAATGTATCAGTGTTATGTATTGGTGTCTGGGCCCAACATCATGTACCAACAAGAGGGTAGTTACCAGAGCAATGTCCTGAACTTGGAGTCTTGGGGATAGATCCATGTATAGCTCCTTGCTCCACATTGGCTTTTAGGTAAGATGAGGTCAACAGGTATTCACTGAGTGTGCTGGTAGGCAGAAAGGAAGGCTGCTTCTTCAGGGGCATCAGAAAGAGTGACAGCCCTCTGGCTGCAAGCGTGTCTCAACCCATCCTAGGTTTTATTGTCTCTATCTGATGCTCTCTGTGCAGAGTCAGGGTGGTGTCCCTTTAGCAGGATGATGGGGTGGTGCTGCAGCACGGGGTGTGTATGTACACAACACTAAGACATGGCTGTGGATGTTGTTTACCTGGACTGCAGTAAAACCTTTCACAGTTTCCCACAGCATTCTCCTGGAGAAATTGGCTACNTTTGTATGAGAGTGTGGCCAGCAGGACTAGGGAAGCGTTTGTCCTCCTGTGCTCAGCACTGGTGAGGTTGCATCTTGAATACTGTGTTCAGTGTTGGGCCACTCACTGCAAGAAAGATATTGGGGTGCTGGAGCGTGTTCAGAGAAGGGCAACAACGGTGATGAGGGTCTCGAGCACAGGTCTTATGAGGAGCGGCTGAGGGAACTGGAGTTGTTCAGCCTGGAGAAAAGGAGGCTGAGGGGAGACATTATCTCTCTCTGCAACTACCTGAAAGGAGGTTGCAGTGAGGTGAGGGTAGGTCTCTTCTCCCAAGTAACAAAAAATAGGAAAAAAGCAAACGGCTTCAAGTTGTGGCAGAAGAGGTTTAGATTTGGTATTAGGAAAATATTCTTCACTGAGAGGGTGGTCAAGCATTGCAACAGACTGCCCAGGGAAGTGGTTGAATCATTGTCACTGAACATATTTAAAAGAGGTGTAGATGTAGTGCTGAGGGACATGGTTTATTGGCAACTTAGTAGTGCTAGGTTAATAGTTGTACTTGATGATCTTTAAGGTCAAGGTTCCTTCCAACAAAAATGACTCTATGGTGTTACATCTCAGGAGAAAGACAAATGGCACTAGGTGCTGTCACAGTCTGTGGAAATGGTTGTGCTCCCAGGAGTGCTGCAACCAGTGTCACGGATGTGGACGTGGATGTGTCTGAGGCAAATAGGGGTTTTCCTTAATAACGTAGAGAACAGACACATGCAGGCACTCTCCTGCTGTGCTCCTCAGGAGTCATCTAATAGAAGATGTGGCCACCAAACAGCACTGCATTTCTCTGTGTTGTTTCACTTGCTGCACAGAGAGGTGCAAGTCTCCTCACATATAATTTTTGCCACTGTCAAACTGATAAAACAGGCCGAAGTGAAATGGCTATCCAAGTAAAATATGCCCAAGCATAATCTAACACATAGCTTGATCAACCCATCAGACAGCGCACAACAGAAAAAAGGATGACAAACTTGGATGAACAAGTACAAGTCTGGCGTCAGAGAAGCTCACTGCAAACCCACACAGAGAACTACTGTTAGGTTCAGAGCAGCAGACAATTTAAGCTAATTTGTCATTTGTGACAACTGATTTGTAAGAAATGGCAACTATGTTTCAGAGAAGAATTCATGTCCCACTACGTGTCCTTGAAGAAAGCAGTTTCTTCTAAAAGGCAGAAAATAGCAACCCTATTCATGTGCATGCAGAAGAAAGATCATAGAATCATAGAATCATGGAATCGGTGAGGTTGGAAGGGACCTTTAAGATCAAGTCCAACCATTAACCTACCCTGACAAAAACCACTTCTAAACCATGTCCCTAAGTACCTCATCTACCCTTTTCTTAAACACCTCCAGGGATGGGGAATCCACC
>VXBO01011978.1:189194-208336 GCA_013400135.1 Rhinoptilus africanus
AAGAGTACACCTCTCCAGGCCATGAGCAGCCAGTTTCTCCAGGAGAAGGCTGTGGGAAATGGTGTCAAAAGCTTTGCAAAAATCCAGGTAGATGACATCCACAGCTTTTCCCTCATCCACCAAGTGGGTCACCTTATCATAGAAGGAGATCAGGTTTGACAGGCATGACCTGCCTTTCATGAACCCATGCTGACTGGGCCTGATCCCCCTGTTCTCCTGCATGTGCCGTGTCATGGCACTGAGGGTGAAGGCCCCTAGCTGATGCCCACGAAGGTGGGAGTTTCTACTAGGTGAGTCTTCCTGCTTTGGTTACTTGACTTGGATGTTTTTCATGCAACTATGAAGAGAGAAGAGTCTGTGTAATCTGTAGGCTCCTTTAGGTAAGGATTAAACACTCATAGGTTCATTTTTTTGGTACTTTACTTTTCAATATGAAGTCTCCTCTTTTTTTTGTGGTGTATTTTGGGGAGGTTTTTGGGGTTTTTTTTGCAACTAAATATTCCTATAATGATTTTACATCTTAACATTTCCTTATAAATATGGAGAGGAACTAGTAAGCTTTTGAAATGTTTGGCAACTCTTATAATATCTACTTTTCAGGTTTTTTCTTCTGTATAAAGAAATCATTTAACTACTTACTTATAGATTCTTCACTTTTTATTGTGCTCTTCTTAACCTTCTTTACTTTGCCTAGAACTGCCTTAAAGCTCAGTGCCAAAGGTGGAGTGCATATTCCAGCTGATACATTGCCAGGGCTGAGTAAAGCAGAAATATCAGCTCTTGTGTTACCTGTGATACTTTTGATAAGGTGCTGGACAGTGACTTCTTTCATTTTTGTTCATAATTGCCTTACAATCCTTGCAGAAGTCTTGGTCAGCTGGGGATTCTGTGGAAGAGGAGATTGTTACTGCCCTTGTAGAGCAGCTGAATCTGGGAAGAACTTCCTGAGACTGCAGAGTGGAGGGAGCATGGATGAAGTCTGGAAACAGCAGCTCCTGAGGCACGAGGGGAGTGCTGAGAGGAGCAAGAAAGAAGCCCCAGGCATCAAAGGGTACATAAAGAGAGACTTCCCATTGTCCAGGGGGCTGGAACAGTCCTATTGCCCCTCAGAAATTTCCTGATTTAGCTGGAACCATGACAGCAAGAATCTAATCTGTGCTTTGAGTACGGAAATTTGTGTTTAAACTGTTTCTTTTTCTGAGACATCTAGTCTAGTCTAGTCTGATCTAATCTAATCTAAACTTTTAGTTGCTCCTTCATCCAAAAAGCTGAATAGTATGGTCATCATAAGATATTGTGACTTTTTGGAGTGTGAAAGACTGATGACATTTTGGAGAAGCTTACTAAAAGAGGAAGTTTGAAACCTGTCATTTATCTAGGGTTCAACTACATCACACGTCAAGATTTGCCTTTCTTGTAACAGTAACTGATTACTAGCTAAATTTCAGTTTGACATCCACTTAAGATAATGCAAACTTTTTTGATATGTCTTTTGTTTATACAAATCTTTTCTCATTTTCCTGTCTGCATCTCATTTATGAAAGCATTGAATGGTAGCTCATGATGGCATAAACTGTACTTCATTGGTATTTCATCTCAGATTGACAGTAACTTGCCCCTTTACCATGTTCTATGCATATACTAGTCAAATATTTATTCCAGTGACTGTTCATGTAATGAATGTAGGTTAGCTAGCCTGTACCCTCTAATATGCTTTCCTTGTGTTACATACACATTATGTTTGACTTTTTCTTTTTTTCTCTGAGTTCTTGAAGATAATCATTAATACTTACAGAATTACTTCAGCTGCCTCTCTTAGTGTTCTAAGGTCAACTTTATCAGGCTCTAATAACTCAAGCAACCTAATTTAGCTTAATATTTTTTAATTACTTTCCTCCCTTTTCTGCTCAGGTTCCTACTCCATAATATTATGATTAATTAATACTGAAAAAATCTGATCATAATTAATCTGTTTGTTACTTCTGAAGTAAAAAAAGTCATTGAACATTTCAGATTTCTCTGTATGGTGCTCTATTTATTCACTTTGTTGGTTACTCAATGAGCCATCATCTTTCTCTTACAGTAGTCCATACTACAATATCGCCATATATTGTTTCAATCTCCACCACCCAGAGACATTCAGTACATCTACTTCTCACATTGTCTGGATTCCAGAGAGCATGTACTTTATTGACACATAATGTGAAAATCATGTCCCACGGTCTAAACGCATTTAAATTTAAGAGTTCGGCCACTACTCAAACCCTCTAACATATCCCACTGAGTCTCTGCAGTGCTGGCCACGTGTTGTGTGCGTACTGATTAACCTCACTTGAGAGAGAGAAGTAGTGAAATATTTATTAATATAAAACAGTGATTTAACAGTAGTGAATGCAACAGTGTTTTATGAGATTTGATGGAAAGGTACACTTGATTATTTTCTGCATACAGGACAGGGTCAGACAAGCTATCAGGGTCAGCCTCCATTGATTCACAAAGTTCAGAAAGGACCCCCTGGCTTTCCATACTCCTTCTCAGCGAGGACTCTAGGTGCAGCTGGATCCAATCCTCATCCCAGACTTGGTCAACAGTTTATGTCTAAAGGGTTATATACACGCGATCAATCATTTATATCACTTAGCTAGGATTTCAAAGTTTAGCATGCTATTAGTCACTAACTGAGAATCTGTTGTGGCAAGGAATTTCTCAGCCTCAAGTAGTAGAACCTTAAGCGAGTGTCCCACTCAAGGGGAGATCCTGACGTACAGCCCACTGCTGTGCAGGTGGGTTCAAAGGGCTCTTGCACTGCCCGCTGTTTATGGAATAAGATAATTGACCTATAGTCATATTCCCATGGGAACAAAATGTCTAGGTTCCCACTCCGGACAGTGTTTTGGCTGTGTTGCCAGACGTCCCCCAAAGTCCAGGTGCAACTCATCACAACTCCCACTGAAAGTTATAGCTTGAGCAGGAGCTGGAATTGGGGGAAAGGGGGAAAGAACACCACCACACCACAACACAGTTTTGGCTGTATGTGACTTGTAGCTCTTCTGTTTTATCCCTAGCTCTAGAGCGTGGCCATACAGAGGTTTCAAAAACTTGCCTGCTGCTTCTCTTTTCCTTCCTTTATGACCCTATTGTAACTTGCCTTTAAACTCATAAAAAAATGAATCATTTCTTCTGCCTGCATCTCCCTCTCATAAAAGCACACACTCACACTTTTGACCTATTGAACTTTTTACTACTTGGTGCTGGTAATAAGAGGCTCTGTACCTTCAACGGCTAGCTCAAGTTCAACTAGTTCACTTTCTAGTTAACCAGTTTAACTGAAAGACAAGATAGTGGGAGCTGAAGAGGCCCAGATTTGCATTATGGTTCTTCAAAGAAGGGCATGTGTTACTGCCACTCTGCTGCTAGGTTGGATGTCAGTAGCTTGGTAAATTAAAAGATATAAGGAAGAAAAGCTTTTTGACTTAAGAGCCCGGTAGCCTTAAAGATCCATTACACACTTTTAAAACAAATTATGCATTTCCAGTTGATATCTGTTTATTAAATAATTCAGTTACTTTAAATTCTGTCTAAATATGTTTTTTTTTTTCTTTTAATTTATGAAATCTCCTGACAGGCAATAAAATGTAATAAGCTGTGTTTGGCCAGGGAATATGGGAAGAAGCTTTCTTTTGAGGGGATATGGCAGAGATAGCACGAGGAAGGAAACTTACAAATGCCAAATACACTACTAATTTATTTAGTGTTACAGAAGTGTGTCAGCATAGTGTGAACAGTCATAGATGAATGAGGTACATGAATCATATATTTAAGAGCCTGTTTACAAAGCTCTAGACAGAAATATTGCATGAACTTTTATTTTTTTTTCTTTCCCTGACTGCTTAATTGCTCTCCCCTGACTTTGTTGACAGAGCTGACAAAGTTGAAGTATCTTTTGTTCTGTGAAAATAGATACTTCACTCTTCCTTCCTCAAACTCCCAAACTGACTTATTCAGTCATTGCAAGCCTTCTCTTTTGAGCACAATATTCTTCTTCAGCAAAGACATGTTGAATTTGCTGAGTGGCTCCGATGTCCGTCCTCTAGACAAATGGATTCCATCCCCCTCTAACAGGCCATTTTCATCAAAGAACTTCCCATTGTCATAGAAGCCAAAACTCTCACAACAGCACCAGCCATGTAGCCATGGGTTGATATACTTCATCCATCCATTTCCGGCTGCTCCCTTTTCTCTAGCTGGTAAAACAGAGCAAAACATAACCTGGGCATTAATTTTTTTCACTTCCCTCCCCCCCGCCTCCCCTTTATAGTCTTCATTGATTCTGCCCAGGTTCTGGCTTGCGATGTCATTCATGCCCACATGAAAGAGTAACAATGGGTAGTAGTCCGTGTTCTTGACAAGTTGTGGCACCCTCTCAATGACATCTCATGAGCTCATATACTTCAACTCACTCCAGCAGATTAGGTCTTGCTCTGTTCATTGAATGTTATTTTGAAGAAAACATGAGGAATGGTGAAATTAGGAACAGAAGTTGTTAAATAGGAAGTACTAGAGAAAAAATCCCAGAAGAAAAGTCCATATCTAGATAGCAATCAATAGTTATAAAAAGCCAGTGCCGAGATGATGTGAAAATTCAGTCCAATAGCCTATGTACATTTTAGGTAGAAGTAAAAGAAGATTCATTCTCAATTCCAACAAAAATGTGTCCAGTTCTGGAGTACTGTGTCTGGTTCTGGGCTCCCCGGCTCAAGAAGAGCAGGGAACTGCTGGAGAGGGTACAGCAAAGGGCTACCAAGATGATTAGGGGACTGGAACACCTCTCTTATGAAGAAAGACTGAGGGATTTGAGTCTCTTTAGTCTAGAAAAAAGATGACTGAGGAGGGACATTATCTATCCTTACAAATACTTAGAGGGTGGGTGTCAGGAGGATGGGGCCAGGCTCTTTTCAGTGGTGCCCAGTGGCAGGACAGGAGGGAATGGGCACAAACTTGAGTATAGGAAGTTCCACCTAAACATGAGGAGGAACTTCTTTCCCTTGAGGGTGGCAGAGCCCTGGCACAGGCTGCCCAGGGAGGTGGTGGAGTCTCCGTCTCTGGAGACATTCCAAACCCACCTGGATGGGTTCCTGTGCAACCTGCTCTAAGGTGGCCCTGCTCTGGCAGGGGGTTGGACTACATGATCTCCAGAGGGCCCTTCCAACCCTACCATTCTGTGATTCTATAAAAATCTACCTGCTTCATTAAGAAAGACAATTTTGTTTCTGTAAATGTTTGGAAGGAAACCCTGTTAAGTTTCCAGGTCAATTCTTGCTTTTTCTTGAAGTTTATACGTTCCTAAAATGTTCAATCACTGTTAGCCTCAAATGTAAGTTACCATTAATAATCATGGTCATTTTTCAAAATGAAATTAATTTCGAGTATTATTACCTTTGATTTTACAATGACCTGTAGTTTTTTGTGGGTGACATTTGTGCATTTTTTTTCTACTGACTGAATCTCACTAAGAGCTGGTTTTTGTGTTTGTTTTTTAACGTGTTTTTTGCTTGGGAGGGTAATACGAGGCAGTTGGGTAAGAGAAAATGATTGCTGGACACAATTTCTTACGAAAGAGAGTCTATATGCTACCAGTCTGCCTGACTATGATCTTTATATTTTAGGATGTACATAATCATATTCACAGGGATTCAGAGATGATGTAAAGAGAGACCCGTAAAGCTTCAAAACCTTGTGCATGTAGCAGGTACACCAACAAGGATGCTCCTATATAAGCTTAGTTAAAACGAGGTGCAAAGTGGACCTGTTGGGACTGTCCACTGAGAAGTCTGCTACCAATTTCTTCTCGTGGGCAAAAAAGTGCCCAGGCTCTGTTGGGCCACACCAAAGGGAGTCTGAAAGACGAAGCTGGCGGTTCTGGCAAGGACTACACCAGTTAGAAAAGAGTGAGTGCTCCAAAAATATTGCTCACTGCCTGTTTGCTGCAGAAGGAGACCAGCCCAGCTGTGGAAAGGGTCTCTAGTGTCACACAGTAGGAGGCACATATGGACCTGGCAGTCCTGAGCTGTCTGGAAAACAAGGTGAGGGGGTAAGGTTTTGGGGCTAGTGTTCCTTAGCGAAATAGGGCAACTTGAAAATCAAGGGGAAAAATTTGTGCTGAAGGGCCCATATGGAGGCTCCGTATTAATTATTTCTATTATTCCACTTCTTGGATTTAGAAAAAAACTAATCGGCGAAGTGTAGCTTTTGTGTTCATTGAGTGGAGGTGATCAAAATTTTCACAGGGTCCAGAAGCCTGGTAAGTACTCTACCTTCAAATGCTTTATCCAGAGCTCTTTGCTGTATAACTTTGGGTTGAATTTTTCACGGGAATTGCCCTTTAAAGGCAAGCAAGCAATTCCTCTTCCCTCCCTCTAAAACTTAAAACTGTCTTTTTTATATGATCAAATAAACACTGATAATAAGAATGACCCATTGCAGAATTTTCTTCTCCTTTCATTACTGTTATTAATTAATTCATGCTACTGTGAGTGCTTGATTTAAGAGGAAGCAATGCCAATTAAGAATAATTGGGAACCAGGGTGCTAGATGTGATTTTTTAAATATGTATTAAGAGTAATAAGGAGAGCAACTACACACACTATTGCATTTTGGTTCATGTCTGTCCCTCTGCTTGTTACATTCTAGCACTAAAATGAGTTTTAAATAGATTATTAGTAACTGATATTTATTCCAGACCATGCAACAGGAAAGAAATTAACTTCAAAGAGATGCTAATTAACTCAGAAGTGCACAGACTACCTGGAGTGACATCAGTTCAAAGTCATTTGTACTAGGTTCTTTTCCATGGTCAGAGCTCTAATCAGTTGATTTTAGCACAGATTTATATCCAAAACAGTGAATACTTTGATCCCATAATATTTGAAAGATCAAAGATTCATACGTATCACTGTACTTAAGCAGGATCTAGCATAATACGTCTGCTCCAGTTTCTTCCAAAAACCCTTAACAGCTAACTCACTTCAGCTGCTGGGTTCAAATAATGGAAAAATGCCATTTGACTGGGCACTTTTTGAAAGAAGTATTGAAAAATGTCTTTCTGGTAGTTTTGTGACTGTGCCAAGGAGTTTATGATACAGATCCCTTTCCTTGTGCTGCATTTCTTTGACTTCAAAGGTTCATGTAGAACTTGTCTGCCTGTTCTCATTACTCACTCTCTCACTCTAGTTCAAACATTAGCTGTTACATTGTGCAGAATGTACATTGGTTTTGTCTTAATTTGTATATAATTTTGGTCCATGCATAGGCTACGACTGAAAGCATCATGTCATTTTCAGTCTTGCAGGAAGGTTTTAATCACAGCTCAGTTGTCAGCCATGAGCAGGAGTGAAAAAAGCTGTGCAGACCTCTTTTGTTTAACTCTGTTTTCCACTTCTGAAATGTTTGTGCAGCTCTTACCTCTGATCAGGTTAAAACCATAATATTAAATCAGAAGGTATTTTCATAGAATCATAGAATGGTTTGGATTGGAAGAGGCCTTAAAGACCACCTAGTTCCAACCCCCTGCCCTGGGCAGGGACACCTCCCACTAGACCAGGCTGCTCAAAGCCCCATCCAGCCTGGCCTTGAACACTTCCAGGGATGTTCCTAGCTGGTTTACAGAGCGTATTTTTTATGACGCCTGCTCACCCACACAAATAAGGCTTAAACTGGGAGTGTGGGTCTGTGAAACACAACTGGAAGTTGCAAGGGAATTTTGCTAAGCTACCTGAGCCAGGTAACAGTAGCCAGAAGGAATGTGAACTTCAAAGCTGGGCCACACAAACCTGAGGCACCTGGGAATGTGCTCTGGTTGCCAGGTTGCAGGTTGCCAACCTGCACCAAAGTCATCCCTGTTCTCTTTTTGTTATTATCCTTAGCTAAGTGAAACTCTTTAACCTTTTTTAGGCTGGCAATCCAACCCCCAGACAGAATGTAAGCAATACCGTGTATGAGCTGACCTATATATCCAAGTACCTACACACAGATCTCATGACAGGACCAGAGACACTACTTGCAGAAAGACTGTAAAATTTTCCTTACATAACTGACCACGATCTCTCCTGAACATTTCCCTGAGAATTCTTTTCTATATAAGTCAGAGCCACTTTTTAAAACTCTTTCAAATGTCCACAATAAGCTTTCAACCAACCAACTAGATCTCCAGGATAACTTTGGCCAACAAAGTCATGTGAATCACACTTAGGGGAGAAGGAAATTCTGCAGTCATACACTTGACCTAATTTTGGTTAGTGTATTTGGATGAAATGCATTTATTTAGCCACAAGGCTTTTTGTACATCTAGAAACCCAACTTTTTTTGATCTACTTACATTAAACATACCACTTAGAATTTTGTTTTGTGAACTAAAATGACTCCTAGTGTGAATTCAATAGATCTATTGAAAGTTATGAGAACCAGGAAATAGAGTGTCCACAACCAACATACTAACATATTAATCACAGAAAGAGAAGATAATCTCACGGTACTTTTCAGGTAGTTTGAATTTGATTTCCTTCTAATCATGGTACAGGAGAGAGGACTGGGTGTAGGATCAGCACCTTCTCCATCATTCCCCACCCCAGCAGCTCGGGTCCAAAGACCACAAACATCAATGGGCACCTTCAGGTTGCTACAAAAAGCCCTTGGGTGAAAGCATTAGCACATAAAAAGGCATGCATTAGCATGGGAATGAACCCTCCTTCCCTGGCTTAAAACGGATTTCAGGAGATGTTAAATAAAGCTTTATATTTGTGTAGAAGCTTTATGTTTATGTTGGTTTCTGCAAGAAGCAGTATTATTTGGATTAACACTTATAATTAAAAGGGACTTTTAGAAACAGGAATGGAGAGGATTGTAAAAGTGATGACCGCAAGGATTGCTGGGAGAAGAGCAGGGATTTACAGTAGTCTGACTTGGGTGCTGTTTTCCTTTGGGAACAAAGAGTGGGAGGGTGCCAGCAGCCCACCTCCCTTTCCGTGTTGGCAGCTTGGTGTGCCACCTGCTGTCCCCGGCAGGAGAAGGAGCGGAAAAAAGACCTTGACAGGAAAGATTTGATTATAACCAGCCACTTCTCTTGTTCTCACCTTTTTCCAAAAGTGCACATCATTCATCCCTAATTCATAATTTATTGCTGTGTCTTTCTTAACAGTAATCTTACCTTGAACACCATTCACATCAGCAGCAACAGGTCATGCTGACTTGAAACCACACATATGCTCAACTTGTAAGGAGGTCGGCCAGTCACAGAGAGAGTTAAGGAAGAAAAGAAAGTATCACTTGTCAGTGCTGACAGGGAAAGAACTGGGCAATAGCTTACCTGTGCACCAGGACAGACTGGGGAGCACTCACATGGTTTTCATGATAGAAAATGCAACTGCATCTGGCGGCTGCTGGTGCTGTAAGCAGCTGTTTCAGTCACAACCCACTAGAGGAAAGAAGATTTTACCCTGATTAAAGCAAGAAACCGTGTTCAACAGCAGGAAAGAAGGGTTCAACAGACTCCTCCACTGTGCAATATTGGACAAGTCCAGTAGGAGATTCCAACTAAACTGGGATATACAGGTAAAAGTAAAAGAACTGCAGGGTAGTAGAAGGCATCTGTAAAGAGAGAATGTATTCATCATACTGGTTGAAAATTACACACACAGTGGTAAACTAGCTTTTGTTATTCATTCTTTTGTTCTTTGTTTTTTTCTGACTTTAATCTCACTACCTTTCCCCGATGTTATCCTTCTTCCTTCATACCTGTCAATATGCACTGAAAGCTTTGACCCACTACCTACAAACTGCCAGACCTTTCCTTTCAGCCAGTTCATGAACCACTCATCACCAAAGGACTGTTCAATATATTCAGCCAAAAATAATACTAAATTCCCATCAGGAAGCTTGAGCTGTCCCAGTACCTAAAGAGAATTTCAGGGTAATTCAACCAAAAACTGATTAGCCTTGTCTAACAAGAGCTCGTTTAAAACTTCCACTGAAATGTAGTAGCACATAAAATCAATTTTTTAATATATAATGTTATCTGATGTTCTTCTCTTTTTCTCCTCTTTTGTTTGAAAATGGGCAAAACCAGAAGGTATGCAGTGCAAGATGTATGCATGGCAGTCTCCCAAGTCTGATAAAAATGTTTTTGACGGCCAGCTATCTTTTTTTGGGGGGGTTTTCACTGAAAAATCCAAGTGTCTCTGAAAGCATAAATAAACAAGTTATGCTTTTTACTGTAAGGTTTCAGATGAAAAAAAAAACGAAACCAAAAACAAAAACCAGAGCAAAAGCAAGACAGTGTTCCTTTGCTCGGCATGATTGCTACCTTACCCACCTCGGGATGCCAAGAGCTGGGTAAGAGCAACATGAAGGTGTACTAGACAAGAACTAACAGTTTGTGACTGTCCTACAAAGCCTATGGAAAACTTAACAGCCTGTAAAATGGGAGTGTGCATCCACCAACATTGTCCCACAGTCAGTGCTGCCAGTTCACCCTGTGGCACATCAGATTCCTCAGACCCAAATTCTCCCCCTCTCTCCTATTGCTGGCTGAAAAGCCCATTTCTGTGTCACTCTGACAGCTCTGTATCAAAGACCTTGCCTCCACCACACTCACTTGGGCACAAACCTCTTTGGTCTGCGGGATATAGAGAAAAGCAAGCTTCAAGGGGACATCTGCTTACAGAGCTTTTTTCTACCTACCCTGCACACAGGTGTTGGCTACTCTGTCCTCTGCCTTCAAAACAAATCCTGACTTCCACGCACCGCAGAGAGCCTCAGCAGATGACAGAGATATTTCAGTCTTGGTTTGCTGCTCTGCAAGACCTCAGCAAGCCCATCGGAGAGCCCGGGGTGCAAACCTTGTCAGGCACGGGCAGGCTGTGTCTGTCTGAGCTCATCATAGCAGGGTGGTCTGCCCTCGGGACCACAGGGCCAAGGCTTCCCCATCTTCCCAGGTGGAAAGGGTTTGCTCCCCTCCTCTCCCAAAAGCCCCACTGCGTGGACTGCCAATCAATACGAGTTAGCAAGGCTGCCCGTATCTGCATTAATATTGAAGTAAGCATTGAGCTTTCCAAAATAATAAAGTCGGGCTTGAGAGGTGCTAACAACTCCACTGATTTAATCTGAATCAGATTAAATATTCATTTCAATAAGATCTGAAAAGGCACGTTTTTGAGACTCCTTTAATTTGCAGAGCAAGCCATAAAGGGAGGTAACAAGGGGATAGCAGGGCCGCTACTTCCGAATCCACCTCAATGGTGGTATTTGGCAAATCAAGAAATGTTTATTGTTTGAGTCCTTTTGGGTTTGTTTATTTATTTAGCTCTGCCTTCCACTCCCTTTGTAATTTTGGCAGAAAGCTTGCAATGAATTCTTCTAGGAGTAGATGGAGGAGTATGTCATTTCAACTTTTTGCCTGATGTACCCATCAAATTATTAATTTCTCAGGCTGCTAAAGGATATTTAAATTCATAACTTTTTTAACCAAAGACAAGGTTTACACACTGAAAAAAATGAATGTTGTTAAGGGTTAAATGTACAGTTTTGCACTTAAATGAATCATAAATTCATTCCAGTCACTCTTCTACTGATCTTTGTTTTTATTACTTTATTTTATGATCAAAGATACTTCACAATTGTGAACCATGCTAATAATTGGCAAGATAAGGTGACAATTCAAGCAGAAGTGACCCATGTAGATAACAACCACAAAGCTGATGATGTGAAAAGAACAGAATTGGCATTGAAATATTTTCAATAAGAAAAAAAAAAACAAAAAAACCCAGACTAAATGACATGGTTTTGTATATTTGTGTTGTATGTTTAAATGCGAGTGTAATTTGGGTGCCTGATTTGCACAGACTCTAAAAAAACATTCATTAATGTGCCTATGCATATAAACACATGTGTGCATGTTCATACATACTTAGGGTTATATATATTAGAGATTACAGTGTCAGGTGAAACATTCATTAATTAAGTCCCTTCAGCTATATCCCCTGTACTCTGACCACTGCTCTGCCTCCACAACAGCTGTCACTAATAGCCAAATCTCTAAGCAGCTCCTATCAGCTGCCAAGTTTTAAAAAATAAACATTAGTCTCCCAGCACAATATGTCATCCCTTTGACTAATATGAGAATCACCTTCTGTGCCCTTGCTTAACATCACTCTTCTTTTCTTTCCTGCTCTTTCCTTCTTTCCCTCCCTCACTCCTCTCACAGCTGCCTAGGAAGGAGAAAATGAGCAATCTTAACTCTTGGACAACTAACAGATGGAAGACCTGATTCATTGGCAGTGTTCCAGGTAGTGAGAAACAGGAATTTTATTTTATATATCTAAGTTTCATACTTATATTACACAGACATGTATTACATACTTAAAAGATACTTGAAGTTACTTCAAAAACTTTGTCATCTCTGACTCTGCATGAAGATTCAGTCCATTTTTTTTTTTTGCCATGAACTGAGGGTACTTAAGTACAATCCCTTAAAAGTGGAAGTGAAAAATAGCCACATAAAATAATATTTTTACAGGTCCAACTCTAGGTGCCAAAAATACTACCAAAGCAATTTTCTATGTAACGTTAGACACAGAAAAAAAGACAGTATAAAGTGATCATGCATTGCTCCTGTTCTCAAAACACTTTCTTAACTACTTCCCCCTCAGCAAAGCTCTAAAACACATCCATCTCTTCCATAATCCTGTGTTCAAAGACCCTACAAGCTTTAATGCACTTACCTGCTGCACATGACCTCTGACAAAGAGGAAAACTATTACCCTTCTATTAGAGGTGGGAAACTTAGACACAGAGAGTAACTTGGTCTGCCTGAAGCCACAGAAGAAAACTGTGGAGTAATCCAGTCTTGAATCCAGGGCTCCTGGGCCAAGTTGTTGTCTTTTGGCATCTTTCATCACCAACTTTTGATATGACTTGTACAGAGCTGCTCAAGCATAAGGAGGTCATTGCACTGCAGGAATCTTTCAGTCAGAAAGCTCCAGCTGTGGTATATTTTTTGGTGCATTTTGTCATATTTGTGGACTCGAAATAAAATTCTGTTCCATTTGCCAGGGAGTTTGAATACAATTAGTTTTCATTGCAATTCTGAATGAAAGTTAGTGCAAAAATATCACACTTCTTCCTGAGAAGGGTGGCCCTGTTCTTTATAGATTAGATGCAATAGCAACTCACTGCATTCCCCATCCAACCCTGGCTGCTTTTATATACGTTAGCTTTGTTAAGCTGTAGAAACAGATGTAAGGTGCAGTTTTCAAAAGTAATACATAAATCCTTGAAAGCACTCAGGCACCTGGTGTTCGTTTAGAAAGTCAGGGAAGCTAAATTCCTAGGACCTCAGGTAGGAAGGAAGCTACATACCTAAGGTCTAGGATATTCCAATATCTGCACTCAGCTTTTACTTTTGAAAACAGGACAAGCATTTGAGTCAGAAAGGCTGACAGCCCTTTCTGTGGCTTTCATTATCTGTTCCACTGATTCCTGAAGGTCACTTATGCTCCTTTGTTAATTTTCCTGTCTAAAAATAGGTCAGTTAAAAGAGGAATACTCACACAATCTCAGTTTTTGTAAATCTTAGAATGGTGTTGAATGAGGGAAAGGCTGAAGGTGAAATACTTTTAGTTTGATAAAGGTTTGAAATTACCAAATTTAATATTTCTAGCATTGTGTACTAGCATCCATGAATATTTTACAAACTTTCTTCCTGGGCCATGGGAAAGATTCTGCCCATTTTCTCCAGAACTCCAGTACAGGTGAAGCTCCTGAAATCAAAGACAAATGACAGCATGTCGGAAACAAAAATTCAAAATGTTGATAAAGGCATTCCTCCTTACTATGGGATAAAAGCTTTGCAACTTATTTTCTTTACTTTCTTTCCTGAATAAAAAAAATATTTGGTATGACCTTCTTCTCTCCTAACTTTTTTAGAAGTATGGGACCTTGAGTAGGTCTTTAAATGTTTCCATGAAATGCACACTTTCAGAATCCAACAACCTGTTGAGAGTAATCCATGAAAACATCAATTTCAAAGAAGCCACTTCCTTGTCCAGGAGAAAACATGTAACTGTGTGGGGAGAGGTGTCCACTTTATTCCAGCCAGTGCAATCCTAATAAAGACTCCTAGGTTAGATTTATATAAACCCCTGTTCTTCTATATGTGTCATGAAAAGAAGTATCATTTTAGATAATTCCTCTTCATCTGAAGGTTTTTTGTGCACTTTGTATCAGTGAAGAAACAAGGGGGAAAAAAACAACAGGGTAAGTCTCTAGATCTCACCAATATTTTAAAGATAAATTCAACGAAGGGTAGCAAAAAGAATGACTTAGCCTGAAAGATGTTCCTGCCTCTTCATAAATGAAGCATGACAATACCTGACCTTATTATGCAAGAAGAACAAAAGTGTAAGCAAAAAAAGTGCATGTCAGGAAAAAAAAGAGAGCAAATTTAAAGCCTCTTCTCACATTTGAAGTGATTCTTCCTGAAGCAGTACTCTCAATTGGCATTGAAGGCAACATAAGAATTGCCTGAGTTCATGCTAACTTGGTTATTTCTACTGCTCCATCTTATATAGCCATATAGCACACACAGATGTTCATTCCTTGGAAGAACAGGTGAGGAAGATGTGACTGCGCCGAAGGTCAGGAAAAAAGCATCCCTTGATGGACTGTGATTCTAAACAAACGTAATTGGAGATGGAATTACTGCTTTGCTCAACTTTGTTTACCACATCTAGTAATTATGCCTGAGACATACAAAAAAAGGAGAAAGATGCCTGAAAAACATAGTGCAGTGAATAATCCTAGCATGAACTCACTTCAGCAGACATAAAGCAAATGTCTTCTTTTATCCTGCAGCCACAGGCAACCTACATTAAAATACTTTGAGACTAGATCCAGGGCTTCGATGTCACCCTGATTATCAGTAAGTCCCTTCCATTTCAACCTGACTTGTGAGTCTATTGCTCTCTCTGCCTCTCTGCCTCTCTCTCTCTGTTCTCTAAAATTAGATTGTTATCTCCCTGAAATGATCTCACACATATTTGTTGAATAAAGATTAAAGAACAAGGCCAGAGGGAGAAGACAGAAAATGTGTTACAGAGTAGGACTGGTAAGATGGGCAAACATTAAAAAAAAAGGTAAAATGAGCCAAAAGAATGCAATTTTACCAAGATCGGCCCTACTGACAGGGCCACCAAGGAGATGCCAAGACATCAGCCGCAGGTCTATGGAGGCTAAACCTGACAGTCTTCTCTGCAGTGAGCTCTCATGGTGGGATGTAAGTCAGGTCCTCCTTCTGTCTGAAGCTGTGATAAAATATCTATGCCTGTCCCCAACCTCTTACAGAGGGACCAAGGGACTGCCTCAGTGTCACTTTCGTTTCAGGCATCTTTGAATTACTTGTATTTAGTGCTGCAGCGTGAAAGGCCAATTTGTAAACTGCTTAGAATCTCAATCTCATATTTATAAAAACCTGCATCTGTGCCTTTATTTTTACTCATGTAGTATTCAGTTATGTAGGCAAAGCTCATGCTTACACGTCCCGGCAACCATATGTTTGTGTAGACATTTGGTACGTGCATGCAGTTTTTAACGACAGTATCTCCTTCTTGCTTTTCTGGATGAGCCTCAGGCTTTATTTTTTTAGAACATGCCTTGAATCTGCAACATTTGAAAACCTGTCCTCAAAATTACAAATGTGTTTCACCCTTCATAGAAGACCGAACTACTGTGGACAGACACCTCTTTGTTTCTCAGCAACAGCACCCTGAAAACTTGTAGCTGTAGTTTCAGTTTTCCATGTTTGCAAGATGAATTAAAAGCTAGTAAAATATGTAAGATATCTTTTAGTTGACATTAATTTGCTGCCATGGCCTTGTTCACCTGGTCTCCGGAAGACTATCTGAAAGACTAGAAATAGAAAGAAAGATGGAATACAACCACATGAAAGTATGATCTGTGCTAGAAATAATAATCATAGTCCTTAGTTTCATTTTACAGTTTATACTGAATCTTAAATGACCATATATTATATTGATATAATCTTTGCTACTGTAGCCTATAAAGACAGGATTTTCCTTCTGCGTTCTTTTGTCTTGAACTGGTTTCCCATTGCTGCCAGAGATGGCTGACCCTTGAGTCCTGATGGCTGCTTCGCTTTTGATTTTCAACATCACAACCATGGCAGGCACTACTCGGGGCTGCCTTTGGAGTGAAATGCTGAATAACAAGGAAAATCCATAAGTCTGAGTATGCGATGTTGCAGTCTGATCACATTGTAGTGACATTATAGATGAAGCATTTTGTCTTCATGTGGATTTCAATTAGTAAATTTGGCAGCCAGCATTACAGTCTAGCAAATTCTGCAAGGTAACCTCCTGGGTATGAATGTGGCTCCTGTATGGAGTTGGGGTGGGAAGGGACAGTAAAGAAAATGGAGGCTGTCTCCAGAGCAGGGGCACACATGGTTTTATTTTGATGTTTCTAGAGCTTTTAGATTTTCTCTTGTGTTGCTGTCTAGCAGGGCTTATTTTATGGAAATGATTCCTATTGTTTGCTTCATTTTCGTGTTTTAAGTAGGACATCGGCTTGGCTGCCAAAGGTGTGGAGCATATTTTCTGTCTTTTATCACAGCAGATGAGCAATTATCTGCTGGGCCTAAATGTGGGGCAGAGCTGACCTAAGCAAGAGTCTTAAAATGCCATGCAATCAGTGATCAGGGAGGCTGGTGACCAGTAGCGCAGAGAATGGAAAAAATAAACAAAGCAATTTGCTGAATACTCTCCTGGTTGGTTTTTCTCAAGAAAGAAACACTCAGTATTGAGGCAGAAATAGGCTTCACAGGGATGCAGTGTATTGGAAACCCAGCCTGTGAGAAGGACATTGTGTTCAGCCTAGCAAAACAAAACCTGAGACACAATATGATGGTTTCTAACAATCATATATGTTCCCAGCACATCCCAGGGAGTCAAGCCGCTATTTGCGCTGAAGGACATTACTGGACACACAAATACCACAGCAGTATATGCTATCATGAATAACTTTAAACTTGAAACAAGATTTTTAACCTCTAAAAAAGCACAGGTCTGTGACTGTCTTCTCAGAAGGGTAGCGCAGGAAGGAGATGGCAGAAAGGAACTGTTTCTAGGATGGCTGATCACTTTCTGTGAAGGATTAAAATGCAGTTGCATCCAGTAGCTTGGGAAAGGACTTGCTGGCTCTATCCAGCCTTGTCATGTCTGTGGTTTTAACACTTCCTATATTATTTATGAATGTGCTACCTTATTGCCGCAAATATTTGCATTTTTTAAAACACACAAGAGCAGAGCAAGGAAAGCAGTGAATTCACTAACACACACGGTCTTCAGATCCTGCTGATGCAAGTATGTCTGTTGTCCTCAGTAAAACCAACCCATCAAAATCTGGCCGATTTCCCAGTGCTTTTCACATAAACTTCTGAAGATGACACTTACTTTCACACCGCACAAAGACTTCTGGCCCTAAAGTAGCTCTCAAGATTTGAATTCTCAATTAATTATTGTTTTCTTTTTCCTATCAGATGTAAAGACAAGTGATCCTTCACATGCCTTTCTGAAAATCAACAACAATTAACACCTGCCCCAAGCACGTGTAAATTGTATGACCATTCTTTCCTCCACTAGCTTTGCATTCAGCTGCAGTTAGACGACTGAAAGACAAAGGAAAGGCCAAAAATCCTGAGTCAAAACAAAATCTAAACAATGCCTAAACTATGCTTATATACCAAGGAAGAGCCTGTGCCAGCTGCAGTTTGTGTGTGGCTCTTCCATAACAAGTCTTAAAAGCCATTTTCCTGGAATGCTATTGGCTGTTGTTGGAAGTGTGAAGAAGTGAAATCTTAACAGTGTTTTCCCTGTGAAAGAGCGGAAAATTCTTAGCTTTCTGCTGGGGACATTTGTGCATGGTGTTCCTTCACTGGTATCAGGCAGCTCAGTGTGGATCATATGGTCTGTGCCATGATCTCAGCCTTTATCTGTGCGTGTGTTTGTACACTTGCAAAAAACAATCATAATATATTGAATAACAGAACACACACGGTGCACACTGCTGTGTTTGCGTCTCATCTTGCAGTTGTGTGATACCAACCGCTGCTGTGCTCTTACACAAAGCCAAGGGCCAAGCCTGGCTCTGTACATCCTCTGGGATGGATCCAGGAGGTTGCTCTTAAAATTTACCTTACACACACTGTTGACACTCAGGGGTTGCCAACTCCATCCTCACAGGAGGCTGTTCCTCAAAAGCATTTAAAGAACAATTATTGTGTCTCAGAGAAGAGTGCTCCTAAAATTAGGAAACATAGACACAACAGCCTATAAATTAAGAGGCTCACTCATACTCCTCAGCCCATACCAAAAGGAAAAATAATACCTTCAGGGGATTGCACCCTTGTTCACTTTTCAGAACATATACAAAAAAGAAAACAAGTAAATAAAAGGAATATGGATGAAAGCAAAGGCTTTATTTTACTGCATTGGAGAGAGATTATAAATCAGAAAATGCAGGCTTACATTCATCTGATTTACTAAGGAATTTTTCCATCTCTGTTAGACTTTAAATCGACTGTCTAGCAATTGTAAATGTCAAGAGGCTCATAATGTTAGAAGGAAGCTGAGGAACACAGAAAGAATGTGCTTTTTAAACTTATTAAAATCATCATAATACTGATGATGAATAATCACTGCAATAATAGTAATGAAATAAGGGTTTATATTAGCAGCACAACAATAATAATGCCTCCTCTATTTTACATGGGCTCACCCATAAAGGAATAATGGGGAATTGCACAAACCCATCAAAAAAATGACATAAACCATCAAAATTTCTTATTAGAGGCTGAGTTGGTAACACAATTTTTTAATATTTCTTTCTGTGACTCTGTTTTTATGTGACAGGTTTTAACAGTTTGTAGCTGGTGGTTTTCCAATTAGGCAGGCTCAAATTTGGTGGATGAAAAATGATTTAAACACTTTGGAAAGCTACAACAGAGAAAAACTTCTTTTTGAACTGTCACTAAAAATGAATCTTCACTAAAAATTAATAAATAGGTAATTATAATT
>VXBO01011978.1:211737-235797 GCA_013400135.1 Rhinoptilus africanus
ATTTTGGTTTTGGAAAAAAAAAAAAAAGAATATATAACCTTCAGGTTTTGGGAAATTACTTCAGCTCTCAGCAAAAATGAGTAATTTTCTTATCTAAGAAAGTGTCTATGCTGTTAAAAATTCTTCATTGGAGCTGTCTATGTTCCCCAAANCCAGCTGGATGGGAGCGCTGCTCCCTGGCCCACGGAAGCATCATACCCACGTGAACAGGGGAGAGTGACTGACTGCAATGAAGATGACAGAAAAACAGCAGCCACACATTAGGTGAAGCATCGCCATGCTTCTGCTCTTGCTTTTGGTGTGCTGTTTCTCCCTGATATTAAGAATTACATTTCCTGGCTGGAGGCTCCTCCAGCATCACCCCATCAAAACCACAGTAGTCGTGATGACTACCAAAGTAGTAGTGACACCTACGGAGAATTTTGCCTTGCAGCCTTAGCTGTAATGGGCAGTTTTCATTACTTTATTTCGTTTTTCACATCCCCACAAAACTGTCCTGCTCCTTGCAAATCACACCCATGGTTTGCTTAAGTGTCTGCATTTAATTAGCCTCAGATTAGAAACCTGCAGCACTGCTGTAAAGCAAATACTTAGATAGTAGTGAAGGACCAGAATAAAAAGGGATATTTTTTTTTTTTTTTCCCTGAAGGGAATTGTTCAGAGCTGAAGTAGCAGGGAGAGACACTTTAAAGGGATTATGCTATAGACAGGAACGATCTATATTAGTGCTGTTTGGAAAAGTTGCTACACTCAAATATCAAAAATACCCCTCAAGGCTACACAGCTATGGAACTTCCCTCACTTTTCATATGTAAAACAAAAACATTAGTCACATAAAAAATAACCTGAGGAAAAGGTTGACTGGTAAATATATTTTCCATGCTCAACAAACCATGAATTAAAAGCAATTTATTTTGGTTTTGGAAAAAAAAAAAAAGAATATATAACCTTCAGGTTTTGGGAAATTACTTCAGCTCTCAGCAAAAATGAGTAATTTTCTTATCTAAGAAAGTGTCTATGCTGTTAAAAATTCTTCATTGGAGCTGTCTATGTTCCCCAAATTCTATATTTATGTGCAAAAAGAGACATTTTCAAAGTTGACGATAGAACTACACACCTAGCTGGTGCTATAAAGTCCCTTGTGCTTTTGAAATGCAACCTCAAAGAAGAAGCAGGCTGATTTTCAGAAGTGAAATTTTTGGAGCATCTTTAGAAAAAGTAACTAGGGTAACATTTGTGTGGCCGTGAGGAGAATCAGGCTGAGGAAGTGATCCGACTGAGTGACACCCCCCTGGCAATAACAAGGAAAAGGTCATTTCTCAGCCTGGCCATGCCCCCGGCAGAGATCCTCATGAACAAATTTGCAGAGATTTCCTCTGTAGAGGATCAGCTTCAGCGGCCCTCGCCCCTCTGTACCCACCTACCCTTGAAATATGTGAGCGCCTGCTTTTGTGAGGCAATGTGATGAGCCAGATGGAGGAGCTGATCTGCAGAATGAGAGAGGCTTTATTTTCTTCCACGTTGTTTCCTTGATGCAGCACAACGACAGCAAGGGCTGCACTGGAAGAGCTCAAGGGACACTTGGTCAAAAAGGACTGATGGAGGGAGGGAGGTGAGGGCAGCACAGATGTTTTCCTGCCAGTGGGGACAGCAAGATCATGAGATTTCTGGGTATAAAGAGACAAAAAAGGTCACAGCATGAAAAGATGATTTTTGGAGGCTCTGTACACTGCTAACAACTAAAACGAGCAAAAAATGGGCACTGAATCCACAAGTCAACCTGTAACACAACTCACAAGAGTGAAAGATGCTACTAAGTGTAAGGCAGCAGACAAGAGTTTTGAAATTAAACAGGAGAGAGAAATCATTGTATTCAAACCCAGAGATGGATCACTTGATGGCAAGGGTATCCAGATAGATATTGATGTGAGGGACTAGCTTGCTAGGTAAGTATTTTGGTGAAAGAAGATTATTTGATGGATTTCATATGGCAGAGAGTGGAGGGGGAGATGGTACTTGCTGATCAGCACTTTTCATCATCTATTGGGGGGAAAAATAACCATTGAGTTAAAGCAAATTTTTCTGGTGTTCCAATAAACTGAAATAGACAATCCTTCTAGAGAGATGGGTGAGCAAAAAAGGTGTGTTTCAAAGAGCATCTCAAGCTGTGGCTCCACAGGCGTTTCATCTGTAGAGCTGACTCCCCATCCCCGTCCTTTCCCACCGCTTCAGCTCCCTACTGCCAGTTAAGGTCTTTAGAAAATGCTGAGAACCAGAACGGGGGAACTGAATCAAAGGCAAAAACCCTTTATGGAAAACAAGAGAGTTTGAGGTTTTAGTGCTAGATGAATTTCTTGACACAGATCACGGCATAGCTGCCGAACAGCTGTGCTGTCACAAATCACAAGAGGTGCAAGGGTAGGAGTGAGGCTTCTTTTTAACATTTTAAACACTGAAACATGTTTAAATCTGTTTACTCACATTAATATGTTTAAAAAATATTGAATGTGTGAGTTTAATCCTACTTCAGAGCACTCGAAGCTCATCCTTTCCTAATCAAAGCACCATTCCTCAAGCAACATTTTTGTGATAGAACTTTATAACCAAACTGTAGAAATTACAACATAAATTTAGAGGATTCCACCCAAACCAGTGAGATTCATCTGATTTACTTCAGCTGAGGATCCAGTCCAGCAGCATCACTCTGACCAGACAAAATGGCAGGATTTATCAGTGAGCAGCCTCGGTTCTTCTCTGCAGGAAGATGATTCTCACAGCATCCTCCTTCTGCCCTTCTCCTTTTCCTTCCTCTCATGCTGTTGTCCTCAGCCTCTACTAGTGGGCAGAGGAATGGCTCTGGGTAATTTGCTGACGTAAGTTTTCCCTCTGGGAAGATAATACATCTCTGCAGCAATACTCTCCTTTCATTCCTGCCATCTCTGCTTGTCATCTTTCTCAGAAAAGCTGAATACTATTTATACGGCACAAAATACATGTGTTGGCTTTAAACTTCTTTTTTTTTGTTTGCCTGTATTCTTTTTGTTGTTTCTTTTCTCTTCACTTGAGGTAATAACTTCCCTCCTTTGAGCCAGTTCTCTTCTTATTTGTTTTGGCTGACCCATATTGAGTATCACAGATCTTTTTTCATTGTATTCCCTATTGCACGAGTGCCAAAACATGGAGGTAAGTAACCCCTTCTAGTTCTGTGACTTTCAAACCTATGCAAACCTAGTTGATGTTTTTGTCATTCTCTGTCTCTCTCTTCTTCTTTGGCTGATTTAGAAAATACCAGAAAGTGTCAGGTGCAGAAGTTTTCAGCCAAAACTAATTAAAAGGATTTTTTTTAACATGAAATTAACAAATTTAGATTTCCATTCCTTGTGACTCACTGCCTCATCATAACAAGAATTCCCTCTTGTAACAGCAAATGTTAATTTTAGCAATTGCAATTTGCATTTTGGCCAGAAAAAGGTAAAGTGCTTGGACCCTTATCTGTTAATCTGGCTTTTCCCTCCTTCCTTATTTCTTTGCTGCTTGAATGTCTTCTTCAAAGGATAAGCATTTTCACATGGAATCAGACTAATTTCCACGTCTGATTCCCAGCCTCTAGCCCTTCTCTTCCATCACCACCTCTGAACACCTTGTTCTACCAGAGTCTAAGGATGTCACTTCTGTAGCTCTTACTCGTGGACCACTCCAGCTTTGCCTTGTCTCCAGTTTTTTTTTCCACTGCCTCTTTTGATCATTTTGCTGGCAAGAGCTCTCACTACTCGCCTGTGAAAATGCTCGCCCTTAGCGTAAGCAGTTTTAATGATAACTTTTTTGTGAGCACTGTTGTCACTACCAAGATCTTATAAAGGGATGATTAAAGAATCTGTTTGTAGTGGTGGATCAGAGTGACCTTGGGAGCAGGTGGCATGTGAGTAGTCAATGTTGATGAGGCACAGTAATGTTTTACACTCAACTCAACTGCAACTGAGCCAACAGTAATGGTCCTGGAGATTTCTGTATTTGAACTAGATGCAGGATCAGATCCCTTAGAAGAGCAAAAAAATCCATTGAAGAACAACTTGCCCCTAAGCTCCTGGAACTGGAACCTGCTTGGAATATTAAAGGCAATTTAAATACTTAGAGGAAGTAACTAAAATAGCAGGAGAAGTCCCTAAAGAACTGCCTCCTAGATGACTCTTCATCTATGACTGTTTTGTCATATGCATCCGTAGGTTCTGAAGTAAAGGCTATTGAACATATCCAACATGTAATTGCTTTTACCTTCACTTCCTTTTCTATGAAGATTTGCAAATATATTTGTTGCTGTAGTTCTGCGGCATCTTTTGAATGTCTGAATAAAGAACGGTTAGATTTTTTTGTGATTACATCGGTCTGTGCAACACCTACACAACTCTAGTTCCAGAGTAGTTTCATATCAATGGACCAGGTTTGGGTAAAATACTAATGTGTATTTTCAAGATGAAGGATAAGGTGCAAGATGTGAAGAGGTGTTAAGAAAAAGTGGTTATTTCAAGTTGGAGACAAATACCATGTATTCCTCATGTCTTACTCAAAGGCCTGGCTATTGCAAAAAGTGTTCAAGGCCAGGCTGGATGGGGCTTTGAGCAACCTGGTCTAGTGGGAGGTGTCCCTGCCCAGGGCAGGGGGTTGGAACTAGATGGTCTTTAAGGTCCGTTCCAACCTGAACCATTCTGTGATTCTGTATCTATCCATGAAAAAAGGTAAGACTAAATTTTCTTGGGTTTTTTTCTACGTGTTTGTTCAATGAAAGTATTTTTGAAAGACAGAAGAAAGCCAGAAGATGGGAAAAGATATATAAATAACTAAAAAATATGCAGAAATAATAATAAATTTTCATAAACAGTGTATGAATGGGCCATTTTCTTAAATTCCTTCCTCTTATCAGCTAAAAGTTTCTTCCATTTTCAGTAATGGGTTGGTGTGGGCTTCCACTTAAGAATCATTTTATCATGGCTTAACATTCAAATGATTATACTTTAAAAAGCCACCTTTTCTGCCCTTAAAGGAACCCTAGCTAAAAGCTTGTCCACTTGAGGAAAATAGCATGCACTTTAGCAACACAAACTGTTTCCTGTAATATTGGCTGAGATTGAGTACTTAGTAAGAAGGGTCAGGCAAGGAATCCACATAGAGTAGCTCTTGCATTATGGCCTTCATGCCCAAGATTGCTGCAGTTTAGCCTCCTTAGCTCTAATATAGCGCTTGAGTTCCATTACCGCACATTTTGTGAAAATTAATAGATTTGTTCCCTACAGAATAAAATTCATTAACTCATGGTGAATACAGCACTAATCTGCATTCTGAGTTTTTAGGCTACATCTGTGCTAGTAAGACTATTGCAATGTGGCTGGAAAAAGCCCTCATCTATGATAATAAATCAAATAAGTCTCCAGGACAAAGTGACTGCTTGTGATCTGTGTACTGGGAATGAACCCTGCACTGTTCTTAATATCAAACCAAACCCAGGATCTGTTTGGACAAAGTGCTGGTTGTAACAGGCCAAATTTGTGCCAGAGAGCACTGGGACAATTTGCTAGTAACAGGGAATCACAGCCTGGGGCCCAGTAACTCTGGAGGTTGCTCATGTTTGCATTAGTCAATCACATTTACTGAAGTCATGGTTATAATAAAGCCAAATGGCATGGCTCATTTTGGCTATTGACATCCGTACAGTGGTCTCTTCAAGATGAACTCTCTAAAGAATAAGTTTACACACAATTGTACTCTGCCTACATCTGTTTTTTGCCACAATATTTTCTTTCTGCAGCTAGGCATGCCATGATAAATGCAGGAAAAAGATCCAAATTTCACATTCTTTCTGAGGTATACCAAAGGAACTCAGTTCAGAAATAGGTATTTAACTGATTTATTTACTATTCAAAGTGAAGTGATAAATAGTTTTGCAAAAAGTGGAACTATTTTTGAAAAATTGTAAGTTTCTTACACATATACTCACACTGTGATTATTTAAACAGAGAATTCTACAGAAATTTTCATTATTTTTAAATCCATTTTTTCTGGCTTGACAAACACCTTAGGATAGTAAATTAGGAAGAGTAACAGTTAGTGAAACTTCATGCCATGGATTGCTCTTGAATGACTCACTGTACCAATACTGAAACTAATACCACCTTGCTACTCACTATTCGCACTCTGTTTATAATTTCCAAATTGCATGCTATTTTTTGAACAGCTCCCAAGCTCACAGAGCTGTCCAGATGGCCATGTGAATGCTTCCAGTGTCAATACTCATGCAAACGTGCATTCACACCCTTATTTCTGATATTTCACTTTGCATTGAGTATTCTTCTGAACAAAAATTTTCTTTCACAAACATTTGGAGAATGCAAATGAAAGGAGTTTTGAACACTATAGAGGCTGATTCATGGTTCCTATTCAAATAAATGCCAGTGAAGCCTTCTGAAACAGCTATAATCATGAGTGTATTCTTCCCCTCCTTATGACCCAGATTCGAAGAGGAAGGAAGCACATGGGTAACTTTAAACTTGCAAATAGTGTCAGTTGCGCACTGATTTACATATGTAATTACATTTCTTGCTGACCCAGAAGCTGTATGATTCTTGTTCATGTTCACCTTTTTCTACCTTTTGTTTTCTAAGTTTTTCTGAAATTTTATTGGAATTTTTAAGGAATAATGGAAAGGCAGCAAATTGGCAAATATTAATCACCAATTTTAATGTCATAATGCAAGGGAGAAAGAATGGAACTGAAACAAAAGAACAAGAGGACAGATACAAAAGAAAAGCAGCCATGGGAAAAGCACATAAAGCCAGCAGGACTGGCAGTGTAAGAATATAAATGCAAAGTCAATGGTTACAAGGTTTAAAAGGCCAATCAATAAAGAAATTGCTTGAAGTAATTCCAGAGGTAGAATTGGTCGATGATAATAAACAAGATGAGGGTCCTTCAAAAGGTTGGAGTGTTGCTAGGAAAAGAAAGACTATATGGGAGTTAGAGGAAATTAAAATACAAAGATCATGTGACTAAAAATACGTCACTGTAACATCACTCAATAACCAAACATCAGAACAAATTATCTGACTACTTCTCTGATAATCACATTACATTAATCTGAATGTATTTTCTTCAATTTCCATATTACGCATCCATTCAGACCTTCTTCCTTTAGGAGAAAAATAAAGATTATTTTCTAATAGGAGCCATGAAGAAGTTAAAGGCTAAACATTTTCATTGCATATATGGGGTGTTCAGAAATAATACACTGAACAAATCTTTGAAACGGATGTTTTTATTTGCCTCTGAAGGACTTTACAACAGTATTGGATTTCACATAATTTCAGATACAGAAACAGTCAGGGCAAGTAGTTTAAGCAATTATTTGCAGTGCTATTCTTCTCCAAGTCATGCAAATACAACTCACTCCCCCCTCTTGTCCTTGAATATTACAGGCAGCTGGCACAGAAGTAGTAGGTAGGTTACTTGGAAAGTGAACATCTGTTTAAGAGAGTGATGTTGGCTCTGGCTTGTTTTGCTGTCTATGTGTCTAGGTGATCTAGGAAATTTGGGAATCTGTTAAATAACAGTTGAGAAAATAAACAGAAGGTAGTCCTTAGCTGAGGATGTAAAAGAAACAGGAGAAATGCATGGGGAAGCACAAGGATGCAGCTACAGTTTAAGGAAAGACAACTGAGTGGTAGAGGATACAAGAAAAATGAAGGAACTGGAGCTGAATCCTTTTGGGATTAACAGCAACCAAAGTTACCTTTTTAAAGAATAAGCATGATGCCCACCTCTCAGTCTTTCTTGGACCCTTTCTTGAACCAACATTGAAGTGCTGGACACTTGCTGGCAGCAAGTAGTTGCAAAAAGGTAGGAGTTGAAACACTTTTTTCCTTCTTTTGTGTCAGAATCTTACCTTTATGCTCCTGGTGTAAATCCAATGGCCACTGTAACACATCTACCCTTCCTTTCCTCCTCCATAAATCCAGGGAGAAGGCTTCATGATCTGAGGTGAAGACGCAAGTAGCAACCTTGTGTGACATCAAGGGGAGGGTGATGTCTATGCAAGAACTGGATAGGTTATGTTCCCATTCCAACTTTTCAATGAGACTTCACAGATGGCCCGTAATAAGATTACATGTCTGTTTCCTGTGAGGCTATGAGCACCGTCTTCTGTAAGACAATGTTTTAATTGTGTTACCTGCATTCTCTTTTCCAGTAAACCATAAGTAATGAAGCTTAATGAATATTAAGATTATTCAGTCACATGCGTTTTCATCGTCCTCCACTCACAATCAGCAGCAAAGGGAAAAGAAGATAAAACCTGAATACAGGTTTAGAAGAGAATGCATAACAGCAACAGTAGCAATAATAATAGCAGTAATAATAACAATAGAATTAGAATTCAGTTGACATCTATGTATGACCCAGAAGGAGAACTTATGTGAAGCAGCTAAGTGGGCGTGTTTTGTTTTGTTGGAATGTCATTTTCAGCATGCTTAAACAAAAAATAGAGGGACTGTCGTATTTTCTTCAAGCAAAGTTTTAAAATTTTCAAAACCATTCAAATAAGTAGAATACCCAGCAGTCACTTCAATCCAGTTTAGCCATTGCACAGTTATTATTAAGTGCAGAGCTAGATGCTTCATGTTAAAAAAAAAATATGGTTAAAAGTCCATATGTTTGTAAGAAAGGTGTGAGTAACCTGTTTTTCCTCTGGGATTGCTTTTTCTTCATTGTGACAAAAGGGTGCATTATACACACTTGTGGAAATACATTGTAATCTACACTATGACAAGATATTACTATACTTTGACAAGCTCATGACTGATTTATTACCTCAAGTCAAGGACTGGACTCCAAATTACCTAATCTGGCCAAATTAGTTCTGGAACTCTGAAACTGGTTTGAAAATGTATAGACCTTTCTCATTCAAGTGAAAAATAACCCCACCTGGAGTACTGTGTCCAGCTCTGGAGTGCCCAACATAAGAAGGACATGGATCTATTGGAACTGGTCCAGAGAAGGGAAGATGATCCGAGGGTAGCAGTACTTCTCCCATGAAGACAGGCTGAGAGAGCTGGGTTTGCTTATCCTGGAAAAGAGAAGGCGCTGGGGAGACCTTATAGCGATCTTCCAGTACCTAAAAGGGGCCTACAGGAGAGATGGGGAGGGACTTTTTATCAGGGAGTAGAGAGATAGGATGAGGGGTAAGGGTTTTAAACTGAAAGAGGGGAGATTTAGATTAGATATTAAGAAGAAATTCTTTATTGAGAGGGTGGTCAGACACTGAAACAGGCTTCCCAGGGAAGTTGTGGATGCTCCATTCCCGGAGGTGTCCAAGGCCAGGCTGGATGAAGCTTTGAGCAACCTGGTCTAGTGGGAGGTGTCCCTGTCCATGGCAGGGGGGTTGGAACTGGATGGTCTTTAAGGTCCCTTCCAACACAAACCATTCTATGATTCTACAATTCCATGAAATGAAACAATTTTCCTTTTTTAAATTATATTACTTGAAGCAAGAATGCATGATCTGGAGTGAGAGAAACAATTTGTACACAGCTTCCCTTAAGAAACAGTCTGAGAAGGCTCAGCCAAAGTTGCATTTGTTCTACTGTTTCCTGTGCAAGATTCTTACAGGAAGTCAGATAACCTAAGTAAAAACCACCTGGAGGTCAAAAAACCATGGAAAAATTAAAAGAGAATACTGTCTTTTGTCTGTCTCTGAAATTGGATTGTATTGAAGAACAGTGCTATTGAGGAATCTAATCTGTAACCTGCACAGGGTTTCACTGAGATTTCTGGCAGTTTAGATTCTTCCCACCCCTGGATGTGTTTTTCCAGCTTCAGAATAACTCACTCTTTAATTTTAGAATCTTTCAATTCAATGACAAAGAGTTTCCATTTTTTGACTGTGGAACAATTACTCAGTAAGAATCTGCTTTGAATACACATATTAATGCCTTTAATGTATCTTCTCATTACTGGATTCTTAAGTATTTTAGGAAAAAACATGTCATGAGTATAAAGGGAAGTTGGAACATCTTTTCTCTCCTGTAGGTATCTACATTTGCCAGTATTTTGATTTTACTTTGTCTGATTTTGTTTATTTTATTTTACTTTTGTATTGTGATTTTACTTTGTCTGATTTTGTTTGTTTTATTTTACTTTTAAACCCTTAGAGACTCAAAAATGTAATTTGTACCACCGTAAAAATTACTATTCTGTGCCTTTTCACTGGTGGGAACAATTGAAGCAATAATACTAACAGATATGCATTTCTTCCTACAGTACTTTATAACCCAGGATATTTACCTTGAAGCCAGAAGCACTGTGTCAGATCAGTCTATGCAGAAGACTGCCAACCGACAGCATCATCTTCTGCCAAACACTTCCATCTTGAAAACAAAACCCAAGCAGGTGCAAAGGACGTGAAGAGAAACAGAGGCAGCACAAATCAGCAGGAGGACATCAAACGGGAGTTGGGGTTCCAGCCTGTACTTGATCCCCATTTATGCCACCCAGAGTAGCCTTCTGCATGCCCGTGGACCTTCAACTTTAGCTTAGACTTCGTATTTCTTGCCGGAATTTAGATGCGAGCTACACAAAGAGTGAACCCTGAATAAAACATTGAGAGCAGTCTCATATGGATCCTACACGGGTTTCGCCATGTCCCTGGATAGATGAATACTCACACATTCACATGAGATATTTCACATCTCTTTCTGTCTTTGTAGTCTGTCAAGAACTAGTGAACAGGCACCAAAACACTTCCCAGGTATAAAAGTGGACTGCCTGGAAACAGTTCATTGCTTCCTCCCAAACACACCCTCGTAAAATAACCCAAGAGACATTTAGAGTCTAAATTAATTTCCGTGCTCCATACTTTAAATTCTTGTTAGTTAGAATTATAATGAAACTGTGCAGTCCATAGGGCAACTGAACACCTGACCCTGCCAAACTGCAGGACACTGTTCTGGCAAATAACCTGTCACTGTGCACCCTGCTGACATCTTTCATATGTTAACCAGGTTGCTCTGGTTTTGTACCTGTCGTGTCCTTAGTAAAACGATATTTTAGAGCCCTATCTACCCCAAGGCTGCTGTATTTTAGCCCTCGTTAGTCCCGAAGGGTTAAGCAGGAACCTGACATGAAAACAGAAGCTAGGAAGGTTCAGTTACTATTTGCGGGACAAATATAACTAAGCTGACTACTTGTTTTAAAGAGTTTCTATTTCTGTCCTCGCTTCTAATTATCAGGAAAGAGGTACTAATGGCCCGCCGTTAAAAGTCCTGGGGAAAACAAAAGAAAAAAAAAGAGAGAAAAAGATATTCACAGAATTTGTTTGAGTGAATAGGTGTGTTAAGCATTTACAAGAAGCTCTTCTGTGCAGTTAAAAATAGCTACAGACAAAGGAGATGGTTGATGCTTGGAGTTATCTATCAGGAACACCAAGCTCAGCAGGGGTGGGGCATGCGGTTAGAGTTAATGGGTTTTCTTATGTTTCAAAATCATCAGAGGTTGAGTCAAAAACGTTGTGTGAGCAATTAATAGAGGGTCAGCTTTGCAGAAGTTATTTTACGGATGTATGGGACGGGAATAGAAAAAATGGTAAGAAGGGAAGAAGGAGAAACCAGAGAGGAAGGGGAAATAAGTCTGAGGCACACAAAACAGGGTGCAAATGAAAGCCTTCCCTGCTCTGCTGGGAGAAGTGAAGAGGGGGTACGGTTTCTAAGTGAGCAAATAATGGTAATGATAATGCTCAGGAATTATGCTATAGATTTTCATCCAAAAAGAATGCACTCCACGTGTCCCCAGATTTCAATAATTACCCAGCCAAAGGGAAACAACCATGTTTTCCAGTACAGCAATCTGCTATGGGTATGTCAGTTTTGCTGGAAATATGCTTGATTGATTACGAGTAGATAGAGTCTATCTTCTGCAGCTTGAGCAGAATTGGAAGATGCAGACTTTCATATTCATAAACAACAAATCTATGAAACAGTCCTGATAAACCAAAGGCTAACGATAGACAGTGTAGCTTACAAGGACTGCAAAGGTCTCTGGGAATTTGGTGCAAGAGGATTTAGAAAGGAAAGGGAGGAACACTAACACAGGTCTATTGAATTACAGGGAGTCTAGGAAGAAGAAGACGAACAAAAGCAGAAGGGAGACCAAGCACATCTCTCCTTCAGTGTCAGTATCCTGTTGATTATCCTAGGGGCATTAAGGGCCAAGTTTCATTAGGAAAAAGGCAACAATGTCTGGAAAAAGAGGAGATCTAAGTACTTAAAAATACATATTTCACAACTCAAAAAAAAAATATTAACATCAGCAGTCAGACACAATGACTAGGAAAAAAAGGACAAGGTGAACTGGGAGACATAATGAGAGAATCTTACAGAATATAAATTAAATATAATGAAAACAACTGCGAAGTGATTAAAAGAAGTGAGTACATAAAATGATTTTGAGGAGGATTTAGGAATTCTGAAATCCATTACCATTTTGAAGTTGTGAATTTTCACTTTAAAAAAAAACAAACCTCTTTTAAATATCAAAATGTGTTTTTTAAAGGATTCTGGCTACACTTGGTGGTGAAAGGGAAAACTAGATCTTTACTAAGATCTGGAGTCTGGAAACCTTAGAAGTGTTATTTTCCGTGATCTGAACCTGAAGATTACAAGTCTTGTCTCCCAGCTCCTTATTATGACTAGCAACCAGAGTCATAATTGAAACCTCAGGATCCCAGGAAACCTGCAGTTTCCACTTTAGCTAGAAACTGAAGAGTCTGGGAGCTATTTAATCTCCAGCAGGCAGGTAGGCTACAGAGACGTTAGAAAGAGTTGTTGGCACATTTCAAAACCTTGCCTAGCCTATCACACCCTCACAGAAATCAAAATGTCTCTGCAAACATTTGAAATTTGATGAAACTTCCTTCTTTGATGGAAAAATTGTTCCCTTTGAGAATTTAACTGTCTGTTTAGTCTGTTTAGCAGGGTTGAAACATGTTGTATTCCAGAGATAAGACCTGAGAAATGAGTAAAAAGGTTTTCTGCAGTACTTTCAGTGGTTTCCAAGCAAGCCCCTTGTAAGCTTGTTCTTTACCTCCACCTGAGATCGCTCATGCCTATTTAACAGCTTTATCCTGACTGCCCAAATTCATCAGTTTGATAACAGCCAAGAAATTGTTTTGACACTCAATGCTTTCTGTCAAAAACAAAACTTGTAACTGCAGCATTGGCTTGTTGTCACTGTGGTAGGCTGTTAAAAGACCTGTTTTCACAATTAGGCAAACCCTCACAGTTTGTACAACTGCAAGACTGAATAACTTAATCTGTGATTATTGGAAGACTATCTTCACCATATAAAACCACCTCTAACCATTAAAGTGATGGTGCTAACTGTACATGCAATTTGTGGTTCAAGAATTAGCCTAGCACATTTGACAATGCACTACCACTAGAAGCAAATTTGGCCTTTAAAGCACACAACTATTGGGGTTTTTTTGGTAGATATTTTCCAGCCAGCTGTGTTCTTAAAGTCTTTTTAGTTCTAAGTATGTAAGAAACTCCTATTAGGACCAATGAGAGTCTTAAAAGCCCAGAGAATTAACTTCCTAGGATTATTTTTCATTTCTTTTCAAGTACAACATTAGATGAAATTTGAAAGTGCTTCACTGTTGTCATGAGTAGATCAGACAAGATATCCACATAGCTTCTTTCACTGAGATTTTTCTTGACATAGTATTGGTGCATTTAGCAAAAAGAGACAACAAGTGCATAGTGGGAACTATCAGAGACCATTTTGGGTAGCCAGCTATGTGGGTACATGCTCATGATAAGAAATATCAGCTTGGATCACCATCTGTGTCAGTCACAGTCATTTATTTGATTTCAAGTTACTCCTGAATTTGTTAGGGTTAAGTTCAGACAAGCAATTATGGTTCTGATCTGAGAAAGTTTTTTTTTCTGTGTTTATCAGTGCAATAATAGAGCCTGGTGTAGACGCTAAAGCCTTCTCAGTGTTTCTGTAAGAGAGGAAAGGACTATTATTCCAATTTGAAAGATGATGATATGAAGACATTTAGGGCATTTTACTTACATAAGGTGATAACATTTTTCATAAATGTTCATGGTCTGCCACTTGCCTCTGTAAATTTTTATTGCTACTTCTAAATAGGAACTTAAACTCTTGATTTGTAGGTCCCAGGTAGACTGGTCCCCGAGTAGCCCCAGTGGATCGGTGACCACACTGGGATGCAAGAAACCAATGCGCTGAGAAGGGCACTTAGGGACAGGGAAGAACAGCAGTACAGGAATTTATTTATCAGAAATAGAGTCACGGTTAGACATCACACCTAGGATATGTGAAACAGGACAGGTGTCTTCAGCTGTCTGAATCTGAGTACCTTGAATGTGAGAAACAGCATGTGAATATCAATTATTTTTTTCACAGTTTTGTATTTAGGGGCTTGACATCCACTGAAATCTCACTTTGGGTTGCTTTTGTATATGAGGAATCTAACAAAATGTTAGCATGACCATGTCCAGAGTAAGTCTTGCAGAGTAACAGGGCTGAAGGGGGTAATATTTTCACCCGAATGAAGGGATTGAACTGCCCGTGTTCCCTACTATGTCATAGAAACAGCCATTCTGAAAAGGGGGTGACCTGCTGAAAGTAAGGACAGGAGATGGGAGAACGAAACTCACTGGAGCGTTGTTCAGAGGCTGCTGCTCCAGCCAGACTGCCGCTGCATGAGACAAGCAGAGGACAGATCTTCAGGATCTGTGAGGATCACTCAAGAAGCAAATCCAAGAGTCTCCATGTGGAAAGAAGATTTGGGATACCAGTTATGAAAGCAACCAGTGTAGCAGCTGGTAAGCACACCAGAAAAAAACAAAACAAACGAAAAAACAAACTAAACCAACACAGGGAACAGCAGAGATCTCTTAAGTCATCACGAAAACACTCAGTGTGACTTTTCAGAGAAGGAGAAAAGGGCAAGCCTGGACTGCAAAACACAGCTGCAGTCATCAATTTTGGCAACAACCCAGAGGGTAAAAAAATTGTTCTGTACTCATAGAAAGAAACAGAATTATTACAACTCTTGGGCTTTGCTAAGGACTCTTGCCCTTTTTATGATCCGTGAAGAAGCAATATGGATAAATAACTGGTCAGAGTAACAACCCCAACAGAACCTTACCTTAAGTGATACTTACACAAGATACCTGAATGACATGAGTTAGCCGGGCTGTACATTCTCTGACAAAGGATTTTACTTCCAGAGTGATGGAGGCATTGCACAAAATGGAAAAAACTTGCCCAAAACAATAATTTAGAAAGTGTTTGTGTAACAAGAATTAAAAAGTGATGTGAAGGAGTTTGATTATCAGTTCAATATACATTCATAATATAATTCACAGCTGATTTAATAAAGTGTATCTCTTTTTCTCTTTAGATGGTCTTATAATTGCTGAAATGAATTAAGTCTTTGTGCTGAGGGAATCGTTTTGAACAGAGCTTATTACACTGAGTAAAACATCCCCTTTCCCTGCTCAATAGATATGATGTTGTTATGTGCATAAGGGCCAAAATAAGGGACTTGAGAAGGAGTTGCATGGAAGACTAAAAATGTACTTAATCCTCCAAAACTTTATCATATAAGTAAATGTGCATGTATTTTTATTAACATTGGAGATGTCTGTGATTACAAGAGTACAGAAAAGTTACAGTGAGATTTAAGAAAAACTGAAAAATTAATACTCCGTGTAATAAAAGGGAAAAATGTTCCAGTGCATTAGCCTGTTTTGGTGAAAAAAGAGTATTCTCAGCTGGGAAAAAATAGTTATGAATAGTAAGCATCTTGTATGTTGGCTGTTTAAATTCACCTAGAGCTTCTTTTGCTTCAGAAAAAGAGCAAGGGCTGGACTGTAGCAACCCCACCTGCTACTCATCCGCATGCACCACAATTCTAACATGGATTTATAAATGATATGGGAAAGTATCTCTCACGAGGAGAAAAAGTCATTGAACAATTTAGAATAACAGGAACATTTGAGATGGTTATGCTCTCTTTGCAGATTCAGAAAATGATATAATTTGTCTAACAAGTCAATTGATATGAATTATTCACCATCAGAGCACTGCTGGCAGCACATCTGCATGGTGACTCTGTTGGGGTGGTGCTCTCCTCAGTCTAGAAATCTAGCAGGGCAAACCAACGTGTGTGCTGAGCACTGCTGTGTGAAGCCAGTGATGCTGCAGCCATATGAGAGCTGGTCTGCTTGTGGCCACCGTAGTCATATTTTCACAGTCCTCTGCACTCCTGGATCCAGAGTGCAAGAAGCTTAGACCTGCCTAAAACCAAAAAGTGGTGTTTCCCTTTTGAAACTGCTTCCTATCTGATCTGCAGTGGGCTGCTGTTGTCCTCTTTTCGGTCTTGATTGTGACTGGTCTTGTCCTGCTGGCCATCTGAAAACCAGTCCACTTCCTGATTACGCCTTTGTTTCTACACCTATATCTATGAAATGCGACAGCCATTCAGATTTCCTTCGGCTTTGAATGCTCTCAAGCGAAAGGTTATTTTGTTAAAATAACCCCATGAAGTGAGACTCGCTGATTTTTCTTTTATTAGGCTTGTCATAGGTAAGGCAGTGTACAACAGCAGAGCAGCATGCATAAACTACCACCTCTCTTGCAACTTTGACTTCCATGCCTCAAATATTTAACTCTTCTGTTTCTATTCATCATTCCATTAAGAAACTCTTTATCACTTCATTTTCTTTCTGCATTCACCCCATGAGTGATGAAAATTGTTTTTCATACAGTAATTAAGATTTGCACTTCTTTCCTCCCAAAGCTATGATTTTCAGCACAAATGGGAGTTTTAGTGCCTTGCCTCACACAGGCTTTATCTTCCTTTTAAGTGAGGAACTGCTTTTGCAATTCTTTATTTCTATGTGTCTGCTTTTTCAGTTCTAGGAAACAGTGTGTAAAGGGTTTAGGTCTATTTTCTTGGGCTTTAGTGTGTTCTATGGCCAACACAGTTTGCAGGCTCAATAGTTGGCAAGTCCCTGAATATACTCTGTGGGGGAGTATCACACAGTTTGATTATCAACTATAACACTTCGGTTACATTTCCAACAGGACGAATCCTTTTCCTCCTGATACAGGGGCTCTGTCCCGCTGCACTCGATATTGCATGCAGCCAAGATGTTATGGAGTAGATGAGTGTGTAGGACTTCAGGAAGTGTCTAACAGCACCATTTTTTGAGGGTTTCCTCCTAGAACCAAAGCAAGTGTTTCCCAGAACCAGGAACCAATTCTTCAACCAATCNAAATCCTAAAAGCGTATTCTCAAGAATATGCCTTCAGAAGGGATGAGGAAATATAATTATATGTTGCCAGACTCCTTGCTTTCAGTGCTTCATTGGACCTGAGTGGACTGTGTGTACAGAACTGTTACAAAACTCATCTTAAGTACCAAAAGAGATACATAAGTTTACTAGCAAGCAAAGCAACTACTACCTCTATAGCTTCCTGTATCTGGAAATAAAAATTAATAGCTGTGGATAAGATTAGAAGAGGGGAAAAAGAAAAAAAAAAAAACAAAAGAAGANACAGTCCTCTGCACTCCTGGATCCAGAGTGCAAGAAGCTTAGACCTGCCTAAAACCAAAAAGTGGTGTTTCCCTTTTGAAACTGCTTCCTATCTGATCTGCAGTGGGCTGCTGTTGTCCTCTTTTCGGTCTTGATTGTGACTGGTCTTGTCCTGCTGGCCATCTGAAAACCAGTCCACTTCCTGATTACGCCTTTGTTTCTACACCTATATCTATGAAATGCGACAGCCATTCAGATTTCCTTCGGCTTTGAATGCTCTCAAGCGAAAGGTTATTTTGTTAAAATAACCCCATGAAGTGAGACTCGCTGATTTTTCTTTTATTAGGCTTGTCATAGGTAAGGCAGTGTACAACAGCAGAGCAGCATGCATAAACTACCACCTCTCTTGCAACTTTGACTTCCATGCCTCAAATATTTAACTCTTCTGTTTCTATTCATCATTCCATTAAGAAACTCTTTATCACTTCATTTTCTTTCTGCATTCACCCCATGAGTGATGAAAATTGTTTTTCATACAGTAATTAAGATTTGCACTTCTTTCCTCCCAAAGCTATGATTTTCAGCACAAATGGGAGTTTTAGTGCCTTGCCTCACACAGGCTTTATCTTCCTTTTAAGTGAGGAACTGCTTTTGCAATTCTTTATTTCTATGTGTCTGCTTTTTCAGTTCTAGGAAACAGTGTGTAAAGGGTTTAGGTCTATTTTCTTGGGCTTTAGTGTGTTCTATGGCCAACACAGTTTGCAGGCTCAATAGTTGGCAAGTCCCTGAATATACTCTGTGGGGGAGTATCACACAGTTTGATTATCAACTATAACACTTCGGTTACATTTCCAACAGGACGAATCCTTTTCCTCCTGATACAGGGGCTCTGTCCCGCTGCACTCGATATTGCATGCAGCCAAGATGTTATGGAGTAGATGAGTGTGTAGGACTTCAGGAAGTGTCTAACAGCACCATTTTTTGAGGGTTTCCTCCTAGAACCAAAGCAAGTGTTTCCCAGAACCAGGAACCAATTCTTCAACCAATCAGGATTTCCACAGGGTGGTGAGTACTAGGACATGATTTGCAGCATTATTCCAGGATGAAGATGACCTCAGGTTCTCATACGGACTCTGAAGGACTAGTGTCCAAAGTCCCGTGGAGTCTCTGGCTTGTCTTCATTGCAGTAAGGTCTTCTGGTCTTGACATAAGAAAGCCAAAATCATGAGGTGGGCTGTGAAATACTTGTGGTCCACTGGTGACAGCTGAGTAAGGGCCTGATCATCTACGCTAACTTGTCACTGCATGTATAAATTCCTTGGTAGATTATTGGACTATTTTCTCCTTCCAGTAGTGGAAATGTATGATGCTTACTGAAGGATAACTAGGTGCAAAAGTTTGCTGCTAAGAACACGGTCTCCCATTTACATTTTCTGCCCCCTGATATCAATACGCTCCCCATCATGACTTCCCTCCACTCAGCAAAGCAGCTCAGAGAAAGTAACAAGCACTGAAGAAGTTGTTAACTTCTGTGCCCTGTTCATTTATCATTCAAACAATGAAAACCAATTAGGACCCTTANATAAGAGTAGAAGAGGGGAAAAAAAAAAAAAAAAAAAAAAAGAAGAAGGAGAAAAAAGAGAGACAAAAAGAGGGATTTTTTGCAAGAGAAATTACATACAGCCTAAAATTTTTGTCAGGTGGTTTTAAATCTTTGAGTGAGTTTTATTTAAATATGGAAGAAACATTAAAAGCAAACAAAAAAACAAACCCCGTGGTAATAAAAAAGTTCAAACTTAATTGCTCACATTCCAATGGAAATGGTTTAATTTAAGATGCCATTTAAACTGTCCATTCACACTGTTGGAAACTGTGATCCAAACACAATAGCATTATGTTAATACTGCAAGTGAAATTTAACACTGAATAAGAAGAGACAGGTATGTCCTAATTTCAGCAAGAGAAAAGAACAAAAGTGGTAAAGAGAACATAAAGTGACTTAAATATATAAAATACTTACAGTGATAATACAAAAGCCATTAGTTAACACACAGAAGAGGTTGTGCAGGAATATAAGTTACCAATTAGACACCATATATTCCACTAGTTTTAAACCCCCACATTTAGAAAGGCCCATGTGCTCCTTTCTCATTTAAATTGTGAGGAAGACATAGATTTCCAATGAAAATCATAAAAAGCAGCAACATAAAATGCTTTACTACTCTGTATTGTCCACGCAAAATCTAATTGTCACCCTCTCCTCTTCTAGTAGACTCTATACTGGTAGAGACAGTAACCCTGTGAAAGGTGACAGTAGGTATCTGGGCTGCACAAGTTGACTTCAGAAAGGTAAATAAATCCATGGCACACAGTGTAACATTTGCTCTGATATGCTGTTTCTAAAATGGCATGGTTGGAGAGAGCATCCAAGGAAATGGCTTCTGGGAACCTCAGGTCAGTATTAGTGACTTTTTCTAAGACAGTATCTTAGCTTCTAGAATTGTTTTTAATCAGACCCTGATGCAGAGAAAACTCACTGCTGTTCTGTACAAATCACTGAAAGCCTGAGAATGCCCCTATGCAAAATTTTGTATAACAAGGAATAACACGGGATATTCATTCTCCCCAGCTTTAAACTTTGCACACATCCACACCTAAGATTTAGCAGACAATTGCATTTTGTTGTAGAGTGGGGAGAATAAAAAAAAACAGCAGAGAGGAAATGGAAAAGGGGTTCAGGATCCCCTTCCCTAATATGCTGTGCAAATGATGCAGTAAAACCCACAGAAAATTGTTACTTCTTTCCTCTGATATTGATGTATTCCCAGCTGCTGCAGGTTCTGCTTTGAAATCCTTGAAACTGCAGCTCAGAAGATGTTATGCTGCTAATTCTGAAACCTCTTCCCCTGAACTGTACTCATGCTTTGTGGAAAGGACAAGGTGAAATGACTTCCTGGACTACTCAGAGGCAGGGCCTCACATCTGACAGATCAGCCTGTGTCCTACTGAACCCTTGCTTGACTTCAGTAGAACTACTCGAACTGCTGTGCTTTCTTATCCACAAAGCATTCTTATCCAAACTCTTAGATGGCCTGATTCTGCCCATTTTTTTAATTACCTGACATTAAAAAGACCAAACCCAAACTACCCTTTTTTTAAAGCTGAAACATTTTCCTTACCACCTTTCTTCGATGCTTGGTCAACCTCCATGACTATGGGTTGTGAAAGATAGCTCTCTTGGCTGTAAGTATTTTCACACCCCTGAGGTGAATAAATGCCATTATCTGCATTTCACAGGCAGAGGGTCAATGTCACACATTGGACAATACATAATCAATACATACAGGAGCTGATGTAAGGGTCTGTTATATGAGGCTGGCTTCTATATTTTAAGTTCTATATCCTGAATACTGAGTGAAACTTGTATTTATGTTTATTTGTCTCTGTTCTAAAATATGCTGCAATTTTTATTTTTTTATGCTTATTATCTTTCTTATTCTTGTTAGTTGTTTGAAAAGATTCAGTTCATGCATTCCATTACTCGTGGCCCATAGTTCAATTTCAAACACTGTTCCACTGGAATGGGAGACATACTGGATTTTGCTGCTTGCATGAGTAACTTGGTGTTGGTTTTGATTTCTGACTAAAAAAGGCAGTCTTTAGAATCATTGTCACTCTGTGTATAGAGGTAATTATTTTTCCTCTGTTAGTGTTGTGTAACATCAAATGTTTCAGTATCCCCCCTTGAAAGATATTTAACAAACTAGGTGTAGAAATTTCTGAATGTAAAAAGGGTAGAAATGGGAACAATGTGACATAAAGCCAACTGTCCCACGCACAAGAACTCTTGACCTTTCAAGAGTTCTTGTTCACATGTATGTGTTCAGGAGTAGTTTGTAAGACTGAGGCCTTAATGCTTTCTATAAGCTAATATTTATAAACATTTCTAAGTAGGTGCCTAGCTTCTCTCAGCCCTTCTAGTCAAAGAATGAGATGCAGATGAGACATTACACTTTGTTTTATTCACAAAAAAATAAGCTTTGGTATATTTTTCCATAGTAATCCTAGGCTATTGTAAGGGTAGGAAGCCTATCAGAAAGAGGGGTCTCAGAGGAATTGCTCAGATTAATTTCATGTCCATCCAACAGTCTCCTCTCTACCCATTACCCAGGAAAGCATGGGAAATGCTGTTTGTTAGCTCTCATTGTAGAATTGAATACTTATTGCATTTTTTACCCGCGCAGACTATGTGGAGTGACACTAGTCTTCTGTGCTAGCAAAATAATCCTTTCAGGCCAGAATTAACCCTTGACATTTCTGTTATTTTAGGAAATTTTTTAGAGCATAACAGGTAGTTATGCTATTGTACTATTGAATTCTCTTTGGCCTAGCTAGGCATGTATTACTGTCTTTCTTCAGAGGCATGTTAAAATCTCTATTGCCCAGATAATTAGCAAGTAGTTATCCCAGGTAAATAATCCCCTAGCCAAAAGAGATGAGAACCAAGAAAGAAATTTCATCATATGAGCATTAAAATCAGCAGAAAAGTTAACCATGCAGAATTAGTAAATGAAGTCTAGAGATTTCTGTAGTAAACATCTTCTGAAGGTCTTGGTCATAGCTAAAGTGCAGATATGAACTTTGTTAACAGCTGAAGCTGGTTGTTTCTAGCTCTATGAGAAAACGGTTATACAAAAAGGAGGTGAGGTTTAGGAGAGAAAATAAGTTTATTGTTTTGTCAATGGTTTTAACTGGGATTAGCTTTCTTTTAACTTCATTTGCTGCCCTTGTTTATTAAAAATCCTCTCACAGGTGTTCAGATGTAAACAATTGATTTCTTCTCAGACATTTATTGAGGCTGCTAGTAAATCAGCTATGCTTTTTAAGGGGAAAGAAAGGGTTACCTTAGGCTTGCACTGCACAATGCATGGCATCTTGATTAGTACCCAGATTAGTACAACTTTGTATTTAAAAGTTTCCTGTCGTTCTCCCATGCCATGGGTAGTCCCTGTGCCACATGTGCAGTGTACTTGTGCATTTGGGTTAATCCTTATCAAGGGATACAGAGTTCAGAGAAAAAATTACATACCTTCAGAAAAAACGCTAACTGAACTGTCTAAACCCGACATTCAAATTCTAAAACCTGTTTAATTCTATAATAAGGCTGCAAGGTGATTAATGGATTGTATTCCTTTGGTAGATCTGGAAACTGAGCACCAATTTGACAGTAAAGTCACAGCATTGGGGAAGTAACTCCTCTCTTCACAGGTGAGGGTCTGGTAGCTGATGAAAGGTAAATAAGCAGGGACACCTAAGCAATGGGAATAATCTCGCTGAATGAATAAGAAGGAATCCAGTCCCAGTTCCAGCAAGAAAATAAAGCATGAAATGTCATGAGGTACAAATTTCTTTTGTATTTCTTGATCTTAGACTTCTGATACATAGTTGCTGCTTTTTTAGTGTGCCCTTTACATCAGTCTCTGAGAGTGAAAACACTTCGATTTAACCTTCTTCAGCTGGTGTTATGCTAATCAACAACCGCAAGCCCAATAGTTTCAAGTGTTGTAATTCCCACAGCACTTACCACTGACAAGAAAACAAGGAGCTCTGCCTGCAAAAATGTGAGGAGAGCTGGATATCCCATTCCTACATGACATACCCCAAAGTATGAATGAATAGTTTTGTTTCTGGTTCAGCAAAAGCAATTTTTTTTGTGAACCTTATTTACCATCTCATGGTTTCCTACAAAAAGCTACATTTTATGAAAAGAAAAGACTGCCCTGCTAGCAGCCTGATGAGCAGATTTTCCACATTATGTGTGGCAATAAAATTTGTATCCTCTTGCATTTGATGTGTTCAAAAATACAAGGCAGCAAAGTTCTACCTACAAAAATCTGTGATGGCGAGGGAACAATACTCAAGATTTTCTTTGTCTTCACATTGAGGCACCAGAAAATAATCTCATTGCTGTATCACAAGTATACCTCAGAGTAAAACTTTCTGAAAGCTGTCATTCTAAGTAAAGAAAGTCTTTACTAAAAGTCTTTACTGCTCAGACCAGCCCTCAAGAGCCCCAGGCCTTGGGAAAAGTAACAGGGAAAGAGGAAGACTTCCCCTGGGTAGAGGAGGATCAAGTGAGGGATCAGTTAGTTCATTTAGACATTCACAAGTCCTTGGGCCCTGATGGGATACACACAAGGGTGCTGAAGGAGCTGGCAGATGTCATTGCTGGGCCACTCTCCACCATCTTTGAAAGGCCCTGGAGAACAGGCGAGGTGCCTGAAGACTGGAGGAAAGCCAATGTCACTCCAGTCTTCAAAAAGGGCAAGAAGGAGGACCCGGGGAACTACAGGCCAGTCAGCCTCACCTCCATCCCTGGAAAGGTGATGGAACAGCTCATTCTGGGCGTCATCTCAAGGCATATGGAGGAAAAGAAGGTTATCAAGGG
>VXBO01011978.1:236050-271194 GCA_013400135.1 Rhinoptilus africanus
AGGGCTACAAAGATGATGAGGGGACTGGAACACCTCTCTGATGAAGATAGACTAAGGGAATTAGGTCTCTTTAGCCTGGAAAAGAGGCGTCTGAGGGGGGACCTAATCAACACTTATAAATACTTGAAGGGTGGGTGTCAGGAGGATGGGGCCAGGCTCTTTTCGGTAGTGCCCAGTGACAGGACAAGAGGGAATGGGCACAAACTTGAGTATAGGAAGTTCCACCTAAACATGAGGAGGAACTTCTTTCCCTTGAGGGTGGCAGAGCCCTGGCACAGGCTGCCCAGGGAGGTGGTGGAGTCTCCGTCTCTGGAGACATTCAAAACCCGCCTGGACGCGTTCCTGTGCAACCTGCTCTAAGGTGGCCCTACTCTGGCAGGGGGTTTGGACTAGATGATCTACTAAGGTCCCTTCCAACCCTAGGATTCTGTGATTCTGTGATTCTATCCTTAACACAAAACCAATAAAAAATACATTTTTTGTTGTTGTTCTCATAGCTAAGCAACATCTAGAAATGAGGTATGAAATTGTAAAAAGCCCAGTCTGAGGCAGAGGCAGCATATCAGGTTGTACTGCCATAATTCCTCTCTAGACAGCAGATGAGGAGTGTGTCCAGCTGCTAAAGTTGAGTGTTGTGCTTGCTTCCTTCAGTGACCCACTGTGCCCATCAACAGAAGACTAGGCTTGAGGGTAATGTCATGATCACAGATGATGCAGGTCCATACAAACGATGGTGCAGGGCTCTGTGGATGGAACTAGCACCTAGCTGTGGAGATGCCTCTGCCATCTTAGACACTCAACAGCCTCCTTGTCCTGATTGGCAGCCCCCTTTCTTCTCCACTTCTGCACAGGACAAAGTCTAGTGCCCATATGGCTCAGCTCCTCAACAAGGTGAGATGGTGCAAAGCTAAGGCTCACCCTTTGTGTGTGATCGAAGGCACCGGATCAAACCCCTCCTGAAGACACTCAGCCACAAATTCAAAATCACTGAGACCTGTTCATGCAAATTTAGCCACTACAAGGGGGTAAGTACTCCAGGTATGCTGCTCAGCGCGAGTCATTCGCTCTGCTCCAGCCTGATCCATTCTGCAGGAAGGCCAAGGTTGTCACAGCTGCAGACACATCAGCAACGGAGGGGAGAGTGAGACTCATCTCATTCCCAAAACATGATCTTGCAGTATAGACACAGAGCTCAGCATCCAAAACAGGAAAACTTTTTTCTCGGACCAGTGAAGAACCCTTGGTATAGAAAAAACCTTATTTAATACCTCCTTCAGCCCCTTAAGGCCTACACTCCTGCCAGTTTAGGGCAATGTAGTTTTGAGCAGTTTTCAGGACTTTGCTATTGGGCTGCCTGGGTTGTTGACTCCATGGGATTCAGTTGTGTGACCCCTGTCAGGGTGTCCTGGTTCCAGCGGGGATGGGGTTAAGTCTCCCCGGCTCCAGGGTATCAGTATTCCATCCCATGTGAGCCACGCAGTCCCTGAGCTGCTGGGAGGGGGCAGGAAGTCGCTGCTTGGAGCGGGCGTAGGTGACTCGGGTCCAGTCGGTGAGCAGTGGTCCTGTGATCACGTTTGTATATCTATCGCTGTTATTGTTGTTGTTTTTGTGTTATCTTTGCTGTTCTGTTAAATTGCCTTTGTCTCAACCCACAAGTTTTGCCTTTTTCTTGTGCTTTCCCACGCTGGGAAGGTCTAGAGTGAGCGACACATGGTTCTTTGTTGCCGTCTGAGGCCAAACCACGACACAGGGATATTATGGTTGATGTTTAGCACAGTGCTTCACCTCAACAGTAAGCGATACTTTCCATTCAGATTCTCCAGAGCCAAATGATTTTATGTATATACATACAGACATCTGTGTGCCGTTATTTAGACCTCTGTAATAACAGACTTTACAAAGTTCTGTACTTGGTGATACCCAGAAATCATCAGAATCCTATCTGAAAATAACTAAACAGTAAAGCCTGCATATGTGGTTTTCTCAGCATCTTGGCTAGACTATGTGTTGCCTTTCATAAATTTTAAAACAAAAACAGAAACAATGGCAGATTTTGAAAGAAGAGTGGAATGGCTCTTGTCTTGCAGAGTACAGAAAGAAAAAGGTGTAGGGAAAGGACTGACAAGTATATAACATTAATGTGAACAGAAATCTATTAGTGAAGTTAGTTGCTACAAGGTTTATTAGTCTCAGAAGAGTAGAGGGAAATTCAGTGCTGGTATTGCACAGCAATACCAGAGCCAGTTTTAAATGTGCAGAAAGGGTAAATTAGCTGGTGAGGAGCCCTGAAAAACCTTTCTGTGATGACCAACTATCTGAGAAATAAAAAACATATACTGTGAAAAACTGTATCTTTAGGTGACTTTGACACTTTCTGATTATGTCTAGCTTTTTTTTTATTTTTTAAGAGATAGTAATGAAGGACGCAATCTGTTTGCTCACGGATACACTTGCAGATGCACATAAACACTGCTTTTGAGAAACTTCTCTTGTTCTCAAACATTCACATTGGGGAAGACAAACTCAGCGTCTGTTTGTATACATACTGAGAATAAATGCATAAAAAAGAATGTAAATATGAATCTGATTAAATAGCTGTGGAGAATTTGAAGAAATGTGTTCCTTCATGCCTGAGCAGTACACACTAGTTTTTAGTCATTGTGTTTCTAAATAATCAAGGCATCCTTGAGGGTGAATTTTCTTATCCTGTCTTTGCATTGAGAGCAATGAGGTGGCAAGAATTTACATAGTTTGGTTTAGACTTTATGAAAGGGTCTGCACTGAGACCATTTCTTCGAGCAGCGTGCTATCAAATAGCTTGCACGTTCAGTCACTTGCTAAAATATCAAGCCTAGTGTAGAGCTACAGGAGGGATAGCATTGCTCAAGTGAAGGATGTATTCGAATAATCACCAGAGAGCTGTTTGAGGGCTCAAGTCAAGGAGACGATGGGCTCAGAAAACGAGGTGGTCCCTACCCTGCCCTTCTAGCTGGTGGTGCTCATGGGGAGGTGAAGCCAAGTGAGTTGTAACACTAGGACCCCACCTTCCCAAGCAAGTGCTGAGAGGCACTAATGGCCCAGCATGTGGAGCTTGCCCTGCCACCACTGCCTGGACCACGGCCATGGAGCTGGGCTGGGAGAGGATCATCCGCCCCTCAGACCTCCTCTGAAGGCAGCAGTGTGGAGGTCTTCAGTGGTGCTGAAGTGTTGCGTTGCCTTGCTGAGTTAAGGGTGAATTTTACACAGCCTTTGCAAGCAAATGCATTTCATTTCCACAGTCATGAATCTGGTGCCTTCCACCAACTCAGCATTCACTTTCAACTGAAATAAATTGGAGCAGGCAGCAGGGCAGGGGAAATTAAACTAGCAAAGGAAAAAAAATTACTTAAACAGACTGGAACAGTTATTGCTGCCTGCTAGGAAATGTTTTTCTAGTCTTTTATTACCACATACAATCCTTAGTCCCATGTGATTAACAAATTCATCTTGAAACACTGGTGTTTCTTGACTGAAGTAGAAAAATCAAGTGGTATCTTTAAATTCTTGCTCCTCATCTCATTTAAAAGAGATATTTTGCAGCACTCGGATTCCAGCACATATAATCAGGCTGCACATTTCCTATCACATCCAACACCTGGCAATCTCCTGTGTGCCGACTGTGCACAGTGCAATGATATGTCTAGAGGTAATTATTTCTATCACCCACATAAGGGCAAAAGATATGAGAGTCATCACATGCTTACCTTTTGTACAGTTTTCATTTTAGCTTGAAATGCCTGGCTGGGTTGGTCTATGCAGGGTGATATATTTTATTCCAGAAATTTGTTTCTGAAAATGAATGCTAGGAAAGACAAATATGAAAGAAAGGGGCCAATTCCGCTGTCTTTACCGATAAATCTCTGAAGCTTCAATGAGTGAAGGTCATTTATTCTCTGCTCTGAAGAAATTAATTGGAATCACTGCAATGGACCTATAACGAAAGAAAGAAACAAATAGATTTTTTCCATGATGTAAGGGAGGAGCCTAGAAAAAGGATCCTAGCAATATTAGTGAATGAAAATTGAGAGCCAAATCCTTACCTCCTTCTGCATTTTTACAGGAGGAAAAGCCTCAGCTGTGATTGTGTAAGGAACTCCATAGACCAGGTCCTGCAAAGAGAGTCAACACAGAGCCTCCCAACAGTGCCTGCTGTCAGCTAACCTGTCCCTCATCTGCAGAGAAGAGGATGCTGTGAGACAGCCACAGTCACTGTGGGCATGCAAGAAGCCATGGCGAGTTGGAAGGAACCACCTCTGCTTGGTAATGGGTAAGACTGCAGCAAGCAGGGCAGAGGCTGCACCTTACAGGAAGAAGCACAGTTGAGTTAGCTGATACTGATGATTCCCATCACTGGAGGACTAGTAGAAGAAGCTAGTGAAAGCTGTGCTAAAATGACCAAACCCTACCTTTGGGGTAGGACCCAAAGCCCTACCTTAGTATAGCAAACAGATGAACCACCGGCAACACTTTATAATCTTTAGTTGTGCCCTTCAGATTCTTCAAGCTGGTTGCTTTGCTTTCTGATATTTCACCTAGATTTTAAAATTTTTCTCAAAGCTGGGGGAAAACCAGCAATTCCTTTTGTTCTGCTTCAAACATGTAAATACTCTTAAAAAACATCATTACTGCTAAGATCTTACAGGAGATTATACACATGCCTACAGAGGCGAGCTTGGGACCAATGGGCAATGAGGGAGGACCTCAACAAGGAAAACCCCACTGGTGTTCATTCTACAGATTGAAAGCTACTGGCTAAGACTTTCCTCTGTGCTTACCAGAAATAGCTAGTCTAAGGGACCTGAAATGTTCACAGTGGCGGATGATGGTCCCTTTGTAGCTCTGTTCTGTGTCCTCAAAAAAGCTGGTGGCTTGTCTGCCCCAGGTGACTTCCATTGAGCCCTGAAAACATCACAAGAACTAGCAGTGTTCAAAAATCCTGCACAAATAGAACAAACAGCAGCACTAATGGAGCTCTACTTCTGCCAAGATGGTCTAGCAGGCTCTAGTAGCAAAAAATCACACCAAACATGCATTTTACTGTGCTTTGCAAGTGAGCCAAAAGGCTTTAATGTCACAGCTTGAGGTAAAATCGTGCTCTACCCCTTGTAAGACATCAGAAACGGAGAACATGGGACCACATGGCAGGTAAGGTTCTTCGAGGCAGGACCTGTGTTTGGACATTAGTCACTAATTTTCTCTTCTCAACCCCTTTTAGCTCTCCTTACTCCCTTCCAGCACAGCCTTACTTATGATCACTGACGGCTCCACAGCTGAGACAGAAATATAAAACCATATATGAGGCACAAACATGTATTTCAAAACCTATTTTGGGTTTGCCTCTGGCTGGTCCTTTACATTAACTGCAAAATTCTGCAATGTGAGCATTAAATTTTGCATTAATATTTCAGCCATGAACCTGCAAAAACTATCCTCTGGAAAAAACTCACTTGCTTTCAATATTCAATAATTTTCCACACCAGGGAATAGGCTGAGATCAGCAGTTTCACTTCACTAGCAATACCTCTCCAGCTATTAATTAACAATAATGGTTAGTCAACCTACATTCAGACCACTCCTAGAGATATAGAAAAGGGTAATAAAAGATATACTGCATATGATCCTCCATCAGCATAGTAAGCAAGAGATTGTTCAAAAAATAAAAAGGTAAATAGCATTTGGATTCTACCTGTGTGAAAGACTAAATACACAGTCTGCAGAGATGGCAGGATGCTGCCAGCACAGGATGCTTCATATAAAAATAGGCCTAAATAGAGCATCTATGGGCTCTCCACTGGCTTGAATGAAATGGGTTGTCTCAGCCGTGTTCAGAGTGGACAATTATCCACATCTGAAAATAAAATGGTACTTGTATTTGATGCTAATAGGTGACAAACAGTATTCTGAGTTCATCAGAGACATCAAGGACTGGCTAAGAAATACCAAACACCATTTCCAATGGTTCCCCCAGAGCACGCAGCAAGGAGGTAAAGAAGTTTGTGGGTGCATTGTCCTTGCAGGCTGCTCTGCAGGCAGAGGACACAGATGTTTGATTGGCACCTTTCCCTGGTCAGACATTCAGCTAACTGTAAGGGATGAAAGACAGCGGGATCACTTGGCTGGAAAAGGAAGCGGGGGACAAAACTGAAGTAGAACATTTTGTGTGTTGCAATAGGAAGGATACGCATATGGAGACCAAGTCTCTGTTCTCTACATATTTGTATTTTCATTGCAATATTTTTCTCTAAAATACTGAGCTTTGATGCTGTTATTTTACCTGGCTGTTTCACAGTCTGAACCTTGTTTTTTGTACTGCATTTGTTATTTTAAAATCTTCAAAATTTTTCACTGAATAATTTGAACAGTTATTTCCAAAGATTCTTCTCTTCAGCGACATTGTTTTACCCAGCCTTATGGCAACCCTTTACATACTGCTATGACAGGTTAACTGTATCACCTTGAGTTAGTTCTGTTTCTGCAGAGGGAAAGAGCAAGAGCGTGCTACTTGCAAATGTGGGACTAATTTAGCATCAGCTTTAACTATTACTAGTAAGAGTAGTACTTGGAGTTCCTCTGATGTTGAGCCAAGGGAGGGAGGCAAGCTAGCTAATCCTAATGTAACATTGAGTCAACATGGAGTTAAAGGAATGGAAAAGTCTGTGCATTTTAAAAATCGTGCATAAAGATCTCAGTTTCCAATTTTAATACTTCATTTGTCCACCTAAAAACCAGATGGCATACTGTTAAACTTACGAAACATTACTCAAAATGCCTGGGGGACCTTTTCTAGTTTCCACGGCTGTGCAGCATATGAAGTTGCACAAAAATGCAGTCCTTGTTGCTGGCGAAAAGCTGCATTACCTGCAGAAATGTTACGCAGAAGAACTAGCCATTGACCACACTTCACACAGCATAATTCTAGAATATTCTAGAGCTGGTGGTGCTGAAACTATAAGGATGGTTATGTTGTGAAAAGTATTTGGGGCAGGACAGAAATCTGCCCTTGCCCTCCAGTAGTTGAATCAAATCTGCAAATTTGGCATAGCAACATTTGAATATTCTTTGTATTTGTTTAGCAAAATATTCCTTCTGTTTTGCAGAGAAAATATTTCAAAATTGTTCTTAGCATTCTTCAGCCTCCATCTGTAGATTTAAAACATTTTTAATCTGCTATTTTGGGGATAACTGATCATTTCACAAGATTTAGGATTTATTAGGGTAAATATTCCATTTTAAATGTTTAATTTTGAGACATTATTTTCTAGCTGGTTAGATTTTTGGATAATACAGTTCCAAAGCATTTTCCTGTTCAAGTGGAGCAACTCATGAGGTGTGGAAAGAGAATAAAGTCTGTTTCTGTCTGTTGGGCTGTTTTAATGCACAGAGAGTGCTGTCTTTAGGGATCTGAGAGATCTGCAAGCCCCTCTCTGTAAGAAAACCAAACGCAAGCTCCAGAAACCTCTTGAAGACTGATTCCCACATGGGAGACATTCAGTGCTGGAGGAAGGCCATTTCAGAAGGCAAGATCATCAAATGCCTCCAGGGCTTACCCTAAGGAGGAAGACAGGGCTTTTAGTTTGTCAGGAAAATGCCTTGAGATTTTTTTTATTGCTACTAGCTTTGTCTTTTTGTGAGTGGTTTTGGTTTGGTTGTTGTTTTTTTTTTTTTTATTTGTTTGCTGCTGTGTTGGAGGGGATTTTGGAGTGGACAGTAAGATGGATTAAGCAATTCTGAACCACAGTGGTTGTGGCACTTATTATCATGGCTTGCATAAGTACAACCAAATCCCCAGTCCCATACCTGTACTGTTTCCATGGAAGAACTTGAAATAGCTTCACAGCTATGGTGACAGTGATTTGCTTGTCAAAGGGACACTGAAGAGCTAGCAATGTATAACCTGTGTCTGGCTGAGTTTTTATCCTGAGTCCAATCCACAATTTGTCAGCTGAAGGGTTGGATCCCTGCTTCCCTCTGCAGGTTTGGATTGGGCTAAGGCATTATTCCTCAAGTTCAGGTACACCTGGCCATAAAAGGAATTATGTATGAATCCTATGTAAGTACTGGGGACTGAAGAAGGGCAAATACTCTTTACCGCTGCAGCTAGGAGCCTTGATGTCCAACCAGAGGAGCTGTCTTCTTCCAGAGGGACCCAAAGCCAGAAAGACAGCAGGATGGAGACCTTGGGGTTGCTGCATCATGCACACCCCATCAGGTAATTTGACAGGATACATTTGTTAGAAACTTCAGGGAGATTTTGTGTGGAAACACCCACTCTATTCCCATCCCAGTTGTCTCCATTTCTGTACTTCAAACCAGTTGCTCAGTTTTTCTAGTACTGCCCCACCAGAATATCTCCTCTGTTCCAAAATAAATCATCTCTATTTTTGGACACTGTGATTTCTGGCCTCCCAGACCAGGGCTGGGTTTGTTCATGAGGGAGGATTTTATTATGGGAGCATGATAAAACACAACATCCCTGTGCGGTACATGGCATTTCTACCATCTGTATATTGTTGCCTGCTATACAACCAGTTTTCTTCTGTTGTGAGAGGAAATAGCGTTTAAAAAAAAAAAAATAGCCATGTGACTAGTACCAATGGGTTTTTAGATAAAATCCCATGGGTTATTAATTTTATGTATAATTTATACAATGGTTCTAAGTTTTACAATACAGAAGTAGATTGCAAAATGAAATGCATACAGACATGAGACCATTAGGTACTGCAAACTGTCATTTTTCATGTTAACAGACTATTTTGTCAGTGTTATGCAGAAGAACCGGTGATATATAAAGAAAAAATCCTAACAGATCAGTCACCCTCTGTCCTTTTCATTCTCTTTTTTTCTTCTTCACTTACATCTACCTATCCTCCGAAGAATCTGGCTTCACTTTCAGCCCTCCAAAAGATCCCTAAGCTTCTCTTTTCATCCGGAGTCTCCTTGCATACTACAGATCTGTCATCTTGCCTGATCTGTAAAGACTTCACAAATTTCCAAGTAACTGTTATAAGACTTGAGGAATGCTCTATGAAAGAAAAATTATGAGAGCACAAGGATTACTTTGCTCTCAGGAGATGGCACTGAACTAAAATCAATCATATGAATTAAAGGCTTTTGACAAATAAATAATTCATACACACTAAATTAATTAATGAATTTCCAGGACAGGCTCAGCATATTTTCCAGGGTTAACCATCAGCACATCAACAGAGCCATAACAGCTCTGCCATCTTTGCTCCCTATAGTCATGATTCAGATTCAGAAACAGGATACAATTTGCACAGCACTTGAGCATCNTGCATTTTTCTCTTTTTATCCACCCCCCCACCCATTGCAAGACACTGGAAGAAAAGAAACTGTTTCTTCACAAACACTTCAACTACTGTGTTGAATAGAGTTGACATTTACATAAATGGATTGCAGTGCAGTTGTTGAACATATACAGGGATGATTCTCTAATCCCATTTTAATTAGATGGATGTTGCAAGCATACAAAAATCACAAGCCTCACTCCCTGTGGTGATGCCACACTGGCAAGGAATCAATCACCACGGCCCTGGTTGCCATGGAAACTGATAGCTCCTGCACCACCATCTAAGCGGTAAATGATTGGTGGTGTACTCGTAAGGCAGGGAGAGCAATGAGTTTTTATATCCTGTCCAGCAGCTGTGCCAGAGAGTTAATTAAAAGCAGAGAACATGAAATAAATCTAAATCTGTGAAGAAATGAAATGTACAGTACAAATTGAATTCCCGTGTTGGACAGAAATTAATATGCAGCGCAAACCACAGAGCTGCCTGAATAAGTAGCAGCTATGAATCCTGGGAACTGGTACCTCTGTGGCCACTAAAACCCAAAAGTGGAGAGAGCACCTCCTTATCTTATTGCTTAAACAAGCGCTTCCTTCAGTGCTTGTGTTGACTGATGCATGCAAATTGCATCCTCAAATGTTAAAGGTTTGCACAAAAGCAGGAAGGACAAAGCTTAACTAAGATCTAATTAACAAACTGTTAGCAACTGCGGTTTATCAGCTATGAACATGATGTAAGTAAATGTTTGTACTGCTGTACTCGAATTCACCAGACAACCTCTATGAAAGTCAATGTGTTTTTATTGATAAGCTGTGAATTTTAAATTCATATTTCATGTATCACAGGTGTGGTAACAGCCCTTGAAATGCTTTTCTTACAATAAAATTAGTTCTGCATAAAATATTTTTTGGTAGAGTGGGATGCAGCTGACCAGCCATGAAATACCCAGTGCGAAGGCTCCCAGCTTTCCCCCCTCCTCAGCACCGCTGTTTAGGAGGCAGATTTCAGTGAGCTGGGCGGCACAGCTCCGTCCTGGCAAGAGGTTTAGCCAGTCCCATGCGACTGACAAACACAGCGAGTGGGCAAACACACCGCAGCTGAACTCACTCCACTGCGCACAAGTGAGATTAAGGAGGGAAATGCTAATGACAAGGAAGTTTCATTCCAGCACCAGATACAAGTGTGTCTTGGCCAGCCGTCTCTGAAGTCGAGCAACAAAAATGCTTTTAGCATTGTTTACATCTGAGGCTTTTTAGGTGCTTTGCATCTTTTATCAAATCTTTTATATTGAGTGATTTCCCATGCTAGCCAGCCTGGGTCAACCTGTTTGGGATGGATGATGAGCATTTTTTTTACCTTTTCCAACCGCTCACTTTCCTGCTTGTCGGTGAAGGCTCTTCCAGCTGATGTAACTGGACTGGTCTGAGGATTTTTCTCAGACCTCAGAAACTTCATGAGAAAAGGCAGTTGTTGGACCTATTTTTCGAGATGAAGCTTTGTATGGCATCCTACCACAGTACTTTTCACATTCCTGATCATTTCTCTAAGACTGCTTGTCTCTAAAATGCCCTCCTTTTTGGTTATAAGTTCTGAAGATGAAAATATTGTTCCATTGCAATTTTAGTAGGTATTTTACAGCTGTCCGCGGAGGACAGATACAAGTAACAAACCTATCTCAGGTGGCATTTATGACAATTTCCTAGCAACCTTTCACTATGAAGCTAGATGTCAAAGAAACTAGTTTTTACCTTTCCAACAGTGCACCTCCTACTGCCTGTAATATCTTCTCCAGCCAAAGAAGCAAAATAGATTTTCTGGAAGACCACAGGTGTAGTAAATTGTAAAATATTACAGTTTATTTTGTATGGTCTAAGTACCATGTTGCACAAATTGTCATAAAATGGTGTTGATAAATACTACTCATGGTTTCTCTTAAGCCTTCTTGTCACTGTGTGTTAATAAACCATTGGCATAAATGGAATTAAAAGCCTTAACAATGTCACATTAATAAGAAATTAATAAAATGCCTCTTTAGTGATTTTTTGGTCACTTTATATAAGTTGCAAAAGAATAGCTTTGAAAAAATACACTTTTCACTAAAACTATTTTTTTTTTCCAAGTTAAACGTAAAGATACAAGAAAGCAAGTTGAAATTAAGAGAAAATTTCTAGGCTTCTTGAACATCACATGCTGTAAAAGCACATTTTGTACCAAATTATGGTGGAATTTGGAAGGTTAATTTAACCATGATTATAGCAGAGGATCTGATTTATCAGGAACTGATAAAGTGATAGCTACTAGTGTACACTTGAAAAAACAGTTCATGCCATGGAAAATCACACTGACTTTTAGCCTGGGAAGAATCTCTGTGGCATGAACAAAATAACATGTAAAGAAAGGCTTAATTAGATTTAATTAGGTATTCACTCCCATACAATAAAAAGGAAAAATAGGACACTCATTAAGCCGCTATAGTTACAGCTACATTAACTTCATGTGTCCTGGGAAGAGTATAGGGATGTTGCCCAGTTGTGTAGAGGTGGGTTCAGGAAGGCAATGCATGGCTGGAACTGAACTTGGCAAGGGACGCAAAGAATAATAGGAAGAGATTCTATAGTTATGTCAGCCAGAAAAGGAAGATCAAAGAAAGTGTACCACCCCTGAGGAACATGACTGGCAAACTGGTAACAACGGACAAGGAGAAAGCTGTGGTACTCAACAACTTTTTTACCTCAGTCTTCACTGGCAACCTCTCTCCTACAGCTCTCAACTGGATGAACCTCAAGGCAGGGACCGGGGGAGTAAAAGTCCCTCCCACTGTATGAGAAAATCAGGTTTGAGATCACCTGAAGAACTTGAACATACAGAAGTCTATGAGATCTGACAAGATGCATTCCAGAGTCCTGAGGCAGCTGGCTGATGTGGCTGCCAAGCCACTCTCCAGGATATTTGAAAAGTCATGGCAGTCAGGTGAAGTCCCCGGTGACTGGAAAAAGGGAAACACTGCACTCAGTTTTAAAAAGGGTAGAAAGGAGGATCCTGGGAACTACTAACTTGTCAGCCTGCCCTCTTTGCCTGAGAAGATCATGGAACAGAACTTCCTAGAAGCTATGCTAAGGCATACGGAAGACAGGGAGGTGATTGAAAACAGCCAACTTGGCTTCAGCAAGGTTTTCTTGCCTGACCAACTTAGTGGCCTTCTATAATGGAGTGACTACATCAGTGGACAAGGGGAGAGCTATGAATGTTGTCTATCTAGACTTCTCTAAGGCCTTTGACACGGTTCCCCACAACATCCTTCTCTCTAAATTGGAAAGATATGTATTTGATTGGTGGACTGTTCAGTGGAGAAGGAACTGCTTGGACGGTTGCATCCAGAGAGTAGTGGTCAATGGCTCAGTGTCTGGATGGAGATCAGCGATGAGTGGTATCCCTCAGGCATCTGTACTGGGACCAGTACTGTTCAATATCTTCAGCAGCTATATAGACAGTGGGATCGAGTGCACCTATAGCAAGCTTGCAGATGACACCAAGCAGAGTGGTGCAGTTGACAAGCCTGAAGGACAGGATGCCATCCAGAGGGACTTGGACAAGCTCAAGAAGTGGGCCCAAATGAACCCTGTGAGGTTCAACAAGGCCAAGTGAAACATCCTGCATCTGGGTTGGGGCAACACCGGGTATCAACACAGGCTGGAGGATGAAGGGATTGAGAGCAGCTCTGAAGAGAAGGACTTGGGGGTACTGTTGGATTAAAAGCTGGACATGACACACCAATGTGTCCCTGTGGCCCAGAAGGCCAACCATATCCTGGGATTTAACAAAAGTTTGGATAGAGGAAATTATTATTGATTGTTAATATTGATTGGCATTGCAATGTTTGCTCTGTTGCACAAGTTCTTGGTTTCTGATGTCACCTTTTTCAAGGGTGGTCAAAGTCAAGCTTGCTCACCACTGCTTCTTTTTCTGATGAAGTGTGGGGGCATTGTTGAGTCTCTTTTTTGGCAGGGTAGGGGAATGAGGGTTGTGGGTATGTGGTCTTTTTGCATGCATCTCTCCCCTTCTCTGAAATGAGCTGTCCCTGAAGAGGAAGCTTTCTTCCCACACAAAATCTACCCCAAATATCAAAATCTCCACTTTTGTTGATTGAGATAGCTATCTATTGAAGAAATGTCACAAAAGTTTCTTGTCTTTTTTTAATATTACACTACCTGTATGTCACTATTTTGGATGTGTACTGAAAGCCTAGGTCTGACTGGTTTGGGGGTTGTTTTATTGATGTCTTCTCAGCACTGCTCCATTGCTAAGGGTGAAATTTTTCAAAAGACTCTGAAGTAATATAGTCTCCAAACTATCTGTCAGTGGAAAGGTGGCAACTAATTCACTTAAATGCCTTTAAAATACCATTTTATTCTCAAAAGTGCAATCCGTTGTGGACAGAAGGAAAAGTTGTGGTTTTCCAACATAAGTGGTGAAATTAACTTTGCTTGTTCTTTTGGGTGGGATCAGTATTTTGCCCTCTGTGTTCCTTAAGGTAAGGAATCTACAGTAAAAAACAGAGTCACAGAGGAGTGTGTTTCCTTCTTCCTCAGCTTTGACAAAATATTGAGTTACTTTCCAGATTCATTGGAACACAAATTAAATAGTACAGGCAAAATTGTGTTTATTTGCCTTAACCATTTTGCTAGCTATTGTGAATCTACTAATTTAGAGCTCCTAGTTTAGAGCTCCTGATCTGTATCAATTCAGCTGTAACTGAGTGCTCCAAGCATGCTTCATTAGCCTTTAAGCAGTTAATGGTTTTGATTGTTTCATGGTAGAGGTGAAGAAGACAAGTTCATGCTACTTATTTTCTTCTGAGGTAACATTTTACGAATACTGATGTCTACAGTGAAGACAAACTTAAGTTTTTCTTGACAGTCCCATGCCAATACACTGGGCAATAAACAAAAGCTTACAGTTTCATATTACAGCTACCAAAATACAGAATTCTGCATTTGAATTGAAAAAATTTAACAGTATAAATAAAATAGTAGGACAACTATTTCACCTATCAAATACTGATATGTCACAACCACAACGGTTTCATCAACTAAGCTGTACATCAATTATATCAATAACACATTTTAATATAATGAAGAAAGTGGATGGTGGGTTCAAAATACAGACAAGGAAATGCCTTCTCAAAAAATATACAGCAAAGCCCTGGAATTCTTTACCCTAGTATGCCATGGATGCTAACATTTTATTTGCATTCAAAATCAGTTGTGCCAGCTTAATGGGAAAAAGTCTATTAAATGGGTGTGCACCATCTCAGCATTAAGAAGTCATTAAGATTCAGCTCAGCAGAGGCAGGAACCATGCAATAGGAGCGCATCCTGCTTGTCCTCCTCTTATACTCTTCCCTAGACATGCACCACTGTCTTCTGCAAGAGACAGAGTCCAGCCCTTGGCAGAGCATTGGTCTAACTCAGGGCAGCTGTTCTTATATTCTTGTTTAAGTGTAAGAAAGTTGGTTAGGATTTTCTTATTTTTTTCTCCTCTTTACTTGTGCTTGAGTGCACAGAGAAAAAATAAAGATTTAAAAGGTTTGGAAGCTTTTCTAACAAGAAAATACTTCAAATATTGCAGATTTTCAGTAACATAAAAATATTCCTTCTGTAATCTCCAGTTCCTTTTTCTTCTCTCTCAGCTCTAATGCACAGCTGCCATACTTGCAGCATTTCAAAGGATGTTTTCAGTTCCTTTCAGGTTCTAGTTCCTGTTAAAAGAAAAGGGAAAAAAAAAAAAAAAAAAGAAAACCTAAATCAGAAACTGTTTGACACTCCCAGTGAGAACTAAAACCTGAAAAAAGCCTTAGCCACCTGTGAAATGCCTCTGAATGCAGCAGCTGTGTGCTCAGAGGATGAGATAGCATTCACACTGCCTTCCTCGTGTCATGAGTACACATATGGGTGATGCACTATATGGGTGTGTGGATCGTTTCCGTATTTCCTCTCCATCTGAACAGTTCAGTCAGGTACATGAAAAAACCTTCCCATTTTCCTTTCCTGAAATGGTAATCACTGAAGTGGTTTTCACAGAACTCGAGGAACTAGTAATAGAAAAAGCAGGGTCAGATGCTTCACTGGTAAGAACAGTGTGGCTCTGCCATATTCAGCTGCCAAAGAGGAGTGACAAACACACCTGTGGATACAACAGTGCACTTGTGGGATAGGTAGATTGTGAAAAAGGGAAAATAACAAGGATGAAGTAACAATATAGCAAATACATAATGAAGGGAATGACAGCAGCAGCAACATAGCTGTGCAATGGATTCTTTTCTGACACCATTTTTGGTACTAAGTCGATGAGATTTCTTGTGTGGACACAATCATTGGGATTTGAATTAGCTCCTTGGCATCAGAGAAACCTTCAGCTCGAAACCATTGAGAGTAAAATTCTTAGCAAAATTCACATTCAGCTGCATGAAGCAATGATGCCACATGGCACTGGACAAGCTGAGGACACCACAGCTGCATCTGCCAGACAGGGTCCACATCCACAGTTCAGCACAAACACTGAGATTAAGGCAAGCTATGTATATCTTTCATAATTCATTAGTTAAAACTCTCAAAGCAGCTGAAAATTCCCTGTATCACAGTTATATCGATAGGTTATTCTCACTAACCCACCTTATATACTCAGCCTCTTGAATGTATTGTACAGCATCAGCATAGCCACCCACATGGATATCAGCCCTCACAATATCTACTGAGTGCTTTTCTACAGAGTGCTTTGACAGATCTGTTAAAAGACGGGCTTGGAACTTTGGAACTCTTCCCAGAGAGAATTAATCAAATGGGGAAAGTAAATAGCGAGGAAAACTAACAGAAGTTAATTTCCAGGCTTTTGAATGGGCATGTTCTCTGTATTTCCTAAATAGAAATTCTTAGAAAAGTTAACAGAAAGGCAATATTATAGATCTTATATATTTTTAGACAATCAACATACCTGAAAAAGAGAAAAGATTGCTGTACTAACAACAGGATGTGTTAAAATCATATAGCAGAGATTATACAGGCTATTTAGTTTTACGAGTTCAAAAAGTAATTTCTGCATAACCGTTCTGGTGCCAGCCCCACTAAATTATGTAAAGCCCTCCATAAGTGCATCTAAAAGTCTTTTAAGAGCACTCCTTTCAAGTTAGCCATTTTTCTTAATCAGTTTTCAGACAGCTGTAAGTCACTCTGACCTGTGTAAAAAAGTTCTAGAAAGAGCATAATTTTCTCTCACTTCTGTTCAAAATCAGTTTAATTCCACTGAGTTCAGATGATTTGTTCAGTTTAAAAGTAGTGATAATGAACTCATAAACAGAATCACTGTCTTTTGATTTAACTATTTGAAGTGAAGAAAAGACTCATCACTTCCACATCAATGTGGAGGAGAAACGTTTTAGTGATGAAGGAAAGGAAGGCAAAGGGACTTTGTTTTCCTTTCTGATTAAAAATGATTAGGATGTGTCCAGATGCCCCCCATTGATAAACAGTGAAAAATTTTAATGGCAAGCATTCAAAAAATAACTAGCAGGACAAATCTCATGAGATATGTACATACCAAAAAAAAAGTGAGCGGGTCTGGAATATGAAGGACATCAGTACAGTTTTTAGGGATCCGAAGTCAAAGAGCAGTTCTTAAGGGAGAAAGAGGTGTCATCATTTTCGATCACTTTCATTCTGCTTCTTGCTATTCCATTTCAGAGAAAAGTCCAGAGCTCTTAGCCAGACTTAAGGTGAAGGTGCAAAGAAGCAGCGATTAAATTAATAAACTTGTTTAAATATTTTATTAATTATTTCCATTACATTCTATTGCATCATTAATATTTATAGTGGGAGCAACATCAAGCAGTGTAAAAGATTTAAAAATTGGTTCATGTTCATTACCTGATAGAGATCAAACATAGCTGCATTGAACAAAGACAAAATTTTGCTACCTGATGTGAGGTAAAGATCTGTTGAGCATCTTCCGTGTGCCTGCCAGGGATGATGAACACAACCCACTTTGTTGTTGTTGCTGTTGGAACTGATGCCAGCTGGCAACACACTCAGCAATGAAGTGCTTTGCTATTACTTTGTTAGAAGTATTCACCAACCTCCGATAGGTACGGAGAAACTGAATCACAGCATTTGAGACACATTGCCAAGGTAACATATTTTAACAAATAACCATGCATCGTCCAGCGTGCAGAAACTGACTGTGTGTGCTCTCAGACCTGGTGGCAAATGACATGTAAAGCACTTTAGCTATAATTTCTATAACTGAGGTTTTGCCTAACTCTTTCCTATTTTTTATTTGTGTAAGAACACATCTGCAGTTTTAAATTTCCAGTTTCAAGAACACATTACTTCTTTTTGGCCAAGTTTTGTGTCAGAACCTCAGCAGCGTTTTGGAATCCTTAGCTCTATCGATAAGCTGTAAGTTCAGAAAATCTATCTCCTGTTTCAGTTGCTTTGCCGGGAATAGCAAACTGCTAACCTCTTCCCCAAATCCAGTCCTTTGTATTTTGTTTAAAGTTAAATAGTGGAATAGTTCTAATGGAGCCCGTAGCCTGAAGATATAACAGTCTAAAATAACCTTGTGGAAGCGTATGGTACTGTCATATAAAGATCTCCAGCTTCTCCAGTTGAATCAGGGACAATTACTTCCTTTCCCAGGTGCTTCTTGGAACATACATAGAATAAGATCTTCAGGATATCGTAGCTGCACTGCTGGATGTGAGGTGATCATTGACTACAATTTAAGTTTTTCAAGGTCAAATAAAAGTTCATCCAGAAATTTACATCAGATGGAAAACTCCATTCTTAGTAGCAAGGTCTTTTAAAGCCTTTTCTAATTTTTGGCAGTGATATACTATATGCTGCAGGCTCACTATGTCTCCTCAGCAGGTCATATATTTTCCTTTATGCTCAGCTGAGTGGAGCTAAGATCAATTTTTAAATCATATTGCTATATTATCCATCTTTACTGTTGCAGACAAGGTGGATAATTGTTTGCTATTTTAGAGGTTGCTGAGTTACAAAACTAATTTTTTTTTTCTAAAAATACTATTGAAAGTCTCAAAATGACTTGTTTGTTACTTACAGGGTATTTGTGTATATTATTTCACAGCCACCAACATGCATACATACTTAAACTCAAAAAATAATTTATTTCTTTTGTGTGAGTTCAAAAGCAAGGGAAAACTTTGGTCACTTCTACAAACAACTATGAAGGGAAAATAACCCTGAAAGGGAGATTTCTGTTTGTGTTAACTAAACAAAACTTATATTAAAATACAATGAAGCTTCTTTGCATGAATATAAAGTACATCAATAATTCAGCTAAAATAATGAAGTTCCCATGCTCCACTGCATTAAAAAGGTAAACTACAAAGCTGACCTAATTCTTAGGGATAGATTTTCTGCAAGAATATGCTTTGTGTATACTAAAACAGATTTGTTCTTGTGTTTTCTTTTCTATGAAATGACCAAATTTTTTATCAAGCTGTTGTTTGCTGAGCAAGGTCACTGCTCTTCCTGTGTGTGAATATGGGATAGAATTCACAGTTTCACACACCAACCTTTCTACAGTGAAATTTTTGTTTTTCTCCACGGAATATTATTGTCAGTTTCTGGAGAGCTTTCCACCTTGGAGATAAATCTCCAGTACAGTGATCCCCAGGAGGAATCATGGCCATTTCCTGCTGGCCAGCAGCAGGAAATGCAAACTCTAGGTGCCATCTCAGATCTCCTGCCAAATATCTGCAGTAGGCAGACTTAGAAGGCCTTAGCTAGTCCCTGCTCTCCTCATTCCTTTCCTTGCTGACTTGTCCTAGAAGCACTCAACCAAAACCAGCTCCATTTCAGTCTCCAGCCTACCTTCAGAGACTGAAGGGTCGGTTTAGTCCTTCAGGTGGCTTGTCATGTCCTACCAAGTCACCAGTACAAACCTCAAACCCATCACTCTGGGAATGTCACAGGATGTTCAGTATGCTTGGTCTCACTTTCTGATTTTGTTTTTATTTTACAGTTTCTTCAGCAAATTATTTTTGCTGATACTTAACCAGGTGAAAGTTCATTATAGAAATGGCTCGATGAATTTGGACCCTTTTCATCAAATCAGCCATTCACTTATTCTGTTTTTCATTTGCTCTGTAAAGTATCATTGTTAAATATGATTCAGCTCAATAGCTAGTAAGAATTTACACGTGCTGACTGGAATTGTTTTGCTAAATCTTCTCAGATCATACATATAACTGGTACGGTATTGTTTCAGAGGCATCAGGCACTATGGGCCTGGTATGCAACATATAAAGAAAAAGCAAACAAGTACTGCTGTAAGGAAAAGAAAGCACTCAAATATATAATGGCTTGGTAGGGCCCTCCTCCTTGGAGCCTGCTACAACAGATAGAGGAAATATTGCTGATATTCCTATAATAAATTCATTAACTTGGGAAAAAACCACAAATCAACAAACCAAGAGCTGCAGTTACAATGTGCTTGTCAAATAAGAGAGAGATATATAGACAATAGAACCACTACCAAAATCTGGTTTTCCTGTAATAGGAGGCACATGCTAAGTGAAATTTTCAAATCACGCAGAGAAGATGGCTACTCTAACCTGGAGAAGAATTCCTTCCTGATGTAAAAATCTGAGTTTTTTCCTAAAAACGAATTTGTGAATAAGTCTGAGATTTTCAATATCACATAGACAATTTGTCACTTGATATGATTCATTTGATCTATTCCCAGGCTTCAGAGGATGTGATAGGAAAATGAAAAAAATTGTGCCTATATTTTTCTTCCATCAAGGAAAAAATATCTCCTCATATTACAACAAAAAAATATCCTGCTAGGCCCTTGCAGGTGACCAAGGAAAGAACTAAATCAATACCTCCATATAAGGTAAATATGTCACAAAAAATAGCGACTTGGTATCCTTTCTAACTCCTCTGCAGGTATTGCCACGCAGCAAAGGACAAATATCACTGACATAATTGTCTGCTAAGGGAATTTCCTTGTCAATGGAAAAAATAGCAAACATAACTTTTGCATAAGGCACAGAAAAGTAATGGAAACCCACTAGATCTTTTTGGAGTTTCTAGCGATGTCATCAGAGGAACAGAGAGTACAAAATCATTATCAAGTTGCTACATGTAATAATCAAGTCTGTAGTGAAGTGGAACTTCATTATGCAAGGATCAAAATTGCACACTTTTTTGACATTTTTTAACAGAAACTAACATTGCACAAATAATACTGTGTTGCAAAAAAAGCTCACATTATGTCCTCAATTTTGTTCTCAGTATCCTTGAGAACATACGCAATTCTCCTTCTTGCTTCCTTTAGCTGTAGTGGATGTTGTACATCTTCAGCTCCTACTTCCCATTCAGGGTCCTCTGTTTTGGCTATGTGTGAAGGTATAAAAGGGATCTGAGAAAGGAGCACCACATATTAGGACATAATTCAGACTGTGTCAAGTTTATTTTAATCCCTCTCTAAAGAACCCCGATAAATCTGACCACTATTCAAGTTTAAGCACCAAGTAGAACAGCCAAAGGTGGTGGAAAAAAAGAGACCTAGAGCAGCTATAGTAACTCACTGACATTATGCCAAATATTCTGAGCCAAATTCATCCCTTGTGTAAGTACTTTGACTACAGTAGAGTTACACTAGAGAAGAATTTGTTCAGCATCCTCTGATTACAGGGAATTTCAGTTCTAAAACAGGGGATAAAATTGCTGACCCGAGTATAATGAAGAGACATGGAATGGCAAGGATCAAATAAATGAAGATGGAAACTCATTGACTTGCAGTATCCTGAAAGTCAGTCTGCCCTTGTAAAACTTTATTCAAACATTGCAGCAGATGAAAATACATATTTGGAGCTCTCAAAATCATCTATACAAGAAGAAGATAAAGTGTACATTCACTGAGGCTGCAAACAATATTATTGAGATTAAATTGCAGCAGAGGAAGAAAATGTGTTTTTCAGGCACAGCACCACAGGATCTACAAAACAGCTATTACAGACTTCAGAGGAAGGAGATGATACAATGGCACAAAGGAAAATCACTGGACCAGCTTCCTCCATGGGGCAATGTTCTGAGTTGTGAGGGTATAGGCAGTTGGATCAGAATGTTTCCCCAGAAACTATTGTATTTAGGATACATACAGAAGATTCTCTTCGGTTTGCTTGTGCCTTGTGAATTTCCTTCCTTCCTTCCTTCCTTCCTTCCTTCCTTCCTTTCTTCCATTTTTAACTTTGCATTGTGCTGCAAAACTGCTGAAAAACACCAAGGCAGAAGTTTCAGTGTTCCTGCTTTTGTGGTTGGAATCAGTCTTGCTGTGAAAAANTGCTTGTTCCTTGTGAATTTCCTTCCTTCCTTCCTTCCTTCCTTCCTTCCTTCCTTCCATTTTTAACTTTGCATTGTGTTGCAAAACTGCTGAAAAACACCAAGGCAGAAGTTTCAGTGTTCCTGCTTTTGTGGTTGGAATCAGTCTTGCTGTGAAAAATGCAACTAGAAGCCGTAAAATTTGAAAAGAAGCATCAACCACGTCATATAAAAAAAGAGAGATAACCCTGCTAAGAATAGTTGAAGGGAATAGACTTTCCTCCTATGTTCTGACACATTACATTTCAGAGTCTAAAACTGCTTTTAGCTGACCACACTTCAACAATCTTCCATCTCTACCATCACCAGCATCATCTTTTCTTTAGAGTCCCATAGGTATGCAGCAGGCAATAGCCAATTTGTTGCATATGAAACTGACTATAATCTCAGGGCCCAAGGGAAAAAACACCTCTTCTTCTTTGACAGACTTCCTCCAACTACATGAATTATGTTGCTTCCTAGGTGTATTCACAGATTAGCTTTCCTTTCTTACTATTAAATATAACTATGTTACCAGTTTTATTTGTGCTTTTTGTTTTCAAGACTTATTGGAAAGATTATGAGTACTTGCATGGAATAGTAAATTTTTTACTTCAACATGATGTATATAGCCACAGCAACATCTGTCCTCAGTGGTGCATCAGCATGCCTTACTGTTGGATAATACTTTTTTCCCTAATGTTCCCTCGGACAGTATATGCAATAAAACTGCAAGCAGATATAGCTATTTTAGGATGAAAAGTTTACAGATAAAATGAAAACTTCACTATATGATAATTTTAAATCTTTTGGTATTCAATTTCAAACCTTTTAAAATTAATTTAAAATTTAAATTTTTTTAATTAAGTAGCTTTAATTTCCTTTTAATATTACTTGTCCCAAATTTTAACCATTTTTTATATAAACTGTTCAGCTTGCTTACTTGATATTTTTCGTTTGATTACAGATACAACATATTCGATGGTTTGCTGAAATGCCAGCCATGTTTTCCCCCTCACCTTCTTCTGTTCCCTCTGTGTTTATAAAGTTCTGTTTCCACCTCTGTTTGCTAGACCCTAGATATTTGATTGTGAGTAATTTATCAATAGAGACAAAAAGGTAAAAAAAAGTTCTTGTTGGGGAGTTAACTTGTTTGCTTCCAAAGGCAAGCTTGAAGAAAAGAAAATCTAAGTTTTTAAGGACTATTCTGATGTCTGTTAAGTATCATTAAAACTACTGTTTTAGGTATAAACTGGTTTAGGTTCACATTGTGCTAGGAAGTATTAATTATGATACTGGGCAGTAGCAGTATATCAACAAAATGAAGTATGCACAGCTATTGTAATTAATAATAAAATGCATACTCCCATATAAACAAAGCTCAGGAATTTTTAACAGTGATGTCATTGCACAACATTGTCCTTTTATTATGGGTATAAATCACTCACTCAAACACTTTAAGGAGTATAATATTTTCCCTGGAAGACTGACTTTGGACAGTGACTAGAATCAAAAACTCTCTTCAGCCAGAGATTATCAAGAAGTCTTCCTGTCCAAAAATTTCTGAGAAGGAGAGTCAGCAAATTTATCATATTGACCAGGTAAATCTGAAGACATTTTGCTGTCTGGTAAGGGAATATTTTTTGGAAACCAACGTTCAAGAGAAAAATGCTGATTTAAAATTAAATTCCAGTTCATATTCAGTTTTAACTTGCTTATGTTTCCATTTAAAATTTAAGAGTGTGGTAACTGAAAGCCTTTTTTCCTACTGCTTAATTATGTGTTTTATACAATTTTGTAGTACTGGTTTCAATGTTTATCCTGTCTAGTGAAGTCTCAGCTCTTCCTATCAATCTCAATGTCCTTAGTAGATCCATAAAGAAAACAAGAAAACACAGGATTATAGGAAAGGATTATACAATTTTTGAAATAAGAAAGCTTGGAAGGAGGTTTGGAAACTCAAAATAATTTGAAAAAGACAAGCTAAAAAGAGTAGTTTTCAATATTTGTTTGTTGTTCAAAGTATGTTCATAACTTGAACATACAAAGAATCTCGATCCCTTCCTCGAAGATACAGGAGGATATTATCAAACAGTACTCAGTCTAAACCTAAAACATGAATTTCTTTCCTCATTTCAGAGCTAATTATGTGTATTCAAGTTTTTGAATCAGTGGTTTCAGGATCTGTCAAATATTTTATGACTGCTATCCCACGGGAAACATTTTTCTTTTTTCCATACCTATGTTGGGAGTAAAGGGAGTAATAAGAATCGTTTGCCTGTGCCAAGCAGCAGACAGATTCATATGCATTTTATTTTTATACCGCAGAATCACATAAAGACCTGAAAAATACCTAAGCCTGTTCTGAGATGACTTGCTGCATAGCAAGGATGGTTACAGTAAATGCAATCGAGTCAAATTTCAACTGATGATAAAAAAGTGTTGAAACTAAATTAAATGTTCAGTTAAGCTGGCTCTGACAGGACTTGCTCTTTAAAGTTGCAATGGAATTAAAGACAAGGCTATCCATACAGATCTTGCCAGTAATTTCAGAAAATATTATACAGATAGAGACACAAATATAGAAGTGAGCACAAAGAGAAATAATTGCAAACTTCTACTGGGAATTGGATATAAGCTAAGGTGGTGACGGGGTGGTTGGCCTTTCCTAGAGGTTTTTACCAAATGGAGAGGGCACTGATATTTCTGAGAAGACTCCATGAGATTCCTCATCTGTAAATTGCCAAGAAGTGGTGGATCATCGTCCCCTGAACCATGAGCGCTCCCTCCCAGCTCCCCCTTGCTTGGGAGAAATGGCTTGTGCAGACCTCCCAGAAGGGTAAACGGCTGAGACCACATTTTGCCACTAAGATATACCACTGGCAAATCTGAGGGTGCAACTATAGCATAGACTTCACTCTGAATATGGTTCATTTACTCTTCTAAAATTAAATGGCTGCCAGAAAGTCACATAATACAGAAATATGTCTGAAAACAATATGATATCTTCAAATTTTGCCGTTATTAAAGAGTGATAAAGAATGTTATACTCTGCAAAGAGCTCCAGGTTTGAGCTCTAAAACCCATTCCACTGTTCTCAGTGAAACATTGCAGCAATAAAGATTTCCTGGCATATAATTTTGTCTGGCTGGGAAAGATGCTATACTGCACAAAGCAGGATCATCACAGTAGTGAAGTAACCAGCTCCTGCGCCGAATCCTTCTTGGACTGGGTCATTAGCTGCAAACAGATACTCTAATTAAAGTCTGTCAACTTGTAACTGTTAGTGGACCAAGACCATCCTGACAGCAAGATAACAGAGACATTTTAAAGATCCCAGAAATCATTCATTCAGAAGAGAGGCAATTTAATTAGTTATTTAAAACATGCTCAAGAAAAACTTTTTATGAACCAAACTCTGTATGCTGCACATCCCAGACAAGAAGTGAAATTTAATTTCTACCTCTCTTGGAGAACAGGACCTTAAGTTCAAAGATGATCTAGCTGTAGCAAACTGAAGCAGTATTAACAATCAGTTTATCCAGGTCCAGAGGTGACTTTTCAGGATTCTGAAGCTAAGTAATGAATTTGCCAGAAGTATAAAGTATGTGTTTCCTCTAGCATAAAGTGTTCCATGTTAATTAGAATTTTCTAGTTGCTAAGAAGTGATAAACTCATATTTCCTGGTGGAAAGTATTTTGTGGTGCATTGGGAGAAAGGTGATTCATTTCAGCAAGCTGGTACAGCCTGCAGGAAAAAAATAATTGTGTTTTTGGGAAACATTTGGAAATATCTTTAAAATATAATCCTTACTAAAAGTCATAGGTCTAGGCAAAGTTGTAGGGGGGAATCCCCTAAGTTAAGGGGGACTACATCATTCATTCTCAAGTACCTAGGACATATTTTTTATTGATCTCCTATTGGTTTCCTCTGAACTGTAGGTCTAGGGATGAATCCTGGACTCCTAAAGGGGCTGATCTGTGGAATGCCAGAATACAAGAAGCTTCTTAAAACTGCATTAATAATGAAGGACTGGGAGGTATCTAATGCTACAACTTATTTTTTTTCAACTTGTTTGATAGAGGAGATGGGAACTGCAGGTCAGGACATCAATATCCATTGGAGAAAAGTGATAGAATCTATTTGAGAGAGTAATTTCTATACATATGGGTAAGAATATTATAATGACAGTGATGATATGTGTATAGATTTTGATGATAAAATAATATTAAAAATATAGAGTTTGGTGAAGAAGTCACCTACAATATGAACAAGAAAATCTGGCTCTTATATTTTGCCTAGGTTTAGGTCAAAAATCAGTCAGTCGTTACTTTCATTAAAAGCCCTTTCAGAGTCCTAGGAGAGATAGGAAAGAAGAGGGAAATGGAAATGGAAATGGAAATCAAATGCAAATGGAAATGCAAGTGCAAATGGAAGTGGAAATGAAGTGGGAAATGAAACAGAAGTCATCCTCATGCTACTGTATAGATCCATTATGTTTCTGAATCTTCAACAGTGGATGACAAAGAGAAAGAGTATAGTAGAAAAGTGACAAAAAAGATGATAAGGATGATCAAAGACATAAAATGGTTTCTTACAGGGACTAGACAAGTAGTAAAACACAATGAGGAATCTAGATGTCAAGTAGAAGATATAATAAAGCATTGAAGACGTCCTGAGAGCCCTGACTAATCTCAGATCTCTTACTTCATTTTCCAATCAGGCAAATGCATTTCCATTAGATTATTTGAGAAAGAGAACAGCATTTAATATAGGTATTTTGATTCCCCACAATGACACCTCAACCAATCAAAACATTTTATGTCTCTACTATTGATTTGGGAACTTCATCAAGGCATTTGGGTTAGCATTTATCACCTCATTGCCTGAATCCTTATAATCTAATTACTGTAACTGAAAAAAATATTTTAAAATGAGTAATTTGTTTTAGATTTTGCTTTTACTCTACTCATAGAAGACTTTCAGGATATGGTGTTTTTCTAAATTAATTTCTTATCCAAAACTGCTTGATTATCTTCCTGTAATTGCTTAAAAAGAGAAAAACATACATTCAAAATCTCTGCTGCATTGAATAGAGGGCTCAAGTTACGTCTTTCTCTGGATGAGTATAACTCTTACAAGCAGGTTTCCAAAGCAAGCTCCCTAAGGTAATTTCCAAAACCATTGTACACATGAATGGATTCCCATGAGCACACAAAAGTACTTACATGAATGCCTGTAGAAATAAACACAACCAAAAGTACAAGTGAAAGTTGTAATGTATGGCATGGAAAAAAGAGAGTAGAGCATGGGAGGTTTTACAGAGGATCAATATTTATTTGCCTGTTTGAAACGTTTCTCAAAGTCTGCGCAAAACTGGACGTCATAGGTTGCATAAATCACCTCTAGAGAACCCTGAATGTTGTGAAAATCTTTAGGTTTAAGTCATTGAATTGTGTCAACTTTGTTCTGACACCTGCTAAAGACTATGAAGAGAATTTTGGCTTTCTTCTCTTTCAAGCACACTCTGCCTCCTTCCCTATACCCCATTCTTTTTTACCTACTTTTATTGGTTTCATGTGACACACTTTGTCATTGGCCTCCTTAAAGTTCTACAGAGGGAAAAGTTCCTCTCATTTGTTGTGAAGCCAGGAGAGGTTTCATTCTACCTGTCATCCTTACTCCAAACTTTAGCTTCATCAAATGTCTTTCCAACTCACCACTAGAAAGTCCCTGGGGTTGACCATAAAGGAAACTGTTCTTCTGCAAATAACAGGTGCCAAGCAGCAGCTAATCTTCATAAATGCATTCCTTTGGTCTTCACCAGTTCCTCTTTCTGAGTTGGGAGACGGTGAGCTTTTTTGACACAGTGAATAAAACCAGAGATTTAAAAATACTACATTCTTCTTCAGCCTTTTAATTGAATCAAAAACTGTAGGATGAGAGAGAGAGAAGTAGAGAGGGTGGAAGAGTTAAATAAAGGATATAAATAAGAACAGCTATTTAATAAGGCCAGTCTCCTGCCACGGGTCAAGGCTGCAGCACTAGAAGAAGATATAACATGATATGATCTTGATGATCTTAAAAGGGAGCAATTTGGGAGTTTTTATTTCCAAACTGAAATGTTCTAAATTTTCATTTTAAAAAGAAAAATAGGTTTTGTTTTGGAATGTTCTAAAATACACTTTCTAGGTTTTAGAAAGTAAATGTTCTCCCAACTAAGTATATTTGAGTCAAATCAAATTCTTTGTGTATCAGGAAAAAAAGTTCTTTTATTTCATTTAGCTAAGGAAAATATAACTTGAGGAGCAATAAAAAGTAACTCTTCAGGCAGGGCAGCAAAGAGAAAACTCAGTTATTTTCACTTGTTTGTCTGCTTGCCTTTTAGGAACAATTTTTCTGTATTCATTTTTATATATCTATGCTTTAGACATCATGTTTACAAAGCAGTCTGAATTTTTTCTTCCTTCCAATTAACCCCTGTGCCACAAAAGTTTCTAGTAATCTTTTTTCACATTCTTATTTAATCATCAGCTCACTCCCCACTGATTTGTTCTTTTGCCTTCATCATTACAGTGCCTTCTGCAGCATGTCTCCTTTTGGTGAGCATGAATCTGCAAAAACAATTTCCTTCACTTTTCTGTGCAGATTTTTGCAATGGAATCTCTGCCTTCTCTTTCATCTTCTCATGGGGTGAGGGGTATCTGTGGGGTCCAGGGGTCTGAGATGGCCAGACAGCTTCTTTTCTGCAGCAACATGGATCCTTTCTATAGCCCTCGTATTTTCCTGCAGGGCAACTCTCTGGAGATATCTGCTAGTTTATATCTGTCACTGGATGGGTATCTTCCTCCTGTCTCTGAACACTGAGCAAGGGGTTCTGCTGTTGTCCCAGTGAGAGTCTTCAAGATGTGGGGCAGTACTGTGACGGAAGGCTTCACACGGGACTTACTATAGATGCACAAGTTGGTGCCATGTTCTTCCCGAAGATAATTAAGAAATGTGGGCAATGAAATGATGGCACTTTGCACAGGCTTTCCAAGGAGACAGGATGAACCAAGGACAGGTGCCAGAAAGTCAGTGCAAGAACATCAGGGTTTTATTCATAAAGTTTTATAGTAATATGGAGTTATATGTTTCAACAACCTCTCTGTATATACACCATAATGTATGAAACTTACCCTATTGAGATTTCCTCAGTGATCTACTGCTATTAGTTTTTCCAAGTACTGGACACAGCAGCATCAAGACCTCAAGTCTCCAGTTCTCCAGATTACAGCATATATTAAATCTTGGGCAAAATAGAAGAAGTTTAACTAGCATAAAAATCCTGTGGTTATTAACAAGGCTCTGGCACAGCACATGAGGATAACTGCATTCAGAAGGAACAGTGCAAGAGTGGTCTGGGCATGGCAGCGGGCAGCAATGCTTGCCTTTTCCAGCGGTACCACGTATGTGTCACTGCTGTCAGCATGAAGCTACATGCAGGCAGCTACTATACAAGCATGAAGCAAGACAGGATGGGCGAACACACTCAGTTTACAAGAGCAAAGCAAAGAGTCACCTTATGAAAACAAAAAAAAAGTATCATATAAATGGAATGAATAAGGGAATAATGCAAGAAAAATGCTGAGGTAAACGCCTGATACAGTTAATAATTCCTAACAGTTCTTACAGAGTACAATAGCGCTGCTGATCTCAGTTACTGATTAAAAAAATGTCATAGAAATTATTTTTCTGATCAAAAGTCTGGCAAACTGTATCTGACAACACTGGCTATTTCACTTCTATTTTTATTCTTAATCTCTCCCTGTTCTTTCAGTTATGCAAGGAGCAACATCGTCACACTCTGCTCCGCAGAACACCAGGCTTTTAAAAGCGCATCCCCATGCACCATTTTAACTTCTGACACTGGATTTAGCACTGCAGTTGTGCTTTACAGGGGCTGAAAAGAAAAAAACTAATTCAGCGGTGATAAACAACCATATTATGCCGTGAAAGTTACTGAAATTTTTACATTAACAAGCCCAAACAGGACCCTTAGCTTCTTATTTATTTTTCTTTGAGAACATGCCATTTAATGGGAAACACTTCTGTCTTACCAATTCCAGTATCTCATCTCGCTGTGTGCATTTAGATCACCAGTAAGATGAAAGCAGAACAGATGAAAAAAGGCAAGGGAATGGAGGAGCTGGGAGCAGGAAAATCAAGGCTTAAGTCCAGTCTGAGCTATTTGTGAACTACTTTCACGGACATTTCAACATAAAACTCTTACTGACTTAGGGACAAGTATCAGCATTTCTTCAGCTGGTGCAGTACTTTAATTTTATATCTGTTCGACTATCTCACAGCGCTATGATGTCTGTAATAAAAATATAATCTTTAATATCCTTACGCGCCTGCAAGAGCAGTATAGTTTCCTAGTGCCTTCACAGTGCTCAAAAATAAAACACTATCTTTTTCCTGCTCGTTAAAGCAGCGCTAATAAAGAATGGGTACTGTTTAGCAATGTCTCCTGCTGGTTACCATGCACAAGTGATATTATTTCTCTGCAAGATGTCTGCCATGCTCACAAGAACGTTACTTATGTGTAAAATGGCTGACAAAGGCAGTAGGCTCAGAAGTGGCATTTGCTGCCTTGGAGCACGTTTTGCAGAATACACATGCTGAGAAATGCTTCCTACTTTTCCAACTTCCATAATTCTGGGCTGAGCGGGAGGTTTATCTCTCCTTAAAATGAGAAATGTGTCACCGACTGAGACATTTGCCTTTGTTCCTTTAAACATTGAATTAAGGTCATGATCTTAAAAAAGGTATTAATAAAGTAACTACATAATAGAGATGAGAGCTTAAATAATGCAGTGACTTTAAAGCTGGAAATCAGTTTTGCACTCAGCACCAGCAGCCACAGATTCAACGGGGGGGAAAAAAGGTATGAAAGTTAAAGGAAATCTTCAGAGCGTGTAACAGCAATTGTAATATTAAAGGGAGACGGAGGAGGCAACACTACAGAGAGTGAGAGTTTAGCTCTTCCTCCTTTGTCTCTATCCTCTGCTCGCTTCTGGTCTTAAATAATCCTCATCCTGGTGGATGTAATATATTGGAGAAAAAAAAGTCAGTTTAGCTTTAAACCCTACAGCAGATATCATATGAAATGATCTGGTGGGAGTGTGCCACCGTGCACGTAGATGCGAAAAGGGATCCAGACCATTATTTAGCTCATGGTGAAAAGTGTAGCTACTTAAATAAGAAGCAACTCTTCAGAAACACAGGAAAAAACCTGAAATAGGCGCACTGAGGTTCAGACATCTGAGGGAATGGCATATAAAACGAAACATGAACAGGAATTTTAAAAGAACAGCATTAATTAATTGGGTAAGAGACATTTTCTAGTCTCAGACCATCAAACGGACTTCATTTTGTGCCTGTGCTTCAAATTACCTGAGAGACTTATCTCCTGAAGACAGACCTAATCGGAACAAATGGCAAAAGCTCTTGGGGTTTCAAAAGCCGATACGCGAAGATGGCTGGTATTCAAATGTTAGCCGCTACCCCAGTGTACTGCACAAGGCTTTCCAAACGCAAATTAACCCATTTACTACATTTTAGATAATCAAAGTAGCATGTTTTGCCTTTTATAAAATTTCCCGTACTTAAGCCCTGCCTTAAAATGTGCCAACAGATTAAAAATTAGGCACTCAGAGTGCCATTAATGTTTCTGAGAACTACAGTTTCTTCTCACCTTTTTTCCCTATCACTCTATGTAACTTAATTATTACCTTTTAACTATTTTCCAAGTTGGACAAAACTCCGAAATAATATGCAACTCCCACAAATAGGATTAGGTATGCAGTAGCATCTGCTCTGGGCAGAATCCTTAAATGAGATGTCTCCAGTCTGCGTTGTGTCTCCACCACAGTCTGAGGTTTACTCTTCTGCTTTTGAGGAGAAGCAAACTAAATGTAAATGTAAATGTTTAGTAAAGAATAACAAAGGGTGCTTGTAGTTAATTACCAAACACTGAAAACTTGTTTTCAATGTACTGCTCTTTGCAAGGCTTGCCCCATAAAACCGAGGAGATGCACTTGTTAAATGTACTAGCAACATTAGAAAGGCCTATGAAAGTAACTAAACAAAAAAACAAACCAGTGCACAGCAACCAAAAGTTATATACAGGCCAATTTTGGTCACTAGTTTGGACTACTTACTGCCATTCTTTTTGCAGAGCCAGAAGTTGTAGATTCAAGTCCCAGTTTCTGAACCATGGTTCCTATCCAAAACAGGCGATGTAGGCCTCCCAACTTGGTGAGAGAGAGCAGTGGAGATGCATGAAGCACCACCTAGGGAGGCATTATAAGACACTGAGATGTGATGGTTTGGGATTAGAGAGAAGAACAGCATGGGCAACCTTATGGTGGGACCAAACTACTATTACAGACCACCTGATCAGAAAGAAGTACATCGTATCTTCTTCAGAAGACAGGAAGAAGCCACATTTTGGCAGATTTTCATCTTCATGGGTGACCTGAACCCTCCCAATATCTGTGGGAAGAGAAATAGAGTACCAAAAAAGCAATCCAGGAGGTGGTGGAGATAAAGGTCCTGAGAGGAAGGAAGAGAGCAAAAATTAGGGCTTACACTCATGGGAGGACGATCAAGTTAGGGAATATTTAAACAAATTAGACAGATATAAATTCATAGGTTGTGACAGGATGCACCCACAAGTGCATTTTGAGGCAAGTCTTGATCATCTTTGAAAGCTCACGGTGATCAGGGAGGTTCCTCAGGACTGGGAGGAAGCAAAGGTCACGCCTGTCTCTGGGAAGAAAAGCAGGAAGAAGGAAATTGAACAGCTGGTCTCAGGGTGTTGCTACCAGTGTCACAAATTCTCCAGCTGGAGACATTCAAAACCCACCTGGACACGTTCCTGTGCAACCTGCTCTAAGGTGGCCCTGCTCTGGCAGGGGGTTGGACTAGATGATCTCCAGAGGGCCCTTCCAACCCTATAATTCTGTTATCCTGTGATTCTATGACCATCACCAAGGGTGTATCCTAATGGTCAATACTAGGATAAAAATACTGTTTAACCTCTTTGCTAGAGACCAGAATACCAGAACAGACTGCACTCTCCAAAAGTTTGCAGGTGACACAAAATTGGAAGGAGTGGCTGATAGGCTGGATGGAGTGGTGCTGCCTTCCAGAGGGAGCTGGATAGGCTGGAGAAATGGGCCAACAGTAGCTTCTTGAAGTTCGGCAATGGAAAATGTCAAGTTGTGCTCCTGGGAAGGGATGATCCTAGGTATCTGTACACACTGAGGCCAACTGGCTGGAAAACAGCTTGGTGGAAAAGGACCTAGGGGTCCTTTTTTGCATAAGCCAGCAATGTGACCTTGCTTCAAAGAAGACCAACGGTATCCTGGTCCACGTTAGAGGAACTGTGGCCAGCAGGTCAAAGGGGGTTATCCTTCCTTTCTGCTCAGCCCTGGTAATGCACGTCTAGAGATCTGAGTCTGGTTCTGACCTCCCCAGCACAAGAGAGACATAAACATGCTGGAGCGAGTCCAGTGAAGGGCCACAAAGATGACAGGGGACTGAAGCATGTCTTACACAAGGAGAAGTGAGAGAGCTGGAGGGAAGAAGTTTATTCTACCATGTGTATAAATACCTGATGGCAGGGAGTGGTCCTGAGTGGATTGCTCTGGGTGACCATCCTTTGAGCAGGGANTAGCTTCTTGAAGTTCGGCAATGGAAAATGTCAAGTTGTGCTCCTGGGAAGGGATGATCCTAGGTATCTGTACACACTGAGGCCAACTGGCTGGAAAACAGCTTGGTGGAAAAGGACCTAGGGGTCCTTTTTTGCATAAGCCAGCAATGTGACCTTGCTTCAAAGAAGACCAACGGTATCCTGGTCCACGTTAGAGGAACTGTGGCCAGCAGGTCAAAGGGGGTTATCCTTCCTTTCTGCTCAGCCCTGGTAATGCACGTCTAGAGATCTGAGTCTGGTTCTGACCTCCCCAGCACAAGAGAGACATAAACATGCTGGAGCGAGTCCAGTGAAGGGCCACAAAGATGACAGGGGACTGAAGCATGTCTTACACAAGGAGAAGTGAGAGAGCTGGAGGGAAGAAGTTTATTCTACCATGTGTATAAATACCTGATGGCAGGGAGTGGTCCTGAGTGGATTGCTCTGGGTGACCATCCTTTGAGCAGGGAGCTGGAATGGATGATCTCCTGAGGTGCCTTCCAGCCTCAGCAAACTGGTGATTGCGTGGTTCTGTGAATACGGACTTCCACTTGCCATGCTTATGTAATGTTTTAAAACAAAATTGCTCAGTACTTTTAAAAGTAAAAACATGTATGTAATCCCTTTGTTCCTGTAGATATGACGTTTCTTAGTTGGAGAGACTCAGCACTTATTTACATCAAAGGGAGTACTTCTATTTATTTTAAAGGTGCTAGAACCAAACACTTCAAGGATTTATAATAAAAACTTTTATATTTAAAAAGATTTATTTGTTTGCTTTAAAATTATTCAAATTACCAGATGCATTATTATCTCCAATAACTTCAAGCATTTGAAGTAGCTTGAAAAGTTACCGTTTGCACACACTTATACGTTGGTTCTCTGGCGATTTTTAGAGGCACCTGATATTGATGGTCACAAGTAACCAATGCAAAAGCTATTTATGCAAAAGGATCCTGATATTGAAAAAACATAAACCCAGGCAGACTATGAGTGATCTTTTTGTTTTGCACAGCTGAAAGTAAGGCTTGGTCAGTTCTTTTTGTCTGCAACGTGAATACATTTGTCCTTACTTTTGATACCAAGATTTCCAGATACACACTTATGTGATTATAGAACTTTGCATCATCTTTTCCACTTAGGAAACAAGGCATTTTATGCTGTCCCTATGCCCTGAAGAGGAAATTCAATTTCTGGTCAGAAGGTTACTGCACTGTCATCACCACAGACAACCGAAACTGAATATGAATAGTTGGTGAATGTCCACCATTTTATGCAAGCAGGTTGTTGTTGATGACAACTGACAAGATGTGAGCCATCTTTGTGTGCTTGGGGAGTCTGAGGCCTGTGCTTGTTTGAGTTAGCACACGAATCCCTGCTTTCAGATGTCCTTTCACTCTTGTAACAAAGAGGTAATCCTCTGTTGTACATCAGTATTCACTATTCTGGTCTCAAGAGGAGAGTTACATTAAACAAAAAACATTTCCTTTCTCCTCCTCTTACTTCTGGGCAAGAACCACATGGTTCACATATGGGTAGTAGTTAAGTATTTTGTTGAGAAGATCAGACATGCAGATGGGACCTGATGAGATGCACCCCAGAGTCCTGAGGGAACTGGCTGATGTAGTTGCCAAGCCACTCTCCAGGATATTTGAAAAGTCATGGCAG